>JAJEJO010000446.1:0-85850 GCA_020662805.1 Glaucomys volans | reverse complement strand
CATCTAGGTTGGTTCCACAATCTAGCTATTGTTAATTGAACAGCTATGAACATTGATGTGGCTGCATCACTGTAGTAATCTGATTTTAAGTCCTTTGGGTATAGGCCAAGGAGTGGGATAGCTGGGTCAAATGGTGGATCCATTCCAAGTTTTCTAAGGAATCTCCACACTGCTTTCCAGAGTGGCTGCACCAACTTGCACTCCCACCAGCAATGTATGAATGTACCCTTTTCCCCACATCCTCGCCAACACCTGTTGTTGCCTGTATTCTTAATAAAAGACATTCTAATTGGGGTAAGATGAAATCTTAAGGTGGTTTTGATTTGCATTTCTTCCCGTTTATTCTTTCTATCCTCCATTCAGCAACATGAGCAGGGTATCTACAAAGTTTTGAATATTATATTAAGTATTTAGAATACAAAATCAAAAAAGCTCACCATCTTTTTTGGGGGAAATGTACATAATTCCAACACAATGCAAAGTGCTCCTGACATCAAGGAATGTGTGATTCCCATTCTATGTATGGTGCAGGATGGGAAGAGCCAGGGAAGCTGCAAAAGTGTAACATTGAGCCAATCTCTCAGTAGGAATTGGTTAGCATTCCTGTTATCCTGGAACATGGGAGTAAGTGTCTTGGAATTACAT
Source organism: Glaucomys volans (assembly GCA_020662805.1). Taxonomy (NCBI): domain Eukaryota; kingdom Metazoa; phylum Chordata; class Mammalia; order Rodentia; family Sciuridae; genus Glaucomys; species Glaucomys volans. The sequence continues at coordinate 85,205 of JAJEJO010000446.1, read as the reverse complement.
AGAGACTCCAACTGAGGACCCACATCTAGTCCAAGCACTCTGGTGCTGTGTGGGTGCATGATTATTTCAACTCTGATGTCTTCAGGGATAAGTGTGACTCTTCAGAGCTCTGAAGGTTGTAGGTGAGAATGTGCATACTCTGAAACCAGACAGCCTGACTGCAAATGCCCATCCCGATGATCTTCTAGCATGGGCTTTCTTTCCTGTTATGTCTGAGTTTCCTCATTTATGAAATGGTGATAATAAAAGCTATATCTTAAGCTGATGCTGAGCCCATATGCCCCCTTAGGATCTTAAGAGTTGTTTCTGGCTGGTGTCTGTTCTAATTGCTTAGCGCCTGGTCCATACAGCTGTGGGGCTTATTGAGGATCTCCCTGCCCTACTCCGAACTGTTATAAAGTCTAAGTAAGAATTGCATATTAGGGGCTGGGGCTGTAGCTCAGTGGTAGAGTGCTTGCCTCACACATGGTGAGGCACTGGGTTCGATCCTTGGCACCACATAAAAATAAATCCCTCAAAAGATAATGAGTCCATTTACAACTAAAAAAATATTTTAAGAAGAATTGCGCATTAAGGACTTAGTGGCTGGCACATGGTAACAGAGTAAATGTTGACTCTTGTAACAATAATAGTAATAATACTTAGTACTATTAATAATATGTTACATAGTAAATGCTCAGTGGTATTGGAGGACTCTGAATAGGAGGAATCTCAATAAGGGTGTTTTGCACATGGTGGAAACTCCCCAACGGTTTATAGGTTGACTATAATGTTATCAGAGCTGTATTGACTGGTAACATAGCCTTCTTACTTCTTCTGATTTCTTTATGTAGCTTTTCCAAGCAGGGACTCCAGTCAGTCTGTAGCTGCAAGTTCAAGAGCACTCTGTCACCAATTCCTACCTCCATCCTGAAAATAAAGCCAAGAGTCTGAGCCATCAACATCTTTAGTGTCCCTTTCCCTGTCCTCAGACCAAGATAGTTTAGAAGAGGACCGGGAAGACCAAGTCTCAGGGCCACTTCATGCACATCCCTCTCCAAGGAAACCACACTGGGTTCAAACATAGGTAGATTGCTGACCCATGGGGTGTCACTCACAGACTGGGCCTGGTGGAGAAAGATTAGCAGGAACAATAAGAATCTTACAGGGTAGGAAACATGAGGGAAATCTGCCAGCTAGTAGTGAAGATGAAGGTAGGGAGTGGCTTTTAGAATGGCAAGCTAAGGCCATCTGCAAGCTGAAGCTGTGAGATAGCAGAAGACGTGGAGTGATGGAGGTGGAAGCTGGTTGATAGAGAGAGACATGTCATGAGTGATGCAGGAAAAAGATAAGAGGAGGTTGAAGGTTGTAGCTGATGCCAAGACCTACCTGGCACCCTCATGCCTTTAGTTTCTTTTTCTAATGATTCTGGTGATGTCCATGACAAAGATGCTGCTGCTGATAATGCTCATAGCAATAGGCAGCATTTCTTTAGCATGCTGTGTGTTTTAGGCACTATTTTAAGATTTTATATGAATTAATTCAGTTAGCTTTCACAAGAAATACATAAGCACTTTTTATTTTATCCTCCTTTTGTAGACAACCCATTTGTGGCCTTGTACAAACCCCCCATGTAAACTTATTCTCATCCAAATGTACTAAGAAAAAGGTAAATGTTCAGGAAGACAATTAGTGGAGGGACTCAGCCACACTCTTTGGAGCAGGCCCAGCGGCTGCAAAGTGGCTCTTCAAGTCTCAGTTGCTAGTGAGGGTCAACATCTGCAATACTAAGGGTTATACCTGAATTGAGATCCCTTCTCCATTTTAGACCCCACTGAACTTACAGAATTGGCTTCTACAACCTTGATTCAGACTAGGTTTCTTGTAATTAATTGTCCCATAATCTCGTTCTCACTAGTCTTTATTCACGGGGACTTCCCCTCCTTTGTATCCTTGATTCAAGGAGGGCATGATTTCTGCCAAAGATAGACGGAGCTCATGGAGCCTGCATAATTCCCAAGCTGATCCCAAATAAACAACAGCTACTGGGCCTTCCAGTTGGGGACTATCTCATCAGTATTTGACCCTTGGACTCTTACATTCTTCAGATGATGTGTAAGACATCTAACTACTCTTCGGTCCAGCATTGCTCAAACTCTAGCGTGAGTCACCTGGGGGAGTCTTGTTAAAATGTAAATTCTGATACCAGAGACCTGAGATTCTATATTGCTAACAAACTCTCAGGTGAAGCCAAAGCTGCTAATCCACAGATAACACTTGAAGTAGCAAAATTCTGGAGAAAACTTGTTTCTCTAAGGGATCAGATAGGGATCTTTGCAGGCCATTTCGTCTATGTTGCAACTGCTTGATAGTGTTTCTGTAGTGTGAAAGCAGCCATAGGAAATATTTAAGCAAGTGTATGTGGCTACAGTTGGATAGAATTTTATTTACAAAAATAAATAGTGGCCAGATTTGACCGTAGTGTATACAGTCTAGCAGGCACATGGCCTTTCTCTAGCTAGAGACCCAATCTATCACATATTGATTCCATTGATGGCCCTAATGAATGATTCCCCTGTATTTTACATTCTTTGCAATGAGGATTTACATCTATTATTTTTCAATAGTACAATCTATTTCCATTTTACTCAGATCTAGGCTTTCCTTGTGAATTGCTTTGACCAGTAGAACATGGCAGAAGTAATGTTGCGCCAGTCATGAACCCAATCATCAAGAGGCCTTTTCCCGGCATCTGCTCTCTTGGATCTCTGCCCCCCCACCCCAGAGGAGCCAGTCTGCATTCACCAATGAAGGGTAAGAAAGCCCAGGAGGAAAGCCAAGATACCCAGCAACTGCAGAAGCCAAGCTGTTGGCAGATGCCTGAAGGAACACAGCCAAAACTCAAACTGCCAAGCTGAACCCAGGATCAACTGCCAAATTTCAGAATCGTGAACAAACCAAATAATTTTTATTTCATGCCCCAGAGTTTGAGTTGGTTTGTTATGCAGTAAAAGCTAACTGATACACCTACTATGTGATAAGCACATGTGTTATCAAGAGTCCTTCCATCCACCCCATGAATTTCATATGATGTCTATTTGATGGATAAGGAACCATGGTTCATCTAGCAAACTTCCCCAAAGTACCACAGTGGATAAGTGACAAGGCCAGAATTCTAATTGACTCCAGATCTTGGGCTCTTGTCACTGCTCCAACATTTTCTGTCATCCAAGTTTGTTTTGGTATCCCCTCTTCATCTCCATCCCTAGCCCACACACATATGAACATGCACAAACAAAGCCCATAAATATACACATGGCACTGTAGTGTACTTGACATTTGAAGTTCTTGCCCACCAGGGAGGACAACCAACCCTGATGCTAAGGAAGTTTTGTAACTTACAGTTCTAGAGCTGTTATTACTCGCAGGCCAGGTGGCATGTGTGACATTTCAGAGCATGCAAGATTAAACCTCAAATAGCCAAATCCACAAGCTAACAAGTTGCTTAAGGAGTACTGACATCAGTGTGCTAGTTTAGAACTTTTAAAAAATATGGTTCTTCCTTTAAAGAAATAAAAGTGCTCTTTTTGTATTGTGTAGGCACCAGAGAAATATGCAGTGCTACCCTGGACACCTCGTCTTTGAGGGGCTGCTGGATCTGCCAGGTCCACAGTCTTTTTCTGTAGGCATGATTTTTGGTCTTACAGATTTAATGAAAGATTGATTTTCTTCTCTCCTGGACAAGGATAAACTTCATGAAATGGTGATTTAATTCACAGCACAAAAGCATGAAAGCCCTTCTTAAAACTAAAAGAAGTCCTCACAAAAAAAGGAAAAAAAAAGAAAGAAATTAAAAAGCAGGTTCATTCATGGTAATAGACCACTTTACTTTTTTTTTTTTTAAAAGCAATAGAACTTTGCTAATTCTCACTAATGACAGAGTAGGCCCATTGTAGAGGAACCAATTTTACTGATTACTGAATCGTATAAAATATTCTGAGAAAGAAATGAAATCTTGGTCATTCAAGACCCTCCATGTGTCTTGCTGAGAAATAGGCACCCACTGCTGTTTTAATTGGGAGAATAATCAGGTTTTCAGTGAAGTGAACTGAGATAATCACAAATACCATCTGAGGGAAATCCTACATTTCAGCCATTATTAAAGAAGACACTTTCAGGTGATATAATTGAGCAAACCCAATGGGGCAAATCAACCACTCATTGACTTCAACGTAAGTGTATTTAGTGGTGTGTTAAATTTTTCAAGGTATTGGGGAATTAATATTTCTAGTTTTTCTTGAAAGAGTTCAGTCACTTGGCAAAATTTAACCCAAGAATTTATTACCTCAATGTAAATTTAGAATCTCAGTATAAATGTAGTATTTTGATATGCAAGGTCAAAACCAGTTATGAATTCAGAATACATGCCAGATTCATCAGACACTTAATAGATGGCTAAAAGTCTGAAAGTGACAGTTAATTAGAATGTTTAAATCAACATTTGCCTTTGTGCATAAGGTAACAAAATTCAGTAAAATGCTTGGAATATACACGATTACAGCATTTTAACAGTTGATACTGGAAAGTAGACGTTGGCAGAGAAATTGTCTTGCATTTGACTGCAAATCATGTCTTATCCCATTTCCAGGGCCACCAGGAACACTTCTGAACTATTTTGCCAAAATAATACAACCTCCAGAATTGGTACAAAACTTAAGCTAAATTATTCCAAAGTGAGTGCATGTATATAATTTAAATTCAAATTCCTTCATTGCTTTATTTAAAAAATACATAGGTTTCTTCATGATGCAAATGAATTCATTGTAGTCAGATCTCTAAGCACAATATTAACACAACTGTAGTAGTTGAATACCTACCAAGTGAAAGGCATTGCTCAGAAAGTTTGCATATATAAACTATTAAATTTCACACTGATACTACTAAGCAACTACTATTTTTAAAATCACTTACAGATGAAGAAATTGAATCTCAGAAATGTTACATATATGGAACACTGTGCTTATGTCCATAAAGAACAATTATAGACATGGACCATATTATAAACCCTAAAGCACTAACGGATATATTAATGAATTTTTAAAAAATTAGTATACCAACAATTTACAAAAAGAAGTATCACCGAGACCAACTAGGATTTATGCCAGCTGGCTATGCATGGCTATCTTGACATTTGAAAAGATCTAAATAATGGGAAGATGGGGTAGGAAAAACAAATTTGAAGGAAATGTATAAATGATCATTAGCTTATTCTTTTCTTGACCCACACATTGAACCTCTCCTGGTATTTCTACCTTTAACCAGTTCAAGTTACCATATGGGAGAAAATGGGGACAAACTCAATAAATAGAAAATGTGATTTGGCTAGTCACAAAGTCTGCCATGGGTGTGAACTGAATTGCCAAATTGATTCAAGTTGTTTTAGTAAAACAACTCTGGCACATCTGGGTCTTCAATTGCACAACAATGAGTATAAAAATGTCAGTAGTATTTATGGAAGTCTATTCATGTTCTAAAATTAGTTTGCTCTAACCCAGAACATTTATGATATTCATCCAGACAGACACTTTCAAAGTGATTTTTAATTAGTGAAGTTAGTCATGAAAATTTATGAATTTGAACATGGATATTTGCATATTCCTTTAGCATTTACACATTGAGTCCTTTCTGGGTCATGGTAGGACTGCAAAATGACCAAGATTAAATTTTAGGTTCCAAACTCCTTATTAAACCAATAGGGGGAAAAGCATATGTTAATGATAATTAATTCAATGAAAAATAGGACAATCCCTAACTAAGAAATAAAGTAAGCAGTGTTGATGTTCAAAGGAAGGAAGAATCTGAGACAGCTCGTAAAGGACATGGTGGGTTTTGAAATGTGTATGTCTAGATAAGGAAACTTATCTAGATAACCAGATTGAAGAACAATATTAAAAAACTGATTATATTTCCATAAATAGAAATTTTAAAAAACCCTCTATTTAAAATGCATAGGCACTCTTCCAACAAATGATGTGCAAGATCCTTATGTCAAAACTACTGTGTTGTCATTTTGGTAATATCAGGACCACAACTTCAGGAAGGTAGGAAATTATGTTTCTGCGCTCCTTATTTGGTTCTGACTTACAGTTTGGTCATGAAAGGAAGGTAGAAGTGATAGAGGGGCCATTATCCCCAGCTGATAGGGAGGTGAGACAAAAATGGTTTGTCAAATGTGGCATCTGTGAAGACTACTCTGTGATAGACAGACGTTAAAATGGTCTCTATGATCCTTGCCTCCTGGTATTCATCCCTTTATATAATCCCCTCCTCTTCCACATGACTTCCTTCACACTTAATGTCCTGAGATTCTAAGCAACAGAATAAAGCAAAGATGATAGGCTCACATGTTCACAAATTATGTCACATTGAATAACACTCCTTTGTAGTAGTCAACTTGCTTTAGTGTGCTGCCTCCCTCTTTCTGGATCTGAAGAAATAATCCTTTATGTCAGAAGAAACATTTTAGGTCATAAGAAAGTGAATTCTCCAATAACTGAAGGAGCTTGGAAGCAGATTCTTTCTCTGTCAAGCCTCTGGATGAGAACTCAGCCCTGGCTAACATGTTGATTGCAATCATGGGAGAACCTATGCAGAAAACCCACCTAAACTGCACCTCAATTCTTTATCCACACATATTGTGAGATACTACCTGTGTGTTGATTTTAGCTGCTAAAGGTATGGTAAATTATTAAATAGCATAAAACACTTTTCATAAATTCAATCTTCACTATCAGATTTGCAAACCTCTTCATGAGCTCTGGCATGTTCCATAGATATCTCCCCCAAACTCTCCACTTGACAGATACAGTTGGCTTCTTAACATTGAAACCAGTCGTAGTTCATGTTAACTAAAATTAACATGAAGTTCATTCATAGTAAATGTGCTTGATAAAACACTATGGTACTGAAAACAAATGAACTGTAGGCATATGCATTAACATGTAAAAACTCAAAAATATAATGTTGATAGAAAAGAGTCAAGTCATAGAAGGATAAAATTCATAAGTGATATATGAAATGATTCTGTTTATATAAAACTCAAACATCCATATACTTTAGTACAGTAATTCTTTGTGGGAGGCTGGATATGAAATGCAAATAAGGAGGGGAACATAAAGGACTTCAGACATGCTCTTAATTGTGGTTTGAATGGTCATTTTATTAGTGCATTTTAAACTTACGTTTCTTTTCACAAAAAGGGGTGGACTGAAATAATACATATCCAAGTACCCACAACCCAGCTTACAGAAATAAAATATTATGAATATAAGAAAACTGATTATTCTTCCTTGATGCTACTCCATTCTATCTCCACTTACCCTCTCAGCACAACCATGCCTTGCCCTTGTGTTTTTAAATCACTGAGAGCATCTCATAGAAAAGGAATCAGACCCTTGATCATACTCTGCCTGGAACCTGTGCTATTACAGGGCTTCCTGTTACATGGGATGATTCCTTTCCTTATTGTGAGGCATGATGAAACCATCCTAACTGACAGAGGAAGACCAGAAAGGATCTCTTGTGATACCAAAGTAAAGAGGCAAGAAAGAAGGCAGATGTGGAGAAATTGCAATGAGATGTTCTTCAATTGACTTTGATGCCATTGAAAAGGAAGCGATTAACAAGCACGATATGAATGTACATCATGCACAATCATAGAAATGAAAATTTGCACCCCATATGTGTAGAGTGAATCAAAATGAAGTCTGTAAAAATAATTGAAATATGAATAAATAAAAAAGAAAAAGAGAAGGAAGCGATGAAAATATAGTTTTGAAGATGTGGTTTGGTTGTTTTTATGGACTGTACATATAATAAGTGCTCAATTAATATGAATGAATGAATGGATGGAAGAGGGTTGAGCACATTTATGGAATGCATGGAAGAAGCAGTGGATACAGGGAGACGGCAGGTTCCTGAGATGAGAGGAATGACAGAGCAAATTCCTGAGCAAGAAACAAGAGAGGTAAGGCTTATGGGGTTGAACTAGCCCCCTGCCTACACCCCACACACAGTGAGCTCAGTGTTGCACTAGTGATTTGAGGTAGGACATCCAGGTGGGCACAGGGAATTTCGCAAAGAGATGGGAGAGGTTGTCTTAGCAGGTAAAATGTACTCAGTACATGGAAAAAACATGAAGTTTTAGTTGCACAACCAGAATGTCAAGATTGGTCAAGGCCCTGCTCCAACTGCAGCACCCAACTCACTGTGGTTACTTTCTACTATGTACCCTTTCCTTATGCATACCTACACCCAAGATCCCTCTGGTCTCCAGCAGAGGCCAATGTTCTTGCTGTCATCTACTCCACCCTCACTCAAATGCTCAACGCCATCATCTACAGCCTGAGGAACAGGGGAGGTGTTAGGGACCCTGAGCAGAAGGATTCAGAGAATCTGTTCTGTGTAATGTAGATAAGATTTCTTCTTCATTCTCCAGGACTTATCTCTAAGTCCAATTAGCAATGTGTTGTACATGTAAACATTATTTCATTCCTGGAGTGAAGAGACTATTCACCATCTAGATTATAAGAGCTTTTGTCGTGTCTCTAAAATATAGTTTTATTAAGAGTTATAATTTGAAGTAATATTTCATTTTGTATTGTCCACTTTAACTTTGATTCTATAGAACCATTGGCTGTTATGCATCAGACACTAAGTCCTTATTTCTATGTATGCCCAGCTGTTGATTACTGATTAATTTTTCTTCATTTATTTTACTTCAAATATGAATTACTTATTCTCAGTCCTTCTATTTTCAGCAATTAGTATCAGCCAGTATAACTCACTATAAAATTGATGGCATTTGAGTCTGACTGCATATAATCCAGAGAATAAATTTTTGAAACCAAAAAAAAAAAAAACGATTGGTCAAGGCTGAAGGCTCTCCTTCATCCCCATTCTCACTTCTCATACACGTTTATCTGGAAGCCCCCATGAGATTATGCACTCCTATCTGCAAACCTCATGACCATTGGTTGTAGCCACGTGTCCTTACTTTTGAGGTTGCTGATTGCCTCAAAAACAGTCATATAAAATCTTGGGTCTGCTCTAGGTCTTTCTTGTGGCCTCTATCTCAGAATTATGACTAAGCCCACCAGGGTTACTTTCCTTTGTTGTTTCACAGACTTTTGGCCTGAATTCCTTTCAAGTGTGTAGATTTTTACTGAGACAAGACACTGTGTTGACCCTGGGAATTCAGTGAGAGAGAAGACCTCTGCCCTTAAGGTGTTTAAAATCAGATTAGGATCCCTAAACCTTGCTATTCAGTTTCCTTGCTCTGAGATCAAGAAATCAGATAATTAGTACTGAAAATAAGATTAGAAAGGGTCTTCCCTCATGTTGTAAATGCAGAAAATGAAAGATCCACTGGGTAATGGGTTTGCCCATGGTCACAAAATGAGGTGGAGCTGGAACTAGAGTCCTTGATTCCTAACCAATGTTTCTCCCTAAAGCTTAATGCATAACAGGAAGAGATGTCTTTGAGTAGCTACCACTGGAAGGTCATTGTGAAGTGTAGTAGTGGATGATAGAGGACAAGGGCAATGTGCCTCCCTCAGGGTCTTAAAAGTAACCCAGGAATAGTCCTAGGTAGTTACTGCTTTACTTTCAGTAAAGCAGTTTCAGTTTTTATCTGCTTTGTGTCACTGTGACCAAAAGACTTGAAAAGAACAATTCAGAGGAGTAAAGTTTATTGTGGCTCATGATTTCAGAGGTGCAGTCCATGGTTTGCCAACTCCATAGCTGTGGGTCAGAGGTGAGGCACAGCATTGTGGTGGAAAGGCATGGGGGGGGAAAGCAGCTCAGGACATGACTACCAGGAAGCAGAGAGAGAGACAGAGGGACCTCCATCCACCAGGGACAAAATATAAACCCCAAATGCATGCCCCCAGGGGCCTACTTCCTCCAAGTACACCTTACCTGTATAGTTACCACCCAGGTAATTTATATCAGTAGATTAATTCACAGATTAGGTTACACCTCTCCTAATCTAATCATTTCACCTCTGAAAATCCTTACATTGCCTTACACATGAGCTTTTGGGGAACATCTATCTAATCCACAATGCTATCCATAACCTATCTAATCCATAATGCTGAGATGAGTGTATGAGTGAATGCAATAGAAGATTCTTGAAAACCGGGATTGGATTTCCTTCTAACATGGTACCCAGCACACAGTAGGTTGTCAAAAGCTTAATGCTATGAGGATTTTCAACCACCAGATTTTTCCTGTTTTTGGAGTAAATTCTTCATAGAGTTCGGAATTTAAAATAGACACTTTGCAGGGTTTTCCTTTAAGGAAGAGAGTTATCTGGGATGTAACACTTTTCAAAATGATGGCATAAAAGACAAATGTTGATGGCGCTCTCAGTTGTCTGTGTTCAACTCTGCCTCTCTGGAATGTTCTATCCTCCTCTGCGTGTGGTATCTTTCTCCTAACTTATTTCAAACATTCATATAGCTCTGGTCAAAATAAGACAAGTATTTCCTGAGTTCTTTGACATTGGGCTGCTGCTGAAGATGTTAAAACTACAAGCAAACCTGCTAATCGTTGGCAACAAAGCAGCTTAATCCTGGCTGACTGGCGATTTGTTTTGGAGCCTTTGGAGCAACAGAGAGATTCAAGTTTATAAAAAGAGGTAAATAGTCGGTTAGAGATTAGAAGCAAAAAAGGGGAAAAGACTTCCTTCCCCCAGACCACACACTGACAGGGAATCTTCTTCAGCAATTGTTCCAGAACGTTTCATGTTTCTTTCCCTTCCCCTCCCCTGGCGTCTCTCCTGCCCCTTCCTCCCCCTCCCTCAACCACAGAAGGCTTGATTGGCACTTGTCACCACTGATAGAGAGAGGAAGATGCTTCAGGAAAAAGGGAGGGGCTGGGGGAGTTTGCTGCCTCAAAAGCAGCGGTCCTCCAAAGATAGCTCCTTCTTTCTGTGTGTGTTTTGTCTTTCTCTAAATTATTCAAATCTGGGTGGTATCTAGGATAACTGGCATTTTGACACAGCTTAAGGGATTGTCTGACACTATTGAACTGAAGCTGCCACCCTTTTAAAAAATGCAAAAAGAGAGATCTTTGGTATAATCTGATATGTCTACAAATGAAAGGCAGTGTCATGCAAAAGGCCTGAAATATTTTTTGATCAATTATATTCATTTTTGACTTCATGTTTTATTTCCTCCATCTAAAAGAATGATCTTTATTAGCTTAAAAAAGGGAAAGGATTTTCTTTGGGTTTCTTTAAAGAATATGAGTGACAGTGTGGTGTTGATTGGTGACAAAGCCAAAGTGGCTGGTGGAGAAGGAAGATGGGGAATTCCCTAGAGCAGAAAAGTTTGTCTTTGTCAGAAATGCCTTTACTGTGGGGTAAGGAAGGAATATTGAACTGGGGTGGGGTGATCTGGTTCTAGCTCCAAAAATGCCAATGTCAATTGTATAATCTTAGGACAGTCACAACATCCATCACTTTTGGACATGTTTGTTTCCTCTAGGAAATATGTCAGTGAGGGGCTGGGGATATAGCTCAGTTGGTAGAGTGCCTGCCTTGTAAGCACAAGGCTCTGGGTTCAATCCCCGGCACTGCAAAATATGTCAATGAACAAGAGACCCCACCTCCTTCTGGCCTTAAGATTATGCAATTATTAAGTTTTTTTTTATTCCTCTTAGTAGAATATTACTTTTCATGCTTCTTTGCAGATGGAGAAACTTAATGGAATTTTAAAACTTTAGTTCAATTCTCCAATCATTTCCCACCCCGATGCTGGGTACCACTGGTGTGGGAGGAGAAACATGGTGGAGTGGATAGGAAGGTGAGTCCCTGCACAATTTTCCTTCTCTCATTGCCCTTCTTCCTTATTTTCTGTTAGTAAGATGCTCTGAAATTGGGGTCACCAGGATTAGCTCAGACTGCTCAGGTAATGTGAAATTAATATAAATAATGAAAAAAATTACACAGTATTTAAAACATTCTTACACTAAAGAGTTATTCATTGTTTATCTGAAATTCAGATTTAACTGGGCATCCTGGCAACTTCAAAACAAAATCACCTATGAACTCTTCTTTCATATGCTGGAAAAATTCTGTCCTTGTCAGGACTTAGCCTTGAGTAGGGCTGTGTCCACAAGGAAATTACAGATATGTATTTTATCTAGAAGGATTCATTTATTTATGCGTTTGACAAATATGTCTTGAAGGCTTACTACATGCTGGGAACTGGGCTAGGTTCCTGGGATACAAGCTGAGTAAGACAGACAAAGTTCATGCTCTTATGTAGTTGATGTCCAGCAGGAGGGAAATAGATATTTAAAAAGCAATCACATTTACTAAGTACACAATTCCAATTAGCATAAGGCACAGGAAAAAAATACATGATTCAATGTGAATATTAAACAGAGCTCCTTGACATTGTTTTGGGGATTGGAGTAGGCATTCTTGAAAAGGTCACCTTTAATCTGAGACAACTGGGTGCTAAAGAATAGTCTATTCCAGACAGAAGGACCATCATAGAGGTTTTGTTGAACCCTTTGAGGAACAAGGCCAAGACCAGGAGAAATTCAAAATAACAGTTGGTAGTTTCTGGCTTTATTTTGTTTTGTTTCAGTATTTGCAAGAGCAGGAAATATATTAAGTATTCTGTGATAACCTGACATTTTCTCTGAAAGATTTATGCTGTTAAAAATTTCCTGTAGAGACAATTAGCATTGTCTGTACGAGCATTGTACTAGCATTGTCTATTAGCATTTCTGTTCTAGCAAATCATGAAATTCCTTTCTATTTATAACTTATTAGGAAAATCTAATTTGGTGATAGTGTCATCAGCTGGGTAATCTAGCTCCGCACTAAATGTCTTTTGTTTCAGGAGTGGTATGAAAGGCAGGTTCCTTCAAAACTTTAATATGGCAACACTTATACTTTAATACTTTAATATGTTACATTTCTTCTTAATCAAACCTGGGTAAATGAAAGGGAGAAACAAAAGTCAATTAGCTTAGTCTTTTGGAACATATAAAAATTTAGGCTGTTTTATTATTTATTGAGAAGTCAGGCTACATGTGAAAAACAGACATTATTTTTAAACACTCAAAGATGACTAGAGACAACAAGAACAAACAATAGAGTTAACATTTTTAGATATTTGGAGTAAAAGCATTCTATCTAGGTTCAGAGGGATCGCAGTTCCATCACTTTCTAGCTGCGTGACCATGTGCAAGTTGCTTAATAATGGTAATGACAGTGACATTGAAAATCTACTCAACCCTTGGATGAATCAGACACCCTTCCAATCAATTTGTACACATCAAATCACTTAATCTTAATTTTTCTAAACCTCAGTTTTCTCATTTGAAAATGAGTGATGATGATATAGTCTATTTTCATGGACTTGTAATGAGAATTCTGAGATTAAAATTATATCACCTCAATAAATGCAAGCTATTGTTAATAATATTAACAACAATGATAGTCTGACTTCTTTTAATTTCTTTAACTTTGTATCTGATTTGTGGCTTACTCATTAATATTTTAAAATACTAAAGCAACACCCTCTATCAAGTGTTCAGAGATTGCCCAACAGGACCAAGGCAATGATCCAAGTGCAAGATGAAAATCAAACAGGATCATCTTGAAGATTTTGTTTTTTTGCAACTTTTATTTGGCAAAACAGAAAGTTCAACATACTATGACAATGACCATAAAATAAAAATAGCTTTACTTATTTTCTGCCTCCTCCTTTTCCTTCACTTGTGCACATAGCAGAGATGACGGCTGTGCATTATCCGCTTTTGAGCCAAACACCTGAGCCACATGTCACAGCTGCAGTCTAACTTTGATCCAAACAAAATGTAGAAACCTCTGTCTTCTGTTGCTGGGCTGTGTCAGGATTATCTAAGACAGACTCAAGTCCAATAAATCATTCCTCAAAAAACTAAGATCTTGCCTGTAGTATTCTTATTGCTACAATTCCAATCCCAGTGTTCAGTATCACGGAGATTGAAGAATGAACATAAATATACGGAAGCCATCGCCATCAACCTCCAAGAGTTTCATTGAGTGCCAGCATTGTGAAGCCATTTCCGTGGCCCAGAGAAGCACGGAGCTTCCCTGACCTTGGAAAGAGCATACTTTAGGGTGGAGAAAGGATTTTTAAAAATACATTTTTAAATGATGATGAGATATGCAAATGACTGGTGTAGAAATGTACCAGTGGAGGGTGAGGCTACCAGGAGCTTTGATAATAAGGGAAGATGTTAGCAAGGACACCCACATCCAGGATCAGGAAGAGCTTGATGGGTGGAGAGTGGGAGTAAAGAGGGCATCCCAAGGAAGGAAAGGCAGTGAGCAAATGAACAGAGAGACAGGAGCAGCCAATTCTTTCTCCATAAAAACCATTTCCCAGCAAACTCAATTCCAGACTGGATTCCATTAGCAATGGAAGGTTGGAGCAGGAAAATGGTCTGCACACCATGGAGGGAAGGATTGGTGATGTGTGACATATTCTGGAATGAGCAGTAACAACAGAGAGTTGTATCCAATTTTTCAAATCAGTTTCTTTTAACAAATGTTTTTGTAGTTTTAATATTTGAAGGTCAGAATTTTAAAATCATATTAACCTGAGAAAGGTCCTGCTTGAGGTGGGATGGATGGCATAGTATTGGCCTCTGTGTGACCTTGAGGAGTTGACAGAATCTCTGGGTTTGGTTCTACATCTGAAAAATGGAAATGACCTGACTTGACTTTGGGATTCTATAATGTGAAGATAAATTTAGATGCTCTCACAGAGTCAGATATTTTTCATTAGAGGAGATTCTGGGTCTGAATTTCATGTGTTGAAGAATAAAAAGAAATAATAAGACACCTCAAGCCCCCAAACCTGCAAAGAAGCCAGTCTACAGCTGTTGCCTCAGGAGGACTCACATTCCTATAATCCAATGTTAGTGTCACCAAAGACCATACCGAAGGCTTTGTCAGAGAGAAGAAGGGTAGGATTGGCTAGGGTTTTCTCATCAGTATCCAAGAAGTCCATGCTGTAGCTCAGAACTAACCTGTGAATTTAGCAATAAGTGGGAGACCTTTTCCATTCAGAGATGAATTCAGCACCATTTTTACCATTTGGTATGTTGGGTGGCATGGAAGAATGAGATATTATCTCCTCTCTGAGAGGAAGGCATTTGGTTTTTCTGCCTTTTATGAAATGAAGAAATTGTAATAAAGGCCGCCTTAACTCCAGGCCCTTCTTTCCTATCCTAAAACTTGTATTTCCATTGCCCCTCGGAGTCTTGTGTTCTAGAGGGTGGGAATTTCCATCCTGCTCCAGAGTGCCCACTGACATCAGCTTTATTGTGGACAGAGCGAGGAGGAGGGCACTTAGTTGCTCAGTCCAGAGGGGGGCATTCTGTCTGTACCTCTAACCACCAAATCCAGGCTCTCAGGCAGGATGTGAAGGACATTTGTCCTGTAGAACAGACCCTCTTATCCAGGATCACTGCCTTTTGTGGAGAGGGTCTGAGTAGGGAGAGATACGAGAGAACAAATCTTTGGGGATTACAGCCTTTTAACTGATCTGTGGCTATTACCCATCCAACAGGTTACTTGTGGAGAGGAACTGGTAAGGGATAGGTCAAGGCCAGGAGTGATACTCTATTGGAGGTCCCTCCATGGGAGAAAAACCCTGAAAATGTTTTGATTATTACCAGTCACAATCTTAGTATTTTTATTTGTACTGGTATTGGTACATATATTACAATGGCATTAATATTAGTATTTGTATTAGTATTTGCAATAGTCTTGATATCAGCTTTATTGGTGTTAGTGACAGAATTAGTGTTAATATTGATATTGGTGTTAGCATTAATAAAAAATCTAGAACAGTGTTTTGGTACAAACAGGCTTTTTGCAAATGTTTATTTCCTTTCACTGAAATTCTGTCTTTTGTTTTTGGAAAACATGGACATTTTATCTTCCATGCAATCAATATGTTTTATGAATTATTTTACTTAATCAAATGAACTGCTGCTACAGAATATTATCATTGGTATATAGAAAGGATTCCTGATTCAGAGGAACATTGATTGGAGATCCATTCCTGGGAACATGGTACCGCCCTCTGCAGAGAAAGGAACATTTTTTGACAGTTTTGGTGAAGTCTGGTCCAGGAAAGATAAGTAGAGGCATCAGATTATCAGGGAGTGGAGCTGGCATGTCATGAACATTAACTCCTTCCTTCCGGGAGTCAGGGGGATCTTGGGTATATGCAAAGAAAATAGTGGATAAGCCACTTGATAGGCTTGCTAGGGAAGTGGGAGAGAATCACTTGATTTTTTCCCTGGTTTCTCTTTATTATGAAAATTGTTTATACCCAACAAATGGTGACAGAGGGGACATTCCTTCTTAAGATATCTTGCCTGGGGAGGACCTGCTCTTCTCTGGGTTGTTCTGATGTTTTTTACATGAGCAATCTTAGTACTCAGGAAGAATTTTTTGTTTTCTTAAGTGATAGCTTGTTGGCCTAGTTTGTTAAGTAGGGTAAACCAGACTTTGTCTAAGTGAAGTGAAACCTGGTCATCAAAACTGCATTTGTCAGCAATTTAGAAGGGGGATGATCAGACCATTGCTCTGTGCCTCAGTTTCTTCTTCACAAAACTGGACATCATTCAACAAGCTTTCATGAGGCACCTTTAATAAACCCTAAATCATCCCTATAGGGCCAAAAAACAGAAAAGGAAGTCATTGCCATGTACCAAAGGACTGTAAAATCATGTTGTAGTCTGTTTGTGCTGCTATACCACTGATGGCTAATTTTGAAAGTAAAGAGATTTGTTCCTCACAGTTCTGGAGGTTGGGGAGTCCGACATTAAGGTGCTGACATCTGGGGAGGAACTCTGTGCTGTGTCAACCCATGGTGGAAGGTGAGGGGAGTTAGAGACAGAGAGTGCACAACAACAGGGGGCCAAACTCCCCTTGACCTAATCATCTCTTAAAGGTCTCACCTCTCAACTCTGTTGCATTGGGGATTAAACTTTCAACACAGGAATTTGAGGGACATATTCCAACCATACCAAATGGATTTTCCCATTTACATCCTGTATGTCAGAGAGATGCTCTAAAGAGGTATTCTCAAGTCTAGCACCTAGTCAGGTGATACATGATACAATTGTCCAGAATACAGGTTCCTTGGTCAAATGGGGTTATCTATCACTCTGAGATCAATTGTCCCCAAACACAGCAGTGTAAAGCCATGAAATTTTATCACCCCACACTGTTTCTGAGATTCAGGAATCTAGGAATGGCTTAATTGGTTTCTGTGGACTTGGGGATCTTTCACAAGATTGCAGCAGAGAACTGAGGCATGAAGTCCAGACTGGTGATTCTCAAGGATGAAGGCTTGACTTCCCTGCTCATGTAGGTGGCCAATGGCAGTCTCAGCTCCTGGTTGTTTGCTGGCTAGATCTCATCCTTCCTCAGCACATGGTCTTCTTCATAGACTGCCAGGCAGCTAGCTTCCTCTGTGTAAGTAAATTGAGGGGACAAAAGCCAAGTGGAAATCATAGATGTCATAACTTAATCTTAGTAATAGCATCCTTCTGGATGGGGTAAAATTCATATGTTGAAACCCTCATCCCCAATGTGACTGCATTCAGAGATAGAGTTATTAGGAATTCAATAAGGTTAAATAAGGTCATAGGGGAAAGAAGGCTCGTCCAATAGGATGGTGGCCTTATAAGAAGAGGAAAAGTCACTGGATGTTGATCTGTACACACACACAGAACTTCATGTATTTTTAATTTTATTTTACTTTTTAGTGAAAGAGGGTGTTAAATCAAAATGAGGATGTAAACAATGGTATGAGAAAAATGGAATTCATGAAATGGGATACAACACACAAAAGAGGCAAAGGAATTTCCAGGCAAAAGCAAAAAAAGAAGACTGAAGATGATGCTTCTGCAGACTAAGAGAGGAGAAATGGAAATCGCTGACTACCTAAGAATCTGACTGTGGACAACAATACAGAGAAGTGACTTATAGTTTAGTTTGTGAATTTAGGAAGAATCATACATACAGAAATATAGAAAACCAGGCAAAGGGGAAAAAGAAATGATAGCCTAGAGATAAAGTTTGGGCAAGGAGAAAAATAGAATTATGGTTTATGACTCAACTCATTAAAAAGCAATATTTACCTAGCAATTATTTACCAATAATGTGAATATTTGGTATTGACTCAACCAAATATTGGCAGTAATTATAACTTGAAATAAGGGGAGAGGGAAAATAGGCAGGAGGAACATAAAAATCATAAATTGCTTTCTTTCCAACTAGGAAGACAATAGAAAATGGTTATAATGAATATAACAGGAGAAACATTTTTTAGAAATATTAAAAACAAAAAAACAACAACAACAAAAACTCACAAGAGTCCAGGAAGGGTTTTTTTTTTTTTTAAAGAGTGGAAATGTGACCAGTGAGACAGGCACTTATTTAAATGTAAGGTTTTATTTAAATGTACTTATTTTATTTACCATGTTACATCATGTGTGTGTAGTTCTTTGATGAGAGGAAGCTTGATTTCATTAGGCAAGAAATTGTCTGGAGGATGAAAGTTAGAAATGACAGTGGGGAAAGCAATCTTTTCCTGGGATCACCAGGCCAGAACCCAAAGAAACCCTGGAATCGCTGGGTGGTGATTTCAGGAATGAGAATTTCTCCAGGTATTGCTCTCTCAGACCTCTCCTTTGATAAATGGCCCCATTCTGTGACTCAGTGCTGGCTGATGTGTGGCTGTGAGTCAGACTACTCAGGGCATTTAAAAAATGGATGAAGGGCAGAGTTTTCTTGGCCTGAAATAATCTTTTATCTTGTGAAACATAAGTTAACAAAACAAGATCAGAGAAAGAAGCTCAACAGGAGAGGTGCTGACATACCCAGCTTTCCAATTAATTACATGTATTTTAAATGTCAAAACAGGAGTGTTGGGTCTGGGGTGTGGCTCAGTGGTAGAGCACTTGCTGAGCACATGTGAGGCACTGAGTTAGATCCTCAGCACCACATTAAACCAACCAAACAACCAACCAAACAACCAACCAACAAACAAATATTTTTTAAAGAAGTGTCTTGTTCTGTTGTATCTCAGAATGATACTTTAGGGAATTTCTGAGTAAGGTAAAGAATTTGCCTAATCAAACATACCTTATTAGACATTATTCAGGTAACATTAAAACATAAAATATGGATGTCAAGAATACATTCTGAAGAAAATTGTCTATTTCGAATGGACATTTCACCTTCTATTCATAACTTCTTACTCCCAAATCACAATGGAGAGTTGCATTAATGATCCCCAAATATGGTGACTTATTCATTCTACTCTACATCTTTTTTTTTTTTTTTTTTTAAATCCAAACTGGAGGAGAATCACTGTGGAGAAGGGCAGTTCACCTTGATGCCATCTGTTTAGAACACTGGCGATCAAGATTCTGATTAAAAGAATTTCACTTTGCTTCTCTGAAAATGAGATTAGAAAAATGGAGACTGTTCACGAAGGCAATTCTCAGTTTTAGAGCCAAGGGCTTTCACAACAAGGGACACTAAGTCCATTTTACATCACACAGAATCCAGCATTGCCACCTGCTTCCAGTGAGAGCAAACTGAGGAAAAATGACAAAAAATGAACATAAGAACTTACCCAGCAAAGGAGCTGCTGAAAGATTAAAGTGGGAAAATAAAAACACATTTTTTTTTGTTTCACCTGTGTTGCAAAAATACAGGTGAAAAATGAAATTGCTTTTGTTCTGAGTATTTTCCTAAATTGTGTCAGTCATTGTCCACCAAAAACGTTTCTAAGATAGGGCCCCAAAATTGCTTTTTCTGAGTAAAAACCAGTCTCCATTCCCTTTGTCCTAATTGAACACTTTCCTCTATCCGTTCCATTTTCTTGAGTCAACAAGGTAAAAACAAGTGTATTGTCGATCTGAAATTTGTTTTTTGTGGGGCGTAAAAACACTTTGTGGTTGATATAAATGTAGTAATTCTCTAGATTACCATTTCATGGTAGACTGCACACCAAAGAAAGCAACCTGTGTCTTTTACCCAAGAGTGTGGGTGGGTGGGGAGGCCCGAAGGGGGAGCCGGCTGGGGGAGCCATCAGCCCCAGAAGTAATCAGATAAAGCTAGTGGCTTGGTATTAGTGTGTTAGCTTTGTCTAAGTCCTAGCATCTTCAATGGGCCAGCCCCCTCTTCATTTGTCACCCCAGCGCACCTTTTGTGCAAATAATTTCCCTTTGGTATTACCCAGAGCTTGGAGTCCATAGCCGACTAGCCTCTTTGCTTGTACTATTATTTCCAGCAAGCTCACTACATCTGCAATAAATCCTAGAGGATTTGTGGGTGGACTGGGGAAGGATGAGTGACAGAATGAGGTGATAAGGCCCGGATTCAGCTGAAACAAAAGCTTCTCCATTTTGCCCTGATGTGGCCGAGTCACAGCATCTGAAGGTTTGATTTGATCAAATTTTTGCCAGCTGTCACCAGGAGTTCATGCAAGTTAAAAATGAAGCCCATGAGCATGGCTCTCATACTCTATTAAGCTCGCCCAAGAGTTCCAGGATGCAAATCTCTCTTTTCTTAGCCTTTTTATGTCGTGTGGTGGTGGGGAGCAGTGGATTTGCACGAGGAGGTGTCAGATGTGCCTGGGAACTGTTTCCAGTGATAGGTCCAGATGAAAAGCAGGCTCTGGCTTTGTACAGCAGTCACAGACAATTTTCAGGTGTGAGAGCAAGAAATGTGGATTAATCAAAATTTCTCAGCTTGGTTGCAGAGGCGCTGTGATGAGCTCTTCAAAGCAGAGCTGTTTTTAAGCAAGATTAAATCCATGGCTGTCCTTTTATAATGATTTTTTTTTCTCCTCTTGGCTTTTATTCTTGCTTTTATCTGGAAAAACTCAACTTGGAAGTGGTGTTTGTTTACCCCTGGTGACTCATTATGTATGTGTGTGTGTGTGCATGTGTGTGTGTATGTGTGTGTGTGTTCCAACATATAAATGCCTTTGAATGTGACCTGGGATGCAGCAGCCCCCTGTGACCCCAGGTCACTCCCAGGGAGCCCTCTGCAGAGGATGTCTCAGCAGCTGAGGACGATGCATGACACCTGAGAGGAAGATCCTGGACGAGCACCACAGTATCCACCACACTGTCATAACTACTTCTTTAATGTAAGAAGTAGTATATCCTTATCCAACCTTCGGATAAGGTTGAGAATCCCTTATCCAAAATGCCTGGGACCAGAAGGATTTCAAGTTTCATATTTTGCAACATTTGCCCATGTATAATGAGATTTCTGAAGAATGAATCCAAACTCAAAACACAAAATCCACTTATGTTTCATATATACCTTATACACATGGGCTGGAGGTTATTTTATACAATATTTTTAGTGCATCTGCATTTTGACTGCAACTTGTCACATGAGGTTGCATGTGGAGTTTTCTTCTTGTAGGGCCATGTTGGTATTCAAAAGAATTCTGGAAGTCGGAGCATTCCATATTTTGAATTCTTGGATTAGGGATGCCTGTTGTTGAAATTGATTCATTTTCATGACAGTATTGTATTCTTTTTTATGAGTATACTACAATTCATCCATTTTATTGTAGTGACACATTTGGGCTGTTTCCTACCCGTGGCTATAAACATAAAACAGCTGGACATTGCTCTAAATGTCTCTTTGGTATATGTGCTTTATATGTGTGTCTCTGGGGTAGACAACCGGAAGTGGCATTGCTTGGATACGGGCTACACAGATTTCCAACTTTCTTAGATAATACCAAACAGCCCTTTGTGTCCATTATATATAAATAAATATTATACAGTAGATAAAAATCACAAATATTTTCTTCTACTCTATGGCTGCATCTTTGCTGTCTTCTTGAAGTCTCAGAAGTTCTTGATTTTAAAGTAGCCAATTTATTAATATTTTTTCTTTTAGTTAGCATATTTGATGAGTCTTGTGAACTATTTTGACCTTAAGCTTGCATAAGAATATAGATTCAGACATCTTATGAAGTATTCTGTCTATTCAGTTCTGTGATGAGAAGGTATCTGGCACTAGTGTTCCTTAAAAAACACTGTGAATGTCTGGAAACCATAATTTTCTTTGCAAGATTAATTTTACTTCATTTTAATTGCAAATTCTTTGTTTTGACCATGGAATCCAATGGAAATGCAGCTTGTTGTTTAAATAAAACAGAAAAATAAACTTGATGTATAAATGCCATGCAAATTCAGCTAAATTTCAAAGCTGAAATTTCTTTAGTAGAAACAAATCATTGTAGTAGTTAAAAGCAAAAATAAATGAATTCTTAGCAGGAGGCAGCAAAGAAAACCTAGTACACACAAGTTGGAAAAAATGAACAGATCCAAAAGGGTTTAAATGAGTTCATGGGATTGATGGTTTTATAATGGGATTATTTAAAGAAGTTGAGAGTTTTAGGGTCTATCCATAACCTTTTAAGAGCTATGTCACTTAGGGCAATGACTCCCAGCAGTTCCTTAAAGCCATCTCATTGGACATTAGTAAGGCTATTTGACCCCAACATATTCCAAACTGCTAATTCTCCCTTTTCTGAAATATCTCCCAGGGTCAAGAATGCAGGCATGAATTGAAGGTGGTGAGGACTGAAGCAGAGCCTGTAGAGATAGGGTTAGACCTGGGCATCTTGTTGTTTTTGCCAATTGAAGGTGTTACTTTGTCATTATTGATGCAGTAGCTTTGTAGCGGGAAAGTGACCTGGACCTGAGACATTTTTTTCCCAGGTTACTGTCTTTTTTTTTTTTTTTTAAAAAATTAAGTCCCTGCTCTTCCTTTCTATCTCTTTGCCATTCATGACCTAAAAGTTTGGATGTTCATCTTTCCTGGGAATCCATCTCAGTTTTTCAGCAGACATTTGGTTAACATTTATTTGTGCTACAACCCGAAGTCGAGTATCACTGATACTGAATAACCAGGCTCTTTCTTTTGCCACTGATCATATACTTGGTACTGCTTAGTGACCACAGCAGGGGAATCCTCATGCTCTTATGTTTGGGAATCCCAGTCTTTCACTGTACTGCAGTATTGGGGTTGGTGATCTCTCAACTACATGTCCTTGTCCCAGGAAGGGATCCCATCTGAAAAGCTAAACTTCCATGTCAGTTTCAAGAAAAGACATAAACAAACCCTAGCTTCCAATTAATTAAGCCAGAGGGGAAATTCTTTTTAAAATAATTATGAGCTTCAACTGCTTAAATATCTGCAAGTTTTGATAAGGTTAACCTACTTGGATTCAACAACTAAAAATCTATTGATTCTTAGCAGTTTGCATGAACTCAATAAATGAATTTACTGCTTTGGTTCTGAACAAAAAAAAATTAAGAAAGTAAAACAAAATACTCAGGAAACAATAGTCCTGTTATATGGTAGGATTGGCAGTGGAGGTAATTCTCTGAAGAGCTCCCTTTCTCAAGACATAAGGGAAATGCAGAGGAAAGGACAAAAGCGAGGTGACATAGCTTCAGAAGACCCCATCTTGAAAAACGGAGAGGTGAAATGTGGGTCTTCATATCCTGGGTCTTCGTCTGACCTCGTATTCCTGGCATGAGAAAACCCATATCAAACACCTGGGAGAGTCTGAGTTGCTGCCACTGCCCTGGAAGTCCTCGTGAGACATAAAACTCTTGAATCAATCATCCTCCATGGGGTGGTGCCAGGAAAGATTTAGACCACAAATTGGAACACTATAACCAGGTGCCAGAATAAATTTAGACACAAATTGAAATGCCAGCTAGCTACTTGTCTCACCTGGCTATTCCATTAGTCTCGTAATAAACTGACTGCAAATCCTAGGGCAGAATTGTATGGCTTGCACTTACTGTTTAACGCAGGGTTTTTTTGCCATTTGTCCTACATTACTAATGAAGGCAATGGTGAAGGAAAAGTTTAGTTTGAAACAACTAATCCTATTGCCTGAGCATGAGGAGTTCAGATTTATCCACCAGACATAAGCAGTGATCCCCATGTTGGAGTTACAGGGGAAAACAACCAGAGAAGACTTTTAGAGAAATACATGGAAAGCTTCCTGGGGCAGCTCTCTCTGAAGAGGAAGATGGATGAGCCCAACCAAGCACACCCAGGGTATTCTTCCCAGATTTTCCAATGAGACTCAACCTCCAAAACCCAGTGGTCTTCTCTTAAGGAGGCCAATGCTAACTTCCCTCCGGGTATTTAAGGATGCCTACTTACAAATCTATTGTACTTCTGCACTTCTGAAAGCTTGGAAGAAAACAATATATGTAGGGATTCATATGAAGAATGGGTAGGCCATTCTTTTTTCTAGGTTAGCAGTTCTCAAAAGGATTTTGTTCACGTGCTTAAAGATTTCTTAGTAAAATTCTTGTTTTAAAGGTGGAGTATGTTAATGGAACTAAGAAGAGATTCTAGCTGAGTGGAACTTGGGGGACACAGGCCCCTCTTGATCCTTGCCAGCCTCAGAGAGGGCTCCAGGGATCACTGGGTCCCTCCCAGGTTGCCAGAGGAAATCACTACTCTAGAGACACGGAAATAATTCTCTGCATTAATCCAGGACTTCAGAAAACTGGATTCCTAGACTCTGTGGTTCTCGAGCCTGGTAAAGTTACTTTTACTAAATTATAGTTAGTAGGAATGACATCTGCTCAAAGGGTATTAAAAAATAGACTAACAAAATTAATTTTACTTATCGTAAGGATTTTATTGAGGATGTTGTTGACCACATTAAATAATGTCCTCTTTTTTTCCAATTCCATATTCTTTTTATTTAATTTTTTGACCTACAAAAATCTGTACATAGTTAATGTACAAACTTCATCATCATCATCCATTGATGGATATTTAGGTGACTTTCACATTTTGTTATCATGGCTAATGCTACAATGAATATAAGAATGTAGATATCCCATTCAGATCCTGATTTGGATTCCTTTGAATATATATACTCAGGAATAGAATTCTTGGAACTTATGTTTTATTCTATTTTTAATCTTTGGAGGACTCTCCGAATGATTTTCCATAATGGTTGTAAGCATGGACATTCCCACTAACTGGACAACGTTCCCCTTCCTCCATATCCTTGCTGATATTTGTTAGCTTCTATTTTTTGATAGAAGCCATCCTACCAGTTGTGAGTTGATACCTTGTGATGACTTTGATTTATACTTCCTTGATAATTCATGGTGTTGAACATCTTTTCACTTAGCTGGTGTCCTTTTTGAGATGATACCTATTGGGGGAAATATCTATCCAGTTCCTTTGCCCATTTAAAAATCAAATAATTTGATTTTTGCCGTTAAGTTGTGGGCATTCCTTGTGCATTTTGTTTATTAACCCTTTATCACATATGTGGTTTACAAATATTTTTACCCATTCCATGTCATCTTTTTGTTTTGTTAGTTTTCTGTTTTGTTATAAGGAAGCTTTTCAAGTTGACATAGCCTCATTTGTCTTTTGTACTTTTAATACCTGTGCTTTTTGTGTATTATCCAAGAAATCGCCAATGCCAATACCCAGAAACTTTTCCTCTGTACTTTCTTCTAAGAATTTCTATGGTTTCAAGTTGTTTAAGTTTTTAATGCATTTTGTATTAAAATATTGTGTTTGGTATGAGGTGAGGGTATTTCATTCATTTGAATATAGATATCCAGTTTTACCAACACCATTTATTTAAAGAACTATGATTTTTATTGAAGAGAATTTTCCCCCATTGTGTATTCTTGGTACTTTTGTCAAAGACCAGTTGATCCATCATATACACAATAATTTATTTCTGGTGTCTTTATTCTGTTTCTTTAGTATATACATCTATTTTTATATAAGAAACACATGTTTTATTGCCAAAGTTGGAAATCAGAAAGTGTGATGCCTCCAGCTTTGTTATTCTTACTTAAAATTCCTAGAAGTTTTTAGGATTCTTTTTGTAGTTCCATATGGATGTTATGTTTGTTTTGTCAACTTCTCTAAAAAAAAATGCCATTGGGATTTTGATAGTGATTCCATTGAAACTGAAGATCATGTTGAGTAGTATGTAGACATTTAAATGATATTAATTCTTCCAAATCATGAATATAGACATCTTTCCATTTATTCTGTGTCTGTTTTAAGTTCTTTCCTTTGTGTTTTATGATTTTCACAAGTTCTTTATTTTTTGGTCAAGTTTACTCCAAAATATTTAATTTTTTCTTTTTTTTAAATTTACTTATTGATTCATTGAACACAAATGGAGTACAGCTATTGTTTCACTGGTTGTACACAAAGTAGAGTCACACCATCTGTGCGTTCATGCATGTACATAGGGCAATGGTATCTGTCACACATTCTGTTATTATTTTTCCCCCCCCCCCCCCCCCCACCCCTCCTTTCCCTTTATGCTATCTATCCTTCCTCCATTTTTGCCACCCTTCCCTCCCGCATTATGCATCATCATTCATTTATCAGAGAGACCATTCAGCATTTGAATTTTTGGGATTGGCTGATCTCACTTAGCATAACAGTCTCCAACATCATCCATTTACCTACAAATGCCATAATTTTATTCTTCTTGATGGCTGAGTAATATTCCATTGTGTATATATACCACAGTTTTTTTATCCATTCATCTACTGAAGGGCATCTAGGTTGATTCCATAATCTAGCTATTGTGAGTTGAGCAGCTATGAACATTGATGTGGCTGCATCACTGTAGTAATCTGATTTTAAGTCCTTTGGGTACAGGCCAAGGAGTGGGATAGCAGGGTAATTTTTTCTAATGTTTTTGTAGATGGAGTTTTCTTAATTTTCCTTTTTGAATGATTCAGTACTGCAGTATAGAAATGCAGCTGATTTTCACATGGTGATTTTGTATTAGCAGTGTTGCTAATGAATTCATTAGCTCTGACAGGCTTGTGTGTGTGTGTGTGAGTGTGTGTGTGTGTGTGTGTGTGTGTGTTTGTTTTGGGGAGACTCTATAGGGTTTTCTAGATACAATTTCATGTTATCTGAAAACAAATAATCTTACTACTGTCTTTCCACTTTGGATACCTTTTTTCTCTTTGTCTTGCCTAATTATTCTGCTTGGGTTCCCAGTGCTATGTTGAATACAAGTGCAATCATTGCCTTGTTCCTGATTCTGCAGGAAAAGCTTTCAGTTTTTCATCACTGAGTGTCATTTTACCTGTGGGTTTTTCATGTATTGTCTTTATTGTGTTGAGGTAAGTTTCTCCAATTTCTCCAATACTTAATTTGTTAAGGGTTCTTTTTCTTTTGAATCGTGAAATGGTGTTGAATTTTGTCAAATGCTTTTACTGCAGTTATTGAGATAATGTGATTTTGACCTTTCATCCTGTTAATGTAGTCCATCACACTGATTGATTTGCATGTCTGGAATCATCCTTGCACTCTAGGGATAAATCCCACTTGGTGTGGTGTGTGATGCTTGGAACATGCTGCTGGATTCTGTTTGCTAATTCTTTTTGCTTGTTGTTGAGGATTTCAACACCCATGTTCATCAAGCAGATGGGCCTGTAGTTTTCTTTTCTTGTGATGTCATTTCTGGTTTTGGTATCAGAGTGATGCTGACATCATAAAGATATTTGGAAGTATTGCCTCTTCTATTTTTTGGAAGAATTTAAGAATAATTAGCATTAATTCTTTTCCAAGTGTGTGGTGAAATTTACCTGTGAAGTCATCTGTCTTTTCTTTGTTAGGTTTTTGGTTACTGATTCAATCTCTTTATCAGTTATTGGCATTTTTAAGTTATCATTTGCATGGCCTATTTTTTCTATCCCTTCATATGCATGTACCTTAATTAAAAGTGGGTCTCATAAAGACAATAGAAAATAGATGTAGCTTTCATTGATCTAGTCTGTCACTCTATGTCTTTTGATTGTTGAATTTAATCTATTTACATTGAAGTAATTATTGATAGGTAAGAACTTACTATTACCATGTTGTTAATTTTTTTTTATCTGTTTTAAAAATTCTTCTAGTCCTCTCTTGCTCTCTTTCTTTGTGATGTGATGATATTTTAGCTATATTCAGATACTCCTTGACTTACAATGGAGTTATATTATTGCAACAAGCCTATTGCAAGTTGAAAATATTGTAAGTGGAGAATAAGTTTAATAGTTCTAATATGCCAAACATCAGAGTTTAGCCACACAGTACCCTGTAGCATATCAGTGGTTTACCTGCATGATTGCATGACTAACTGGAATCAGTGGAATGGCGCCACTACCCAACACACAGGATCATGTTGTATCACATATCACTAGCCAGGAAAAGATCAAAATCCAAAGTTTAAAGTGTGACTTCAATTGAAGGAACACTGTTTTTGCACCATTGTGAAGTCAAAAAATCACTAAGTTTAATCATTTTAGGTTAGGGGTCATCTTGCAGTATAGACTATACATTATTTTATTCTCATGAAGCTTGTGTAACATTTTTTATTGTTATTATATCTGTTTTGAAATGATAGCAATTGACTTTCAATCACATATGAATTTTTTTTTTAACCTGGCCACTTACTTTGCAATTGATGTATGTCACTATTTTCTTTTTATATTGTATTTTCATCCTTTACTTTTTGTGGAGTTCTGATAGAGTTTTTAATACTTTTGTCTTTTGATTTCTATGCTATAGTTAACCGTGGTTTATGTGCCACTTTTACAGTGTTACATTATTTGTATTTGTCTTTATATTTAGCTTTAACTGTGAAATTCATACTTTCATGGAATTTTGTGTTGCTCATTATTATCCTTTTGTTTCAACTGGAAAAAACCTCCTACGGCACTGCTAGTAAAACAGGACTAGTAATGATGAACTCCCAAGTTTTTTTTTCTTCTGGAAGTCTTTTCCTTTTCATTTTCGAAGGATAATTTTGCTGGGTAAAATAGTCTTAGTTGATGGTCTTATTTTTCTCCATCACTTTGAATGTATTAAACCTCACTGCCCTGAAAGGCTTCTTCTACAAAATCCAATGATAGTCTGATGGAGGCCATTTATATGTGCTATGTCACTTTTTCCTCTTGTTTTCAAATTTCTCTCAATCTTCGACTTTTGACAATTTAATTATATCCCGTCTTAGTGTAGAGCTCTTTAGATTCAATATCTTCAAGGTCCTTTGGGTTTTATCAAATTATATGTCCATTTCCCTCCCCAGAATTGAAAGTTTTCATTGTTTCTTTAAATAAACATTATGTTCTTTCCTCTATTTTGTTTGCAAATTTCATAATGTGTATATAGGCTTGCTTGATGATGTCCCAGAAGTTCTGTAAATTTTCACCCTTTCTTTTTTTGTTCCTCTGAATGGGAAATTGCAAATGAAGTGTCTTTGAGCTCATTGATTCTTCTGTTTGATTACATCTACCGTTGAATCTGTCTACAGGATTTTTTAGTTCAGTAATTGTGTTCTTCAGCTCCAGAATTTGTTTGGTACTTTTTTTTTTTATTGTTTCAATCTTCTTCTTCTTCTTTTCTTTTTAACTTTGAATTTTGTCAGTGTATTGTTTTCCTGATTTTGTTTAGTTGCCTATCTGTATTCTCTTGAAGTTCACTGAGCTTCCACAAGATGACTACTTTGAATATTTTGTAATATTTTAAAAGCCTGAGTAAGTTGTAGGTCTCTGCTTCTATGGGGTTGGTTGCTAATACTTTTATTGTTCCCTTGGTTGTAGTACTTTGTTTCTTTATCTTTCATGTTTCTTGCAGATTAGCATTTGTGTCTGCAAATTTGAAGAAATATTTATCATTTCCAGTCTTTACAGACTGCCTTCATCAAGGTTCTTCACAAGTTAGCTTGGTCAAAGATTCTGAGAAGCGGCTGGTTTGGACTGTGGGTAGGTCTGCTGCTTAGATCCATGGGCAAGTGGGCTTGGGACCTGGGTCTGTGTGTGCTGGTGATCCTAGTGCTGGGTCCATATGGCAGTCCTGATATCAGAGCCTAGTGTAGTAGGTCTGGTATAGGTATATGGGTATATACCTAGGTATATGGGTAAAGGCCAAAGGACAGTTTGGGTCCACAGAAATGTTACAGCTCACTTCAATCTCTTCTCCTGGATCTCTCTCAAATCTGAGGTATGTGGAATTAGGGGACGGACAATATGGGTAAAATGAAACTGTCTGTCCCACCCTCTTCAATGCATTGTTCTTATTTCTGTTCCCCATCTGATGCTGAAATCTCTCACTTGAATCTGGAGATCTCATGGAGATATATGCATACATGGATGGTTGTCAGATCGATGTTTCTCCGAGGGGACTGAGCTAGACATTCTTATTATACTATCTTACTGATGTCTCCTAATGAAATCTTCTTTATGAAGATCCATATAAGAAATTCCTATTAGGCTGTTTGTCTTAGAAATATTTGTTTTTCCTAAACTGTTGCCTTATTTTAATTTAAAGATACTATGAACTCAAAAGTACTGTTTGTATTTCACACTTTGTACTTGTTGCTATAAAGCTCATACTTAAATCAGTTATGTACCTGAAGTAAGTAAATACATTTTGTGTATTAGTATCAGCCCTGTTCCTATCTCATATGTTTGATTTTTTAACTAGATTTAAATTAGGAGTCTTTTTCTTTTATCAAATATGATAAACCCCAATTTCAACCAATCCAACAAAAAGTGGGAATCCTCAGATGTTCAAGTAGTGTCACCACACACAGATCTGTAATGGGTTCTGTCTTCTTTTGTGAGACAGCTACACTGACTGGTCTTTCTCATGGTAGTAAAACTACTTCTATGACTCCAAACCTGACACCTGAAGATCAACAAATTCTGGGAAACATCTCATTGATTCCCACTGGATCTATTTGTGTTAAGTACCCATCCCTAAACTAGTGCAATGGAAATGCTACTTGCCTTAGTCCACTCATAGCCCACATCTGGAGCTGAAGATGAGCTTGATCCCACCCAAGACACATAGATGAGAAAAGTAGATGTTCAAAGGAAAGTCAGGGTCTTCCTTCTAGAAGGAGAGAAATAAACAGAAAGCATTGATTATTATTAATTCCTTTTCCTCCATTTATCTACTTAAAAAAAACTTGGCATAATTATATCTAGTTTTAAAAGACTTCTTATATCTTCTTTTGTAATTATTTGGAGCATACTCAAACAAATAAATAAGGAATAAGGTGAAGAGTGCCATTAAAAAGGTATGATATGAATGTACATCATGCACAACCATAGAAATGAAAATTTGTACCCCATATGTGCACAATGAATCAAAATGAAGTCTGTAAAAAAATAATAAATAAATAAAAATAAAAATACTTCCAATGATAAAAAAAGGTCAGGGCAACATGAGTAAGAGGTAAAATGAATTGTTTCACTCAAAACTGCATTTCAGGGCAAATCTGGATGAGGTGGCTGCTCAGAAAAGGAGAGATAATACCAGACATTTCTACCCTCAGACATTATTAACTTTTTAGACTCCCCAAGGTGCAGAAAACATGGACACTTAAATATCAATTATTCATCAGCTTCCTTTCTCCAATCCTCATTGATATAAAAATGCCATACACCGGCAAAGTAAAAACATGTGCTTCACAGAGACGAAGAGCTTTTCATTCATTGCGATCAGGTGTTTTTATTACGAAGGGAGTCTATAGCATGACTTCAGTGGTCATCCCTTCCTTACTTTTAAGATGCAGCTTAGCTAAGTAGTAAAGAACTCAAAAAACTTTACCCCAAGAATACAAATAACCCAATCAATAAATGGGCTAAGGAAATGGGCAGACACTTTACAGAAGAGGACCTACACACAATCAATAGATATATGAAAAAATGTTCAACATCCCTAGTTATAAGAGAAATGCAAATCAAAACCACCTTAAGATTCCATTTCACCCCAATTAGAATGTCTATTATCAAGAATAAAAGCAACAATAGGTGTTGGCGAGGATGTGGGGAAAATGGTACACTCATACATTGCTGGTGGGGTTGCAAATTAGTGCAACCACTCTGGAAAGTGGTGTGGAGATTCCTTAGAAAACTTGGAATGGATCCACCATTTGACCCAGCTATTCCACTCCTTGGCCTATACTCAAAGGACTTAAAATCAGCATAGTACAGTGATGGAGTCACATCAGTGTTCATAGCTGCTCAATTTACAATAGCTAGACTGTGGAACCAACCTAGATGCCCTTCAATAGATGAATGGATAAAGAAACTGTGGTATATATACACACAATGGAATATTACTCAGCTATAAAGAAGAATAAAATTATGGCATTTGCAGGTAAATGGATGCAGTTGGAGATGGTTATGCTGAGTGAGATTACCTAATCCCCAAAAAACAAAGGCTGAATAATCTCTCTGATGAGTGGATGATGATACATAATGTGGAGTGGGAGGGAGGCAAGAATGGAGGAAGGATGGATTGCATAGGGAAAAAAAGGGGGGTAGGGTCGGGGAGGGGAGTAAGAATAATAATAAAATGAGACAAACATCCTTACCCTATGTACATGTATAATTACACAAATGGTGAGACTCTATTTTATGTACAAGCAGAGAAACAATAGCGGTAATCTATTTGTGTACAATGAATCAAAATAAAAAAGAAAACTTTAAAAAAAAATGGTGCCAGTAGAGGAAGTAGACCAGAGTGGGGATGGGGAAGGGAAGTACTGGGGAATGAAGTGGAGCAAATTATGTTATGTGCATGTATAACTATGTTACAATGAATCTCATTGTTATGTATAATTTTAATGCACCAATAAAATATTAATTAAAAAAAAGAACTGGTTTCTAGGGCCATACTGCCTGGATTTGAATCCTGGATGCATTCTTTGATATGCTATGACCAGAGAGAAGTTCCCTAACTTCTCTGTGCCCAGTTTCCTTCTCTGTGTAAGGATTAAATGATTTAATCTGTTAAATTATTATTTAAAAGGCACTTAAAATACCATTTGGTCTTTAATAGGTATTACATAAATGTTAGCACTCCATATCCTTAACAAGACTGAGCATTCTTAGCCATTTTAAATCTTTCCCCTCCAACAGGATTAATTTAGTATTCAGGGCAAACTCTAAAGAAAATCCAGAGTCAGGCAAAACCTGCCTAGAGTGTTCCTCCAGGATTTTATAGTACAATATATTTAAGTTTTATTTTTAGGTGCATAACTTCCAAGAGTTTAATTTTCTTCTTACTCCAGCACTGTGTTTTAAGAGATTGCATTGCCTTTCCAAAAATACATTTGCCGTTATCAATTTGTGTGCTTTAAATGAATAAATCACATCCATATCTATAGCAGCCAATGAAAACCAGTCAACATAAGGTTCTGGAGCTCCATGATGAGATGATAATATTTCTGCCCAAAGCGAATGATCATGGCATTAATTAGACAGTGAACCATTTCCCAGATCTTAAACAGTGAAAATCACTTTTGATCCCATGTCAGCCCAAACTGGAAGAGTCTGGAAAGAGACAGGATTCCTAAATCCTTATTCTGTCTAGCACCATCACTGAAGGTTTATGAAGGAGATTTACAGAAGGAATACACCTAGAAACTATTCAGTAGACTTTGATGACACTGAGAAAACAGTTCCTGAGAAAGGTGCCCTGAAGTAGATGGACCCACACGGACCCCTTTCCCCAAGAAACAAGTGATCCCGATGCCCGTGATCATCAAAACACACCTGGTGACCTTCCTGGTCTGATTTATCCAGCTTATGTCCTAATTTCTATCAAGAATACAAGGATCAAATATCATTGCTTCTCCATATTTGTGAGTTTCACATCTACAAATTCAATCAACTGCAGACTAAAAATATTAGAAAAATACTGTATTTGCATGGAACATAAAGTGACTTCTTTCTTGCCATTTTTTCTTAAATGATATAGAATAGTACTACATGGCATTTACCTTGTACTATGTATTATAATTAAGAAAAAGATGATTTAAAGTCTAGGCATACCTTGTTTTATTACATTTCGCTCTATTGCCTTTGCAGATGTTGCATCTTTTACAGATTGAATGTTTGTGGCCACTGTGCATGAAGCACGTCTGTCTGCATCATTTTTCCAACAGCCTGTCCTCACTTTTTGTCTCTGTGTCACATTTTGGCAATTCTATCAATATTATATTTACTATGATGATCTGTGAGCAGTATTGACTTCCTTCCTTCCTTCCTTCATTCCTTTGTTCCTTCCTTCCTTTCTTTTCTTTCTTTTTTCTTTCATGAATTGAACCCAGGCATGGATGTGAGGTGTCTCCCAAAAGCTCATGTGTGAGACAATGAAAGAAGGTTTAGAGGAGAAATGATTGTGTTTAAGAGAGTCTTAACTCAGTCAGTGGATTAATCCCCCTGATGAGATTAACTGAGAGGTAACTGAAGGTGGTAGGGTATGCCTGGAGGAGGTGGGCATTGGAGGCATGCCTTTGGGGTATCTGAAGAGTGGAGTCTCTGTTTTCTGATTATCATGTGAGCCACTTCCATTCACCACACTCTTCCACCATGGTGATCAGCCTCACCCTTGAGCCTTGAGGAATGGTCAGCTGTCTATGGACTGAGACCTCTGAGACAGAGAGCCCCCAAATAAACTTTCCTCCTCTAAAATTGTTCTTGTTGAATCTTGTAGTTACAGTAGCGAGAAAAGTTCCCTAAAACACCCTCATATAGGCTAAGCACATCCTCTATCATGGAGCTACACCCAAAGCCCCGTGCTCAATGATCTTTTATGCCATTATTGTTATTATTATAACAAAATAATTATGTTATTATTATTTTGAAATGATACTAACCAGACCCATATAAGACAGTGAACTTAATCAACCAATGCTATGTGGCTTCCACTTGACTCAATTCAACTGACTGTTTTACCACCTCACTCCCTCTTTTCAGTCTTCCCTATCCCCTGAGACATAGTAGTCTTAAAATTAGGCCAGTTAATAACCCTGAAATCATCTGTTAAGTGTTTAAGTGAAAGAAGGAGTCACACCTATCTCATTTTAAATAAAAAAATAGAAATGATTACACTTAGGAAGGCATCTCAAAAGTCAGGATATGCTGAATATAGGCCTCATGGGCAAAAAAGTTCAGTTGTGAATGCAAAGGAAGAGTTCTTAAAGGAAATTAAAAGTGCTTTTCCAGTGAACACATGAATGATAAGAAAGAAAAACAGCCTTTTTGCTGATTGGAACAAAGTTTTAGAGTATGGATGTAAGATCAAACTAGCTACAACCATCCCTTAAGTCATAGCTTATTCTGGAGCAAGACCATAAATGAAGACCTTCATTGAAGACTGAGAGAGATGAAGAAGCTGTAGAAGAAAAGTGTGAAGTAAGCAGAGGTTGGTTCCTGTGGTTTAAGGAAAGACTACATCTCTATAACGCAAAAATGCAACTTGAAACAGCTAGCATTGTAGAAGCTGCAGCAAGAAGGTCTAACTAAGGTAATCAATGGAGTCACTGACACTAAAGGTCAGATTTTCAGTGTAGATGGAACAACCTCATACTGAAAAAGGACACCATCTGGAACTTTCATAGCTGGAGAGAAGTCAGTAGCTGGCTTTAAAGCTTCAAAGGACAGAGCAACTCACTTATTAGGGCTGATATATGTAGTGATTTTAAGTTGGAGCCAATGCTCATTTACTTTTTTGAAAATCCTAGAGTCATTTATACTGTATCTATTCTCCCTGTGCTCTGTAAACGGTACAAGGAAACCTGGATGACAGCATGCGTGTTTACAACATGGCTTTCTGGATAATTTAAGACCAGTATTGAGTCCTATGATTAGAGGGATAAAAGATGCCTTTCAAGATATTACTACTTATTGACAATGTACCTGTGACCCAAGAACTCTGATGGATATGAACAAGATTAATGTTGTTTAATGCCTGCTAACAACATATCCATTCTGTAGTCCATAGATGAAGGAGTAATTTTCACAAGTCTTATTATGTAAGAAATACATTTAATAAGGCTATTGCTCCCATGGATAGTGATTCCCTGATGCATCTGGGCAAAAGTAAATTGAAAATCTTCTTCAAAGGATTTACCATTTTTGAAACCATTAGGAATATTTGTTATTCAAGGAAAGAGATCAAAATATCAGCATTAACAAGGATTGGGAGGAAACTGATTTCAATCTTCATGGATGACAAGGAAGGGTTCAAGAATTCAATTGAGTAATTATAGATGTGGTGGAAATAAGAGAACAAGAATTAAAAGTGGAACATGAAGATGTGACTGAATTGCTGCATCTTGATGGTAAAATGTTAATCGATGAAGACTTGCTTGTTGGAATGAGCAAAGTTGTTTTCCTGAGAGGGAATCTACTCTTGGTGAACATGCTAGAAATGTTGCTGAAATGACAATGAAGGATTTAGAATATTGCATGAATTGATTAAACTTAATAAAATACATAAAGTTAATACAGCGTACAAGATCAATGAAGCAGTGGTAAAGTTTGAGAGGACTGATTCCATTTTGAAAGTAATTTTACTGTGGGTGAAAATGCTATCAAACAGTGTTATATTCTTGGGAGAAATATTTCATGAACAGAAGAGTCAACTGATGTGGCATATTTTGTTGTCATCTTATTTTAAGAAATTGCTACAGCCACCTCAACCATCAACATCCATCGTTTACCTTATCAGTCCACAGCCATGAATATTGAGGCAAAACCCTCCACCCCCAGCAAGAAGGTTACAACTCTCTGGGAACTCAGATGATTCTCAGTGTTTTTTAGCAGTAAAGTATTTTTAAACTAAGACATCCACAGTTTTTTAGACATATTGCTATTTTACAGTTAAGAGACTACAGTATAATTTAGCATAGCATATATATGCACTGGGAAACCAAAAACTGCATGTGACTTGCTTTGTTGTGATATTTGTTTGATTGTGGTGGTCTTGAAGAGAGTAATGTTTCCAAGGTATGCATTTATATAAGAAAATATGTGTAGATTATAGGGAGGTTATACACCATACTTTTGTATATAAGTCCGTCCTTGAACCAATCCCTAATGGATACTGAGGGACTACTGTTATGGTTTTGATTTGAAAGGTCCCCAAAAAACTCATGCATGAGACAATGAAAGAAGGTTCAAACAATAAATAATTGGGTTATGAGAGTCTGAACCCAATCAGTGAATTAATCCTAATGGGGATTAACTGAGTGGCAACTGAAGGTGGGTGTGGTGTGACTAGAGGAGGTGGGTCACTGGGGGCTTGGCTATGGG
This sequence comes from Glaucomys volans, assembly GCA_020662805.1. Classification (NCBI taxonomy): domain Eukaryota; kingdom Metazoa; phylum Chordata; class Mammalia; order Rodentia; family Sciuridae; genus Glaucomys; species Glaucomys volans. Next base: position 47,954 of record JAJEJO010000446.1, on the reverse strand, counting down.
GTATATACTTTGTATCTGGAGGGTGGAGTCTTTCTTGGCTTTCTGATCATCATGTGAGGTGCTTCCCTCTGCCACACTCCTCTGCCAAGATGTTCAGCCTCACCTAGAGCCCCAGGAGAATGGAGTCAGTGGCCTATGAACTGAGACCTCTGAAACTGTGAGCCCTCAGATAAGCTTTTCCTCCACTAAAATTGTTCTCTGTCAGGTCTTTTAGTCACAGCAGCAAAAAAGCTGACTATAATAACTACTATGACAAAGAACTTCCCTTGAATGTGTAGAGCTATAATTCAAAACCTAGCACACTCTAGGATGCCTTTCCCTTGGTTCCCACTCCAAACCTATTCAACTTCCTAAGAAAGAACAGTTGAAGAGAAGGCATTAGCTCTTTTACAACACCAGAACTTGGAAGAGTTTTGTCAAAGAGATTTGTCAAAGAAGTTGAGATTCCCAAAGTAATCTGGCAAAAGAAGAAAAGCGGGGGGAAGAAAAAGGCCTTGGTATAGAATGCCCATCAACAGGCCAATGGCCTGTACCTCAGTTCACCCGCAACTGCACTGGACAATGACAACTGGACAATGATTAAGCACATTGATAAGCTCTCTCATCAAGTTCTGTGGCTAGCTGATACTCTAAGAGCTTTCTCCAGCACCAGGAAAGGTGGTTCAGTTCAAACACAAAGGTAGCACTGAAATGCCAAAGATTTAAAACCTGTTCTAGGTGTGACTCGGCTAATGAAGGATAGAAGAATCTGGGGTTAAACTTCAGATGTCTTCCATGGAAAACCTCTGAAGACTGTACTTGTTTTGGCCCTTTATTTCTGCTCCATTCATTCATCCCTTTCATTCATGTCTTTACTTATTGTATTAATTTTCCAGGGCTACCAAAACAAATACCACTGACAGGGTGGCTTAAATTGCAGAAACTTCTTTTTTAAAAAAAATTTGTTTTTTATTTGTTCTTATTAGTTGTACATGATAATAGAATGCATTTTGACATATTACCACATAAGGAGTATAACTTCTCATTCTTCTGGTGGTACATGATGTAGAATTACATTGGTTATGTAATCATATATGCACATAGGAAAGTTCTGTCCAATTCATTCTACTGTCTTTCCTCTTCCCATTCACCCTCCCTTCCCTTCACTCCCCTTTGTCTAATCCAAAGTATTTCTATTCTTACCCACTCTCCCCTTATTGTGATTTAGCATCCGCATATCAGAGAGAACATTCAACCTTTGGTTTTGGAGGAATGACTTATTTCACTTAGCATGATATTCTTCAGTTCCATCCCTTTACTGGCAAATGCCATAATTTCATTTCTCTTTATGACTGAGTGGTTTTCTATTTGTATATGTACCACATTTTCTTTTCGCATTCATCGGTTGAAGGGCATTTAGTCTGCTTCCATAATTTAGCTATTGTGAATTGAGCTGCTATACACATTGATGTGGCTATGTCACTGTATGCTTATTTTAACTCCTTTGGGTATAAAACAAGGAGTGGGATAACTGGGCCAAATGGTGGTTCCATTCCAAGTTTTCTGAAGAATCTCCATACTGCTTTCCAGAGTGATTGCACTAATTTGCAGTCCCACCAAAAATGTATGAGTTTTTTTCCCCACATCTTCACCAACATTTATTGTTCCTTGTATTTTTGATAATTGCCATTCTGACTGGAGCGAGATGAAACCTCAGTGTAGTTTTAATTTGCATTTCTCTAGTTACTATAGATGTTGAATATTTTTTTTTCGTGTATTTGTTGACCAATTGCATTTCTTCTTCTGTGAAGTACCTGTTCATCTCCTTTGCCCATTTATTAATTGGGTCAATTGTTTTTTTGGTGTTAAGTTTTTTGAGTTCTCTATATATCCTGGAGATTAAAACTCTATCTGAGGTGCAGGTGGCAAAGATTTTCTCCTATTCTGTCAGCTCTCTCTTCACATTCTTGATTGTTTCTTTTGCTGTGAAGAAGCTTTTTAGTTTCCATCCCATTTGTTGATTCGCAATTTTACTTCTTGAGATTTATGAATCAGTTTAGGAAGGAAGGAAGTCAGTTCCTAAGCTGACATGATGTAGATTTGGGCCTAATTCTTCTTCTATTAGTGCAGGGTTTCTGATCTAATGCCTAAGTCTTTTGTGCAGGGTGAGATATAGGGGTTTAATTGCATTTTGCTACATGTGGATTTCCACTTTTCTCAGCACCATTTGTTGAAGAGGCTATTCTTTTTCTCACAGTTTTGGAGCTTACAAGTCTAAAATCAGAGTGTCTGTGAGTTGCTTTCTCCTAAGGTCTCTCTTGTTGGTTTACAGATGGCCACTGCTTCCTGTGTCCTCACATGAACTTTCACCTGTGAACACCTCTCCTTATGAAGACACCAGTCAAATTGGATTGAGACTCATCCATGCAACCTCATTTCACCTTCATCATCTCTTTAAAGACCCTGTCATCAAATACTGTCACAGCTGTAGGGGTTGGAACTTCAACACAAGAATTGGGAGAAAACTCTCATGTCTCTGACTCTGGTTCTGTTTTCAGGGGAACCTAAACTGAGATAGAAACCATAAGTCAATCCACTGTAAGACTTTCTCTGCTTTTTTTTTTTTTTTTTTTGGTGGGGAGGGCTACGGGAGATTGAACTCAGGGGTACTCAACCACTGAGCCACATCCCCAGCCCTATTTTATGTTTCATTTAGAGACAGGGTCTCACTGAATTGCTTAGCACCTCACTGTTGCTGAGGCTGGCTTTGAACTTGTGATCCTCCTGCCTCAGCCTCCTGAGCCTCTAGGATTACAGGCATGCACCACTGCACCCAGTTCTTTGCTTCTTATATTCAGAGTACTCTATGCTCTTTGCCTACCTTCATCCATACCTTTCAGAAGAGCACTATCCCCAAATTCCTTACCCATATTTTGCTCCACCTTTTAAAAGGGAGTTTGATAATCGTATGCACTTAAGTAAAGTTTATTTCAAAGTCAATGACATAAGTTGGCTAAATTTAAAAGGATGGAGAGATATTTAACATACTAACATTAATTTAAAAAAACGCAAAAGCATACAATCAACGAAAGGAGTGGGAATTATGATTATCTGTAAAAATAGACTTCAGAGTAAAGAAAATAATTTGAGACAAAGAAAGACTTTAAATAATGATAGAAGGATCAATCCTCAGAAAGGTAATGGCTTTAAATATATATGCAGCAAATAATAGAGCCTCAACATATGGGAAGCTAAAAATTGATGGAGCTGATGGGAGAAAGAGAATGATTCTGAATCATAGTTGGAAACTTCAACACACACCCATCTCACAACAAATAGAATTAATAGACAGAAAATCAATAAGGCTATAGAAGGTGTGTGCACACATGCATAACTGTATCCAATAGCAGAATATGCAGTCTTTTGAAGCACTCATGGAACATTCACCAAGATAACCATATCTTGGGCTGTAAGAAAAAATTTAACGAATCTGCAAGAATTGAAACAAATATAGTATATTATGACCATAATAGAGTCAAACTGGAAAAAAGTTACAGAAAGAGAACAGGGAAATCTGTAAATAATGGCAATCAAAACATACACTTCTAAATAATATGTTGATCATGTAGGAAGTCTCAAATGAAATAAAAATTACACATAGGACTAAATGAAAACAAATACCTAACACATCAAAATATCTGGGGAACAGCTACAGTTATTGCTGGGAAAGAAATTTACATCACTAAATCAAAATCAATTATGTCAGTTCTTATCTCAAGAAACCAGGAAGAAAGAAATACACCCAAATAAAGAAGGAAGGAAATAATAAAGAGCAGAAACAAAAGAAATTTAAAACAATAAACAAAAAGAAAATATATCAAAAACCTGGTTCTTCAAAAATAAACAACAAAGTTGTAAGTCCATAGCAAAAACAGCAAACACACGAAAAAGAAGATCCAAATCACCAATATCATTAACAAAATAAGGATCACCAATATCATTAATAAAATAGGAAATCTAGCTATAGACCTTGCATCCATTAAAAAGAGAATAAGGGAATAGCATGAAAACTTTATACTCATAAATTTGACAAATAGGAAAATAGACCAAATCCTCAAAAAGGAAAAACCATTCACAATCAACCAAAATGAAGTCCATAATCTGAAAAGTCTTACAAGCATCAAATGCATTGCATTATAATTAAAAAGTCTGCAAAAAAGAAGTTGCAGGCCTAGACACCCTCACTAGAGAAATCTATCAAACATTTGACAAAGAATTAAACCAATTTTATACAATTTCTTCCAGGAAATAAAGAACAGGGATTTTTAAAAGGCACTCTTGTAATGATGGAACTTTTTCTTGACTATAGTGGATACGAAACTACATATGTTAAAAAACTGCATAGAACTCAATGCACAAGAACATAAGTACGAGTCAAGCAGGAAATTGGAACGAGTGGATGACATCACTGTCAGTATGCTGATTGGGATGTTGCATTGCTTTTCAAAATGTTACTATTGGGGGAAAGAGGAAAAAAGTTATAGAATGCCTCTATGTCTTATTTCTTACAACTTCATTTGAGCCTAGAAGAATCTTACTGAAAAATTTCAATTAACAAAGATAGAAATAGGGGGCTGGGGAGATTCAGGGATGATAGTAAAAGATTTTCTGCCCCTTCCCAGCTTTGGGCTCCTCCTACTGAGCAGCACTACCATATGATATTTGCCTTCATGTGATCCACTTGTCCTTGGGCTTAAGTATTTCAGCTCTGCTTCTGTCCCATACCAATTCTTTAGAATACACCTGTTTTATACCTGTTTCTCTGTAGCTTTGTGCTGAGGGGGTCAATCAGATAACTGCTCTCTGCTTGGCTGTTAATTTCCAGATAAGGTAATGCCTTAACTTCATCTATATATCTCTTATAGACCTTTATGATTTATTAAAGGAAGGATGGATGGAACTAAGATAAAACACATAGTAACGAGTCCTTTCTACTTGCTATTTATGAGCAAGTCTGGCATTTGCTTTTTTTAGCAGCCAAAATGAAGAAGGAAAAAAGATCAAATATGTACTTCTCAGTGACCATGACATTCAAACAAAATAACAACAGGAGAGGAAATCCTACTAGTATTACTCACCACCTAACAGAAACAACTGCAGGCAGAGTGTGCTCAGCAAAGTAATGAACACATTTAGCAGCAACCGTACCATTGACATGGTGACAAAATGGGAAGGATCAGAGGGAAACTCAGTATGAGCTTATGGCATTTCCCAAAGTCACTTCAGCATTTTACTAAATGGGTCTTAGCCCTTCCCCCACCTGTGTTAAGAAGTTGGGGTGCAGCATACGATGGTTTAGCTTCGTGCAGGAGTAGGTGAGTGGATTGATGGCAGATCTTTCAAGCAATCCCCAGAAGTGTTATTTCTTTGATGCGTTTTTGATGGCTATGATAAATTTAAGCAGCATCTGGCACAGAGCAGAGTTTGCTGGGTGAACAAAAAAGACAATTTGTGTAGTTTCTCAGTTTATGTGGAACTGATTTCTCTGGGGCTCCCAAGAAAACCCATCTCTAGTGGATCATCTCCTTTTCAACACCAGGCTGCTGGTGTTTCAAGATGAATCAATGGTTGCAGCATTGCCAGAGCCTCCTCCTCTTCTGCCTCCCTTCTTTTTATAGAATGATGTGTTTCTCTTTCTAAGGTTTGAAAAGTGAGGTCCATGCTCCATTCATAGGATGCTGGTACGTTTGGCATGGCTTTTTCTCTTTTTAATTCCACATCCGCTATGGGAAGACTGTCTCCGATCCAGTCTCAGACACCTGCATTTTTTATTTACAGGGCATAAAAGCAAGAAGCTAATCTTTTTAAATACAGATTCTCAGGTTCTACTCACATAGAATTCTACACTGGTATTACAGGAGGAGGAAGTCTTGGAACCTACATCTTAATAAGCAAGCCAGATGGTCCTGACAAAAGAGGACTACACTGAACAATATCTAGGGGCTTGTTCTCCAATTTAAATCCTGTCCCAGATTCCAATTTAGTCAATGAATCGACTCTCTGTCCACTTTTAGCACCCAAGATTAGAACCCTAGTTTAAGTCAGTGTTTCTCCACCTGCTAATTATGGCCACCCCAAGGAACAATTTTGGATATTGGTTTTCCTACTTGCCAGCTACCTTCTTTCCTCCACACTGCAAAATTTTTATATTACAATAAATATGTTAAGTGCATCTAGGGACTTTGAAGGACCATGCACTATTGTGATATTTACGAATGTGTTTGTACATTCCCCCTAATAAGAATAAAGTTTCAAGGTCTTAGAGGAAGTTCTGTCCCACTGGGAATGCATGGTTTGAACCAGAGGCTGTGCCTCCATTCACTGCCTTCCCTATCCAAGGTTCCATTGAGCCCAGCAACCAGTATGCTCCCTGTTCACTTGGTCTTCTGGCCTCCAACTTGAGACCATCCTTCCTGGATTTGCTCTGTTGGTCAACAGCACTGCCAGCATCCTGTTGTCTAAGCTAGCTAAAAGTCTGGAATTATCCTGCCTATTCCCTCCCCTGATTCTGCTTATCTTATATGTCTTTTTTTTTTTTTTTTTGACAGTGCTGGGGATTGAACCCAGGTCCTTGTACATGTAGTCAAGAGCTCTACCACTAAACTACATCCCCAGAATCATGTCATACACTTTACAATCTTCTTCCTCAACTTAACCCCCACATTCCTCAATTTAGAATTTCATTCTTTTTTCCCCTGAGTGGTTGAAATGGTCTGCCAACCATTCTCCTACTGACCTTTTCCAAATCCATTTCTATGCAGACCTAACAAAATTTAGATTTCTTCTGTTCCCATGCCTGCTTCTGTCTTTGGTGACTTCCTGTTGCCCTTGAAATGCTTTAAATGATGGCGATGCCCTGTTCTGTTTCTCCTCCTCAGTCTCTCTTTTTCTGTTCTCACATTTTAAGCTCAGTTTCTACTGAAGTGCTAATCCCATTATTTTGTGCCTCTTTGCCTTTCTTCGCATGGTGCCTTCTTGCTGGAATTTTTTTCTCACTCTTTATTAACTGGTTTATTCCTCCATATCCTTAGAGACTCTGCCCAGTCTACACCTCCTTGGAAAACCATCCCTAGACTGCATCCCTAGTCTCTCCACTCTGGGCTCTTTTTCATGGCCTTGCCTTGAAGCCTTGTCTATCTCCCATTAAATCCCAAAGTTGTCAGGCAGCAGTTACCTCTTTTTATCTTTCTGCCTCCAGAAGTTAAAGGAATGCTTGGCATAGGATCAATGTTCAGTAAAATATTTGTTGAACTAAACTGAACCACCCTTCCTCAGGTTAGGGATACTAATTAGTATTGAAATTTAAAAAAATGGGGGGAGGGAGAAGCAGATGTCCAGGAAGGAAATAGAATGAAAACACAGGCCTTGATAATTCACCAACAGAGTAATTACTTCTAAATAATTCAGATCAAACCAGAGTTGTTCCTGAGAGATGCCAAAACGACTAGTCCGTTCACTGGAAAAGTTAGCCAGTTGGCATCATGGACACCAAAACATTCAACCAGTTGTTCCACTGTGGCTGTTCAGCAGGTGTCCACGCAGCCTGGGATGGAAGAAATGACTTTCTCTCTGTTTCTTTCTACGTTTTTCTCCTTCCCTTCCTTCCCCACACCCCCACAACGTAAGCTGGTGTTTCAGTGCCCATGTGAAAATAGAAACTCGGAAAAGCCAGTATATTGGGGAAACACCCCCCAAGCTGCAGAGAGAACAAATATAGCCCACATGGAAAATCCCACATATGAAAAGGCAAGTTGAACCAAGTTGCTGTGAGGCACTGGCCCCTTTGAGGTTGAGGACACGTGGCCTCCCCGGCTGAATGGACAGAAAGCCTGAATGTGTAAGGGCAGCTAACACAACAGCAACCCACACAAGACAGCCATTCTCACTGGCCTCAGACCGCCGCTCGGAGAGGCTTGCTCTCCGACGGGTGCTACATGCTAAATAACTCCTATTCTTAGTCCACGTTGACTTGGTGGCTGGAGCCAGGTGAAAAGACAATTGACCCAAACAACCAAACCCAACTCCAAACTTCACTAACGAGGTGGTTTATTTTCTAATCCCAGTCAGCATTGTGGGACCCTGAGTGAGTGCCACTTTCTAAAAATGTGTCTTTTATGTAAAAGAAAAAAATTATTAAAAGAAGGTGGGGGTGGGCAGAGAAAGAGTCCTGAATGGCTGTTTTCTACTTGGGTTGTGTTGTGTGCGTTCTTGCAGGCGACTTCTTGGCAAATACTGCATCTTCAGCCAGGAGAAGTTGGCTGAGCACAAAAGGGCTTTTGAAGCGGTGAGTGTAAATTCAGACTCCTTTTCTTTCTTCCTTCCTTCCTTTCTTTGCCTTCTCTCTTCTCCTATGTCTGGAGACCGCTCAGTGGAAATAATAAGCAGCACTGCTTGCAGGACACGTCCCGTGAATTACTCAAACATCAAATGTAACTTTAGAAGCGGGGCATGCTTCATTGTTTTCTGCAAAAGTTTCCCTATCCATTCTTTATTTACATGTCGTCCTGAGGCTAAGCGATGTGCAGCTAGTCAGAACGCACACGCGCACGCACACACACACACACACAAACACACATTAAGCCATTAAACAAATTAAAAGGGATGGGGATGACTAATACAGTACTCTTGGAATCCTCAATTTGATTAGTCTGAGTTTAATACACAAAAGCAGCGCCGGAGAAGGAGGAGAGGCAAACTGCTCTTTAATAACCTGTACAATTAAATTATGGTGATGAATTTAGCTATTCTGTGCTTCTTAAAGGAGTCTTATTATCTGATTACTTACAAAAGAAAGTCAGTTTTTCAGCAGGGTTTCTGGGCAGGCCCCTGGAAGGCCCACAGTGGCAGTTCTCTTTCTTTTCTCTTTCTGGAACTCTGTCTCCAAAGATTATTGGAACTGTTTTAGATCCTTGGGAGCCTTTACCTTTCTTCATCCCTTTGGAAGCCAAGAGTCAGGAGTAGTAGTTAAGGTGCAGGGGTTGGTTTTCTACAGATAGATACTTTGTGGTGACTTTTGGTCAAAGGTTTTAACAGGTTTTAGAATTTGGAGAGCATCTTGCTTTTTTTTTTTTTTGAGATGGGGTCTTATGGTGGTCTCAAACTTATAATCCTTCTGCCTCAGCCTCCCGGGAAGCTGGGGTTAGAAGATGAGTTCTCCATCATGCCTGGATTATGAAGCTGGTTGTGACTGTACATCCATTAATCTTTTGTGTGGTGCTTGGTATCCAACGCAGGGCCCAAGGTTGCATGCATGCTAGGCATGCACTTTACCACTGAGCCACACCTCCAGTCTTTCAGTAGTTGTTCATAGGACGTGTCTTCCAGTTGGTTGCATTTACTTCAAAGTCATAGGGCAAGAAAGCACCATCCTAACAGGATCCTCTACAGTGCACATTCCCGGAAACTGTTGAATGGTGAACTGACAAGGGAAATGTGGTAGAAACAAAACAGTTGGGAGAATATTTTTATTTCTGGCTCCAAGTACAGCTTCCACTTGCCCCAGCAGCTCTTCAAAAATCAGATCTACCTGTTTCCACCTCAAGAGTAAGCAACGAATAGGAATGACTTACAGGGACATCGTTTTCTGATGCAACTGGTGGCAGCATCTTATTTGCACCTGAGTTCTGAGAGAGTTCAGTATAATCTTCCTGGTTGTTTGCCAGGTTGAATTTTGTTTCAAAATAGTGCAGCTGGGAGAACAGCCAAGTTCTGGAACCAGATATGCTGGCTTCCAATTCTGGTTCTGCCACTCCTGTCTTTGGGAGTTTGCCTCAGTTTCTTCATTGCCAAGTTGGGACAGCAGTGATCCCATGAAAAGTTGTTCTGAGTCAAAAAACAAATGTAAAACTGTCAGACAGGGTGAGAAATGTGAGTTGGAGTTCCACTCAATATTGAATATTTATTATGTGCGGGGCAATCTGATAATCCCTATGTGCCTTATTATCTAATTTATAAAGCAAGCCTAGAATTGGAATTGCTATTTTCTTTGCTTTAATGGTAAGATGGTGAGGTTTATAAAAACTAAGAGATAGAAATCACAGAGTTAGGACTCAGCTTCTTCCTATACAGTACACAGTTAACAATAATCTCCATGTCTCGAAGAGTGTAGATACTCAATTTGGGGAGGAAAGGGTGAAATAACCAGCCAGCATGTTCAAGAGGTAGTATTGCATGAAGTGGGTAAAAACAGTACAGCGGGGAGGCAGAGAAAGGGCAGTGCTACCATGGTTGAAGGAAGTGTCAGGAAACAGACATCTGGTAGGTGGGAAGAAATTTCCATGGTTTTGGTAGAGGACCTGTATTCTGTGTCCAATAGTGCTGATCTAAGGAGATCAATGCGTAATTTGGGATAAAGGTACTAGCTGTAGTTTTCCTGTCTATTTTTTTCCTGTTTGAAACCTCTGTATGTACTTATTAATTGGCTGACTTAATCCCCTCTTTAGTTTGGGTCATAGTGCCTGGTTACATTGCCAGAGATCAGCCTTGGGAAACTATTTAGGGCAGAGTCAACTGAATGATGCAGCTTTGTTGTCATTATTGTGCACCCAATACAGCTTAAACAGTTGTGCATGGCCTCATGAGACTGCTGGCTACTCTTCTGATCCATTTGAGGAGGTGGAAAATGGAGAGTAAGAAAGCATTATTCTGTTTTTTCCCCTTTGGATCCTGAAAATTGATGGATCTCTGAAGAGCACTCCACTCTCTTTAGCATTCCTGGCCACATAAGCTCCTTGAGTTTTATTCTCACTGGTATAAATGTGGGTGCTCAGAATTTAGGGCATGTATATTTTAAAACTCTTAGCGTATCAATTTTTGGCTAGGATGAGCTTTGCAACGCTTTCTTGTTTGAACTGTCTTTTCATTGTGGTTTATTAGATGTTCTACTGTATAGTGGGCTTGTGTACCAATGGATTTTGGATTTATTGCTTATTAACTTGGGATGAAGTTACTTTGAGTTTTACCCCACCAATACTGAGAAAACAAAGGAGACCAAGAAATCACATACATAATATGGTATGATCTGCCTTTTTAGTTTTGCATGAAATCATTTATAGGTTCTCAAGCTATGGGAGATAATTGTTTATAGTCCAGAACTGAGGCTGAGGAAGTGTCCTGAATACCTATTAGGGAAAAATATCACATCAATATATGATATTCTTGAATTTTGAACATGTGCAAACTATAATGTACATAAATTGATTGGATGTCGGCAATCATCATTTTCGTTTGTGCTCATTTGTGAAATAATAAACAGAAGAATTTCATCCACAGACATATGTGTGGCTTCTCACCACACAATTTACTTTTTATTGAATACATGAAGCAACAATTAGTAAAAATATTTATCTTATGTTGCTCTATTTGGAGTAAATTTCAAGGCCCTGTGAACTCTAACATCACCTGGCAAAATCATATGATGCTTTTTTCCACTGATCACTGAACTTTATTAATAACATTCTAAATTGTCAGAAGATATCAATTTTAAAGCCAGTCTTTCAGTTTTGAGATGGAAAAAAGTTCTTTGATATACTTCAATTGTTTATGAAATAGTGTTCAAATTTACTCAGTTTTTGGAAGTTGTTCTTAACTAGCAGATGGAGTCGATTGGGGATGTTGATTAGGGGTTATGACTCAGGCTTGGAAATAGTGACTGTAGGTTTGAATCCTGGTTCTGTTACCTCCTAGCTGTGTGATCTAGGGGCCTCTGCCTCCATTTGCTCTCTGTCAAGTGGGAATCTGGGTGCTGGTAGCTATACTCTAGGTTATTTAAATATTCAGTACATGCAAAACATTTAGATTAGTGCTTAGCACATTGCTTTCAAATTAACCCTAAAAATGTTGTTTTTAGCATGGTGTGACTTGCACTGAGCTTTTCATTCCTAATTCTGGTCAATACTTCTGAAATGCAATAACTAAGAAGGGAGGCTCAATTGACCCTGAACCCAAGTACAGGCTCACTATTGGTTGGATGATCTTCATTAAGACACTTAATTTCTGAGTTCCTTCATCTATGAAATGAGAATAATAATACTGTCTCTAAAGGATGGTTGTAGCAATGAAGTAAATTCTGCAAATAGAGCACTAGGTGTGATACTTGAAACAGTAAATGTTCAATAAGAGGTAACTGCAGCTTTTATTAGGTAATAGAGGTGGTGTCGTTCCAAAAACTGGGCAGAGACCTGAAAGTCTGGAGAGATGGTTAGACTGTGAATCTAGTAGACTAGATCCATAATCTCCTTGATGTGGTGCAACTGGATTCAATGCCTTACCTTCTGCCTTTGGAATGATAGAATGTTCTCCTTTATTTAATTCCATTATCACTTCCCAAATCTGTAAATATCTAGAGTGAGAGCAATAAGAGTTTAAAGATGTGATATTTAAGTTCCAACAGTGAGCTTACCAGGTAGAACAGGATGAGAGAAAACTGAATGGGAGACCAAAGTGGAGAATGAGCCATAACAGTAATCAGGAGGCAGAAGAGGAAAGGAGAAAGTGTCGTCCTCCTGTGACCACCTTCTCTTGGCAAAGGAAAGGGTTATGGAGAGGAGAAGGAAGCACTGGCTTAATGGAAGGCGTGCATGCAAGAAAACCTACAAGCAATGGAAGTCGAATGAAAGTTACAAGGGTCTTCTTTTCCTTTTCCCATGAAAGTCTAAATCAGAGGAGAAAGACAAAGTCATCTTGTCACAGCAGAAGGCATCAAACCTGATAAAAAAAAAAACATGGCAAGGACTCAGGAAGTCTTTAGGCAGAGGCTTGTGGATTCCTGAGCTACTACCAGATATCACAATTCAGTAAGTCCAGAATGAGAAGTGGATTTTCTTTAAAACATGAAAGTGTCCATGGACTGTACTAAGAGAAGCACCATCCTGGCAAAATCTCCAGGAAGGGAATCAGGAGACCTGGAGCCTTTCTGCGTGATTCCCTATGTGACTTGTACCTTAAACTCTCTGTCTCTTGTTTCCTTATCTGTAATATGAGGGTGTTAAACTGGATAATCCCCGATCAATTATGTTTCATGATTTTATATATAGGGCATATAAATGGCAATAAAAGGAACACCTAATAACTTTGATTTAATAAAATGCTGTAACAGCTCTGAGACCTTGGACCAATCACCAAACTCTTTGGTAACTTAGGCTTGGTCTATAACTGAGGGGTCTGGACTGGCTTATCTCTAACAGCCATGTTGGTACTAATTTTCCAAAAGGTCCATTTGGTTCCTTGAGAGAAGAGGACATGTACTTCAAAGTGCTATTTAGGGCAAACTCTGTCCATGGAATTCAATTATTGGGCAATGCAAACTAACACATCCATGGAGGTTATGTGGTGCGAACTTTAATTATTAACTCATAAGGTACGAGTTCAAGAGATACATTTGATGAAATTCAGATTCTAGGCACAAAAGAGGCTGATGTAAGCTTTAGAATTGGGTAACAACACCATGTTCTTATTTTGCATTGAATTCCAGGAAAAATTCTAAAACCATTGAAAAAATTTTGTAGAAATATTCTTGTAAATGGCCAATAAAATCCGACTATGATTATTAGGCCAAAAATAAAAAGGATATCAACAGAAGATTTTGGATTTTCTGTACAATGCTATAGTGACATATCTCACCTCCAACTTAGGGTTGACTTGGGAACCTTAGGTAAGTCTTTTACTTCTGTGAGTTTTGAATTCCTTGCCCATAAGTAATGAGTAATGTTAAATACCATATGTAATATTGTGAAGAATGAATGGAAATGTCAGAAGATGGTAAAAGTAAGAGGACAAAAAGGGAGCTTAAAATATTATTATAGTTATTATCACCATTGTTGTCCTTCAGAGTATGGAATACTTTACTTACCTTTGGCTCATTATATCAACTTCCTGTCACCAGCTAGTCACTCAATTACTTTATCACTCAACTGTGGGCCAGATTTCTTAAGCACTATTACTACTGCCCACTCAGATCCCCAACTTCCCTGCATATTACTGTCTTCATACTCCCTGCTGTTACAAATTGGAGAATCTATGAAGGCAGGACCTCTGCTTTATTCATGAATTTTGGTAGCCTCTCTTCTGCCAGAAATTCAGGAAATAAATGAAGGAATGAACACATGAGGCCCATTCTTAGAAATAGTTGAATTTGATTTTAGTCTCTAGACTTTCCATTCTGTGCTCTATTGTGTCCAGCATAATTCCTTGTAGTGGCCCAAACAAGTCCTTCCCTTATGGTCCTGAGCTGCTCAACATGGAGACACTTTGGCCTCCTACATTTGCTCCCTGAGTTTGCCCCTGGATTTTCAGTTCCCTGTGCCACTTACATCAGGCTCTCTGTCATCTCTGACCTGCCAATTAACTCACCTGCAGTTATGCACATTCCCCAGTCCCAGGATACCAACTGTGTAGGGAGAGAAAAGAGAACTTGCCCCTTCCACCTCCATCCCATGCATAGGCACCTCCAAAGCTTTGTCTTTGACATTTTGCTCTTCTCTCCCCTTGCTCTTCCAACTTAAATTGTAGCAAGTACCATACATCCATACTGCCATCTCTCCAGTTGTTTTCAAATGTCTCCTAGCACTTATTTCTATTTTCTAACTTCTCAGTTTCTTAAAAATACTATCTCCACAGCTCCTGAGTCTCAAAATTTTGGTGTCCTCTTTAACCTTTCTTTAATCCTCAGTATTTCATTGGATCCAGTCAATTGCCATTATAAGTATCCCTTTATAACAATCCTTACCTCTATCTCATCCTTTACTTCTAAAATGCAATTATCATGTCTACCTATCTGTTCTTTTATTCACTCATTTAATCATTCATTCTGAAAATATTTATAGAGAAGCTTTTGGTGAACAGGGGAGACAGTTTCTCATATGAAGCTATGAGAAGGAGGCCAAACCTGGAGTGGAGAACGTAGGAAATAAGAGATACCAGTAACATGGAATGTCTGCTAAGAAAAGCTGCTGGCTACACACAGAACCAGCCAAAGAGAGAGGCCATGTGGGTTTCAACTTGCATGGCCATAGGATCAGCGCTTCCCAATCCCTTTGGAACCCTCATCTTACCACCTCTTGCCCTGGATGCCAGACTCGGAGGAGCTACAGGACCTAAAGTTTGCCCAGCTATATTTTGGTCTTGTTGTGGTCTCATCCCTTCTTTCCATGCTCCTATCCCCTTCTTTGGGGATGGAAATGTTTACTCTGTCATTGTATTTTGGATATATACATATATAAGATATATATATATGTATATGTATATATATGTATATATATAGATATAAGATATATATATATGTATATGTATATATATGTACATATATATATATATCTTATTTTTTATTCTTACAGGGGCTCATGGCCAAAGGTTTACCTTGAGTCTGAAAGAAGACTTCAGATTTGAACTTTTGGGCAGTGCTAGAACTGTTAAGATTATGAGGGCTCTTGGAGATGAACTGAATGCATTTTGCATTGTGAGATGGACATGAACTTTTGGGAGCTAGGAGTAGGATATTTTGAATATGAGGTGTCTCCTCCAAAAGCTCTATTAGGCAATAGAGCGATGTTCAGAGGTGAAATGATTAGGTTACAAGAGCTGTAACTGAATCATTGAAATAATCCACCTGATTATTGGTTGGTAACTGTAGGCAGATGGGGTGTGACCAGAGAAGCAGGCAAGTAGGAACATGCCCTTGGGGATTTTATTTTGTCCCTGGCTCCTTCTTTCTCTGCTTTCTGCCTATCATGAGCTAAGCAGCTCTCCTCTGCATGTCCTTCTATCTTGATGTTCTACCTCACCTTAGGTTTAGAGCTGTTGTGTCAGCCAACCATGGATTGGCACCTGGGGAAACATGAGCCCAAATCAATTTTTCCTGCTCTACATTGACCTTGTTAGGTATTTTGGTCAGAGCAACACAAAATTGACTAACATATTGCTTTGTGAACTATGGAAGATATTAGTATAAATTGGCTCCTTGCCTTAGAATAAATGATAATCTAGTTGAGATAATAAGATCATTTAAAGTCCGAGAATATTTTAGAGATTATCTAGTTTAACCCTTTCATTCCAAAGGGTAATTTTCCTAAATCAAGAAGTCACATCCCATCTTTCATCCAGCACCCTTTCCACTATTTTATTTTCTATGTTAGGTGCTGCTGAGTGTTTTGGAGATGATGTGTCTCCTCCCAGAGCTTTGTTAGGCAGAACAATGTCCACACACATCTCCATACAGTTCCTAGAACATACAAAGTATCTTCTCTCTTGGGCCTTCTATGATGACTCTTTGATTCTCTAAATGACAGTTATCTCAGATAGCAATCTGACTCACAAGCACTTCGTTGAAATTTATGCTCCAAATATCACCAATATAAAGGAGCCTCTAAAATGGCAGCCCCCTCAACCACATCTATTTGCTTACTCTCCTCTATTTTTCTTTAATATCCCTCACCAATTCCTTAAATTATATAAGCATCTAAATTATATGTTTATTAGTTTGTTTATTGTCTGTGTTCTCTTCACTCTCAGGGCTACCCACAGGGATTCTGACCCTGCTACACTTTTCCTGGCTTCCAGGTGTTCCTTTAAAATCTTGGTGTAAGCCTCCATGACCCTGAACTCTAACATTTTGCATTCCTCCAGAACCAGCACCACTTGGATGACACCAAGTTCTTCTGTCAACTTGAGCAGTAGCTGCATGCCCTTGGGCTATGGCTGTAGTGGCCTCTCAGTGTCTGGGTGGCTGAGCACAGTGAAATAACTTCGTAGGCAACCGTGTAAGACCAGGGTACCTCCTTGGTTTCTGCTCAATTAAGTTTTTGAGTTTTCACTTTTATTCCCTTGAACCTGATATGGGTGTGGTCTTGCTGATTGTTGAGGTGTCCACAAGGCATTTTCTTATTGTCTCTGTGCAAAATATCAGCTTCCCTTGAGTGGCTATAACCTCCTCACCAACCACATCTTCCTTGGTCCTAGTTTTGCTTGTGCTTATCTGGTCAAACCACAAATTTTAGGTCTTTCTTTTCCACTTTCTGCTGATTGTCTTGGCTAACAGCACCAGCAATACCCATGACACCACCTGAATGTTGTGCTGCCTTGAAATTTCCTCCATCAGATTAATTAGTCCATCATATCCACAAGAATAATTAGTCCATCACCTTTAAATTAAGCTTCACAGACAGTCTCAGGAAATGAGCAAAATGTAGACAAACTCTTTGCCAGAATGTAGCATTACTGGTTTCTAGTCCAATTCCCAAATGAGTCCTCATTCCCCTCTGAAACCTCTTGAACACAGACTTCATGGGTTGCATTCCTATGGGCCTTCTGGTCGTCTGAGGCTCCCATCAGAATCACTCATTAAGCTCAATTTATAACATTCTAAGACTTCTCTGGACTGCAACTCTAATCCCTTTTCCAAATTCCTGAAAACCAGCTCCAAAGGCATCTTAACCACATGGTCATGTTAAGAATAAAAATGACTGCACTTTTTGGTGTTAGTTTCTGTTAGTCATCAAATATCTGACAGGAACAATTTAAAGTAGGAGAAGTTGATTGTGGCACATTATTTCAAAGGTCTCAGTTCATGGTCAACTGACCCAATTGCTCTGGGTTCAAAGTGAGGCAGAGCATCATGACAGAAGGGGATAGTACAGAAAAGCTGCTTAGCTCATGGCATCCAGGAAGCAGAGAGAGCCAAGAGCCAAGGACAAAATAGAATCCCCAAAGGCACACCCCCAGTCACCAACTTCTTCCAGTCATAATATTCAAATTGTTAAACCATCAAATGGATTAATCCACTAATTAGGTTATGGCTTACATAATCTAATCATTCACTTCTGAACATTGCTCCATTGCCTAATATGAGCGTTTTTGGGGGGACACCTCATGTCCTAACCATAACATAGTAGAATACATCATATTGAACTGGGTACCTTGAGTGTACATTGAGTGATGGAAAGGGTTGAAGTTGAAAACAGAGATGGTAAAGGACATCATGGAGGACCTTGTTGAGGATCATAAGATGAATTCTACTGGGACAGGCAACCAATGGAATTTTGAAGAAGACAATAGCACAATTTGACTTTCTTTCTAAAAAGGATCATTCTGACTATGTAGAGAACAGATAGTGTTTGGTTTGGTGGGGGGAGAAAGGTGGAACAGGTGAATCAGGAAAGTGAAAGGTTGATGAGACCTTGCATTAAGGTCTTAGGAGAAATAGTGTGATGTGGTCCAATTTTGGAAAAAGAGCCAGTTTCCCAATGAAGGATGTATAAAAGAAGAGTACAGACTGACCTTGAGTCACTGAATGAGTAAGGAAGAGGCAAGTTTTTGAGGAACAGCAAAATGTCAATTTTTCTTTGGCTACATGTAAGTGTAGATAACCAAGTAAAAATATTAAGCCTGCAGTTACAAAATAATCAGCATGTAAGACTATCTAATTCCATTGCATAAGGGCATGAGTATAGATAGAGAAGAAATCTGAGAATAGAAACCTGTGCTACTCCAGAATTGAAGACTCAAGATGATGAAGGGTATCCAGAAAAGGAGATTCAAAGCACAGTCAATAGAATTGGGGAAAAAGTATTTGGCACCTAAGCCTGGATTACTGCTCTGGTATCTTGCCTTTTAGTGTCTTGACTTTTCCATTGTTTAGATGTATTTCCAATGGTTTTATCCATTTTAAAAGTGAAATGAACTTTTTCAGCATCAATCCTTGGCTCAGAAGAATACTTCAAAGGTTGAACTCAATGATCTCTAAGTTATCTTCAGGCTCTAACCAATTTTTTTCTTTTTGACTCTATGGTCAGTTATTTGAGGGCAAAGAGGCAGATCCTATTTATATTTCTCATGGTTCACAAGTGAATTTAGTTGAGTACACTGACTAGGAATATGTGGATGGTTTGATGAGTGGGAGTAAGTATAAGAAAATGGGGGGAATGCCCTGAGCTTTATATCTTCTTAATCTACATTGATCTTATGATTATGAAGAATAAAAACATAAAGTATCTACAATAGTGTAACCATTCCCATTTTCTCCCATTTCTCCCCATTCTCCCTTACTCCCCAGCAGAGACATGCACGCATTAGATTTAACTCAGAATACAAAAAGTATTTATAATTCAACTGTAAGAGAGAACAGTTTATAAGTAATTCACACACACATGCACACACATATGCACATCCCCTCATGGAGAGTTTGTGAAGCAGGTCTTTCCATTTCTAGCTTACTTTTCTTTATACCTCCATTTAGAACACATTTTTTTTGTCATTTACTACTGATTTGCCCCACTACTTTGAAAGTTCCTCAAGAATAAGTTTAATTTATTTTTGTGTGGTTCAGTGCATAAGCTGAGAGATACTTTTTACTAAAGAGTTATTGAAAGGAGAATTCAAAATCTCTTTCAGTGGGTAGAAGAAATGCAACAGAAAATTTTGATTGATGGTGGGCGAGGGGCACCATATTTCTTCCAGAGGAATCCACTGGGCTAAAGGGGGAACCCAACCGGGGGCTGGCATTTCAGGATGATGGAGTTGTAAAAGTTAGGATTTTGTCAGGATTTCAGCAGGTTTAAGGTAAGACAGTATAGAGAGATGACCAGCGTGTAAATCAGAGATGTGCAGTCTGAGCCCATGCAGAGGGGATTAGTAGAAGCTTTCATTTGGGGGAACACAAAACTGTCCAGTGAATCCCCAGGCACTGTGGAACACCTAGTATCTTGCCTGCTTTGGTTATGTTTGGAAAGGGGCTTTTGTGATGCTGACTTGAGCCTGCAGGTTCTTGGTACCTGGAGGTACATTTGGGAGAATCCAGATGTGGAGAAGATTGTGCAACTAATAAGGCTGTCAGGGTCAGAAGACATGTCCCATCAGAGTCTCAATGTGATGCACAGGTCATATGTACTGGAATAGTAATCTTTTCAAAAGCATACACATTTGGATAACAGCAAGGAGAAATTTATTTTAAAACTATCAAAATGTTGTCAGGTGGATGTTTTAAAAGACTCAAAAAAAGATAAAGACCTAATAACTGATTTCCTGAATCATTAGCAAGTGCCAAGTTCTGCTCTGAGGTTTTGGCCTCACAGAGCAATTGAAATAAAAGAACAATTGTATGAAATTTTTCCCTAAGAAATAAGTTTTCAGGCTGAGGAGAAAACGTACCCATCTCAACATGTATAATGTCTCTTTAAATTCAGAAGAACTATCCTCTGAAACCAGCCCTATTGTCTCTACTGTATAGCTGAGGAATCTGAGGCCCAGAGGCACTTGGATTGACACAAACCTAGGAAGGCTGATGTCAGGGCCCATGTTCCCAACCACAGTACCATGTGGTTTCTTCAGACTGTATGCTTCTCACGGGCATGGTTCTGGCCTGCCTTATCACTGCTCTTTCCACAATCCTCGTTATAGACCAAGCACATAGTAAATTGGAAGACTATGTGATTTTTCCCCATAGTATTTGTCAAATAGGAAGGAGCTACCATGAGTCTGGGGTTCTACTGGATGTTGTTTCCACATGCATCTGGGTCCCTGTAGATCCATTTATTATCTTAGATATACACTTGCAACTTTCTCCCTCACTTTGCAGGTGAATTTGAGCATGAAGTAAATGAACCTGAGGCTATGCACCCGGAGCTTAACCTCTACCTGTAGAGACTGGTCCTAAGTATCATGAGCCCCATTACTCCAGATTTCCTCAACTCTAAGCATATTTCATCCTAATATTCTACATTAGGGAATATATTAGTAGATGTGTTACTTATCAATTTATGTCCTCTCTCCTACTGGACAGGCAATTTAATCAATATGACAAAAGACAAGCCTATTCTTGTGCAGGAAGTGATATTAAATAAATAAAGGTATATTCATCATGCTTCCTGATCTCTGAGAGCTTAGAATCTAGATGGA
Source organism: Glaucomys volans (assembly GCA_020662805.1). Taxonomy (NCBI): domain Eukaryota; kingdom Metazoa; phylum Chordata; class Mammalia; order Rodentia; family Sciuridae; genus Glaucomys; species Glaucomys volans. Next base: position 27,029 of record JAJEJO010000446.1, on the reverse strand, counting down.
GAATATAAGCAACACAAAGACCAGTGTGTTTTAGTCAGCTTTGCATCGCTGTGACCAAAAGACCTGATGGGAGCAACTTAGAGGAAGAAAAGTTTATTTTAGTTCATGGTATCAGAGGCTCAGTCCATTGCCTGCGACTCTGTAGTTTTGAATTGGAGGTGAAGCAGAATATCATGGTGGAGGAAAGCAGCTCTGGACATGGCACCAGGAAGCAGAGAAAGAGCTTCACTCAGCAGGGACAAAATATAAATCCCAAAGGCATGCCACCAGTGACCTCCTTCTTCCAGCCACACCTTACAGTTACCATCCTGTCAATCCAGGTCATGAATTAATGCACTGATTAGGTCACAGCTCTGATAGTCTAATCATTTCACCTCTGAGTATTCTTGTATTGTCTCACACATGAGCTTTTGGGGGGACAGCCAGCTCAAATCTGAACCATAACACAGTGTGAGCTTGAAAATATTATTAGGAGTATTTGTGCATGGAAAATACTAGTATACTATGTAAATGTCTCCAGGACAATATGTTCTTAGCTTGATAGCCCTCTGTGCCTAGACAGGATATATGCAAGCGATGACCAATTCTTCCATGGGAGGTAAACAAATGGACTCATTCTTTCATCCAGCATGTTTCCTTAGGACCTATCATGAACATTTCAGGCAGTGTACTAGGTGAGGAAACTCAAATATGATATGTTCACAAGACTTGCTTTCAGGGAGCTACAGCTCAGATAAAGAGAGTCAGATGACAGTACGTAATTTCCATGCGATGGGAGGTGAGATTCTCAAAGCATATAAGCATGTCTGTGATGTCACAGAGCCAGAGGAGACTAGTGAGAACTTCCTAAAACTCTAGCCTGCTTGCATGAGACTATATGGAAATGGGAATGGGAGTATTACGTTTTGAAGTGCTAGAATCTCTCTTGGAGAATGGTTGGCATCAAACTTTGGTATTCATTGTCTGGACTGCTTTAGAGAAGGAAAGCATGTATTAGATTTCTTTTGTCTTTCTTTGCAAATCTTGGTACGGAGCCTGTCTCATAAGACATGCAATAATGGCTTTTTATGGCTGCCACATCATATGGCAGAAGGTGCATGGGCTTTGGGGTCCAGTAAATCTAGTTTGGATTCCCCAACTCTGGTGACTCAGTAGTAATAAGATCTGGGACAAACTGACCTTTTTCCCCTAGAAAATAGCTTCTTTCGCCAAATGAGAATAAAAGCCACTGTACAAAATGGTTTATTGAGAAGTATTACATTTCCTTTTCTCCATGACCCTGCTAAGTAGGTACTTTGTTCTGTTTTACAGATGAGAAAACTGAGGCTCAGGGAATTAAACAATCTGGAATCTGGGATCTGGAATGCACTCCAAGGCCAACCTACTCAATTATACTTGATTATGGACATTTCAAATCTAAAGTCTGAGAAATAACTCTGTGAAATATACGACTTTGTGCCAGAAGCATAGAAGGTCATCTCTGCTATCAGTGTTTAATTAGTTGGTGATGGAGGGTCAAAAACAGAATGGACAAGCTATGGGTAGAACAAACGACACAATGTCTACATCAGATTTCTCTGGCTCTTCCTTTCTAAGCCCACTGGCATCTACACTCTGTGCAGAAGCAAGGGTGGTCCAGAGCCCACGATTCAAGGGGCCTTGGTGTTTAGGCGGTAATAAAGCCGCGTGAAGCAGAAGCGTTTTTGCTCCTTGAAGCCTGACTCCTCTCCCAGAAATAGTGGGCTCTCTGATTCCTTCCCCTCATTGCACATCACACCTCAATCTGCCATTGATTGGACTTAGATGAAGCACCCTTTCCATGGAGCAGGATCAATTTAGCCAATTTGTCTGATTTAGACACTGCTGAGACCAGTTCCTTGAAGCCCAGGATTGGCAAAGGGCAAACTTCTTTTTGCAATTCTGTATTTAATTAAACTGCTCTTTGTTTGATTATTAAAATTCTTCCCCTAGTTGCCAGACACTTATGTAAGCAAACAGGGACCTGTGACATTGGACAGCGGATATTAAATGGTGCTGCCAGGCAAATTAAAAAAATATATATATATGTGAGTCCTGGGAAAAAATATGGTATTTTTCCCCCTTCAATAGAAATGGATTTCAAATATGATTTACTGTTTCTACCTGCTGAAAGGGCATCTCTCCCCATGAATCCCTGGGATGCTGAGAAGAGCACCATTTCTTTCCAGAAAACCATGTTTCAAATTAACTTGTTCAGATGCTAAGCAGAGAAGCAGCCGTGCTGCAGGAAGAGCAATTACTTTCCTGGTGTTGCTTACAGGCTGGTTCATTCAGCTTGCTTTGTGTTCCAAATTTTGGCTGGGTCTGGAGTGGTGGTTCAGTACTTTGGGGGCTCTGAGATTTTAGTTCAGCCAAATTGGTGTTACAAAAGATGAGAGCCTGGTGAGATTCTGGTGATGGGCCAGGTTTGGGCACCCTGTTTGAAGTCAGACAAGCTGACTCCCAGGAGGATGTCTCAGGCACTCAGGGCAGTTTTTGATTGGCTTCTTCCTTAGGAGTAAACGTGCACTCTCAAGTGCATGTGCAGGTACTCAGCACAAATGGCTAAACGTCTGGATAAGAGTTTCAACTGTAAGTGCCTTTGAATATAGGGCCATTTCAGTTGTGGATTCATTTTCCCCTGGTCCTGGTGGTGGTGGTGGCTGGGGACTAAACCCTCTCCCCATGGCATTGTCTGGCCAGATAGCAGCCTGCTCTGGTGGGTACTGAACTCAAGGTAGAGGTTGATAGGGGTAGGGGAGTGGCCCCTGCCTGCCTTCTCCACATGGTCATTGTCACTGTTGATGGGCCTCTTTACCCAGTGTTGAGGATGCCAGTTCACTCTCAGGGGATGTGGGACAAAGGCACATGCTGGACCTTCACATTTTAGAATGCGGATAATCAATCTTGCCGCATGCATAGAACAGAGCCAGTGTTGGGGAAGAGCAATAAACCCTACCAGCTGCTCTGGGGCATTGGAAAGGGGTGGGAAGGGGGGCTGGGGGTGGGAGGCTTTTTTTTCCTTCCCCAAACCTGTGGGAACAGATTCTGTAGTAGATTACTGCACAAAGGGAGAGTGAGAGGGGAAAAATCCTAGGGTAGAATGGAGTTCAATGAACTGTCTTCAAAGAAGACACCTTTCTTCTGAAAAATCAAAATCAAATCCAAGCTATTTATGCTTAGCACATGAAGTTTTTCACAAATAGGCCACTCCGTGTGCATGATTCTTGCACCATGCCAGAATCAGAAAGGTTTCTGGTGTTTGGCCAGGTGAGATCATTTTGCCAAGGAAGAATTTAATTGTGTTCTATACTAATTATATGACAATTTTTAAAAGTGTTTTCTGAGAATTTGGTGAAATGGAATGTCAAGTCCTTCTAGCAGCATCAATTATTGTTGCCCTTGACATGTTCCTCCATTTCAGCTTGTTCTTTAGAATACAAATTCCAAGATATGGACAAAGTATTTGTGGTTGAAAAAAAAATGCAGCAAGAATATTATGTGCAATGAAACCAAGTAGGTTTCCATCCTGAATGATCTTTCTGAAACTTTCATATGTTGATGTCTATGAGAATCTCCAAGAGAAAAAGAAGGTTTTTAAATGGGACCTTCAAAGTCTTTTCTTGATGCACAGGAGGCTTTTCTTGATGAGAACCTTGCAGAACAAATATCGTGCAGAACATGAGTTGGGACGTGCTAGTGTGAAGGCTGCCTCCCAGGAGCGACTTTTTGACACACATGCTGAAGCCAACCTTTTGCTGCTTCACTACATGGGGGTCCTAAGACCTTTCTTGTAGCTAGGGATTCAGAGTTAAGAGGTGGAGATTTTCCACGTGACTTGGGGATCTTGAGAAAGAACCTCGAGAGTTAAACTCCATGTAACATCAAGAGTGGAAAGCCTGCTCCAGTCTAGGAAGGCATACTATCCATTACACAATTTGAGTCTGAGATTCAGTGCAGTTGGAAAACTGATAATGGAACAAATGCTAAAGTGTGCCAGATGTTACACTCGACATTTCACACAAGTTGTCCACTTTAGTCTTCAAAATGGCTAGATGAGGGCTGTCGCCGCCATTTTATAGCCATGGAAACTGAACTTAAGCATACTACCCACGGTGGAATTGTGTAGTGAGTGGTGGAGTTGGGATTCAAACAAACCCAGACAGTGTGTCCAGAACAAAATGAGGCAATCTGACTTTTAGACGCTACACTGTGTTGACATATCTAGATATCATGCCTCATTCAGGGTCACAGTTTAGTTGAGTCCCTGGACTTTATTTTCCCACTGGGATAGAAATCATTTGAGGTGTGAAGGTTAGCTTGATGAGAATTTGCCTTTTGGAAGTATGGGTTGGGTTTGGTAAGGTTTTAGGATACTCAGGTGATTAGTGGCTAAGCAACAAAGGACCTCACGATCAAATGTGAAGCGTTTGTGTTTGCAGCAACCTTGGGGGCTCCTTGAGGACTCCATTCCATACGTTGCAAATGGTAACCTCAAGTCCTACTACTGTTTATTCTTTGCTTAGGGAAAAAATGTATTTGAGAACAATGGAGGATTAGTCTATCCCAAAGGGTAATGCCCTATAAACCTTTCCCTTTCACCTCTAGAATAACTGAACACCTTTCTGTATAGGAGAGGGTGGGAATGAAATAGTGCAGGCAATCTTTGTTCATAGGAAGTCTACTTATTTTCCCTATGGCTCTAGGAATTATTTCACTCTGCTTGGTTGTAGACCCTCAGGAACTTTTGATATCAGGACAAATATTGAAAAGGAACAATGATTGCACTTTTATTTAATACTTCCTGACTATTTTTGTTTGTTGCACTAAACTAACATTAACAAGGAAAGCTCTTGGAAAACTCTTACCATGTGATAACATGTTAAACACCATGAGGTAAACACCCCAACTGAATCCTGCCCTGTCCTTTAACCTCAAATGACCTAACCCTAGGGAAACAGTTCTGTATTAGTAACATGCTTTGTAATATAGAATAAGTGGTCTCGAGTCATTCAGTCAATTAGTTGATCAACAATACTTCTTAGGTTAACTTGTGCAAATTCATTCTGAACAATGCATTCTAAGCATGCACAAACCAAAAGCCAGGAGTCCTTGCCTTCAAGAGTTGAGAAGATGATATACGTACACATACACACACTCCTGGAATACAACTGGAGGGCATTATAAACACAGCATAAGGACAGATGGAACAATGGAAGGGAAACTGAGAGCCTGAGCAGAAAGGGGAGATTTAATGGATGGCCAACTGGTTTTGTTAGAGAGAGCAGATCACTTGTTAAATAAAGGAGTGGTCAGGGTTGGGCAAGTGTTGATGCAGACTCCATCTCACATTGTTTGATCCAAGTAAAACCAGTGGTCTGGGAGTAGTTGGCAGACTTGGACCAGCACTCGGTTGGTTTTGAGGGCACTAGACCACAAAACCCTTTAGTAACAAGACTGGGAGCTCCTTGAGGGCAGGGAAGATTTCTGACTGTCCACTGTAGCCTCAGCATCCAATGCATAGCACGTGTGGCCTACAGCAGCATCTGATGAGTTTTTGATGATCCACATCATCTCCAGCGTTAGCCCAGGAGTTCCCTCAGTAGACATGCAGCACTGGAACTTAGGTAGAAGTGGGACCTTGATGGAGAGAGTTAGGGGGACGAAGAGATAAAGAGAGAGAAGTTTGTCCAAAAAGCAGTCTTAGCCCAATTTTGTCTTTATGTATAATTTTTATACAAACCCAACAAACAAAGTTTAACTTCCTTGTCTTATTATGAGAAGACAAACAAAATTTTCTCTCTTTTCTCCTCCAGGAGATTTAAAAGACTTCTGGAGGATTCCACATGGTGGCTATGATGCCCCTCCTGTTATGCCTTTGCTTAGGTTATTTTTTTACCATAAAGTAGCAGATAAAACTGTATTATCCACTACCCCTGAACTTATGTCTCATTGTTTTATTTGCTATACTTGAAAAAAATCAGTTTTAGGATATCTAGACCACCATTCCCCAATTTTTCTCATTTTTAGAAAGCAAAAGCTGAGCTTGAAATACTAATATATTATCATAATGTTCTAAGCACTCTCTAAGTAGGATAAATATTGACTTAGGAAGATACAGTTTAAAAAAAAAAAAAAGGTCCACAGTTTAAGAATTCTCTTGGAAATGGAAATGAAAAGAAGGCTCCCAGCCTCTAGACTGCAGGGATGAGCTATCAGCAGACGAATGGTCTTCATGGTACTTTTCAGCAAACTGGCATTGTCTTGAAAAACAAACACACCGACAGCTTGGTATGGGGCAGAAAGAACAGGTTAGAAAATATAACAAATCTGACTTAATCTATGTGGCCTTGGGTAAATTAATTGAGTTATCTGAGACTGGTTACTACTTCCTCAACAAAGAATAACAAAAACTCTCATCTTACCAGATGCTGGAAATATTTCAGGTAACACATGATGCTTGTGACACATAGTAGGCCTTTGAAAGTGCTAACTGTTATGATTATGATCGACATAAAAAACCCCAAAGTATCATAGTGCTAGAGATTTATTAAGTCTTTGTATTAAAACTTACAAATGTATATCCCTGAAAATCTTGTTTTAATAATTCATTCCCTAAGATTCACTTTTATACGTTCCTTAATTTGAACTAACTTAAAAAATTTTAATGCATGTATAAAGATAATCCATTCTATAAGGAAAATACTTCACAAAAGTAGTAAGTAATATTCTATTGATATATTTGTGATGAATCTATATCTATATTTACTAATTTCAGCCTTAAAATTAGTTTTTAACTAAAGAAACAATGAACAACAAAATCTTCATTTCATAACAAAGTTAGTTCTTGGATATTTTTAGAAGGCAAAGGGACATACTTATATTTCTTTGTACTATAATTTTTCATTATTTATCTGAAATTCTAATTTAACTGGGCTTCCTGCATTTTTATTTGCTTAACCGGCAAGACTCACTATATGATTTTTGATGGTGGAATCTCATGAGACAACCTATATCGAACAATGTTCTGTGGAGCACTACTTTCTGAGTCTCAAATTTAGAATGAAAATTTCAGTTGTGCTCCTTACAGAAAATGAATTCTAAGCAAGGATTTCTTTTGAAAATCAGTGGAAGAAGGAGTCAACTAAAGCCCAATCTTCGAAAATTGTTTTGCTTCAAATGGACTCCAAAGTGGATTTCTGAAGACAAGTAAACGTGGAGGTAGCCAATAGTTAGGTATTAGGTTACCTGAGCCATAAAAAAAGTACTTGATTTTTAGAATAGTTGAGAACTAGGTGAGATGATTATATAACAAGTCTGACTCTACAGCTTTTCAGTCTTAATGCAAATTTGTATCAAGAAATGCTATGATATGCAAATTCTTTCTTGAGGGGTAATAGACCAATGAACAATGATTCCCAGTACACTTAGATGTCTCAGGGAGTGTGTTCTAGAGTTTCCTAATCCTGACTTTAACAGGTGCGTGAGTTTTTATAATATGTAATCAATCTGGGTCTAGTTTCCCCATGGCAAGTGAAACTATTATCTGACCCCACACATACACATTACAGAGGCAATCAGAGACAATTAAATACTGAGATAATATTACATACTGCCAATTTATTTCTCAGTTACTCCAAAATGGTTTATTTTATTCAAATGAGCACTCCTATTTATATTTGCTAGCAAGTCTAAGTAGCTAGGTGGAGTCTCATTAGTGTCTGCTCACTCCATGGTTCATAGACTCAGGGAATAATATGCAGGAATAAAGAAAGAAATTTAAAGAGACCTTCATAATGTAAATCTAACCATCAAAAGAAAAAGTACCCTCTGGGTCCCCCAAAATGATCTTTATTTAAAATAAGGGTGATAAATTAAGAAAAAATTGGGGGAACGAAGATCAGGAGGTGCAAATGAAGAGGGATTTGCAGAGAATTTCCAACTAGGTGCTTCTGTTAGTACAGGAAGGGTGAAACAAATTAAGGTTATACAATAGGCCTTTAAAAAACAATTACAACTATAGGATTAAAACAAAACTACTGTAGTTTGAGTTTGGAAGCAATGGAGTTGAAGGACTTGATTCAACTAAATACAGTAATACAATAAATACAGTAATACAATAAATACAGTAATACAATAATACAGTAATACAGTAATACAATAAATACAGTAACAACCTTGCCTAATTAGCAAGTTCTTTAAATTAGTTTTAATAACTTAAAATAATTGGACTTCTAGTATACCCACACGTAAACCTGGCTATGCCCTCCCTGGTGCACTATTATGGGGATCCAGTTCCACAAATGTACGCTATTTGCTTTTATTGTATGAAGCAAATTCATTTTTCAATCTTTGTTGGGATCACCCATCAGTGATATAGAAAAAGAAATAATTCCACCATCTGCTCTTGTTCTTCAAAAATTCAATGGTTCTTTTTTGTATGACTAATAAAAAAAAGGGAGGGGACGCTACCAACGTTTATCTCTCTCATTGTTCCCCACAAACTTTGTCCTGTGGTTTCTACTTTAAGAAAAGTCAAACCACTAAGTTGGTCGTGCTATTTCGGCTTCTGGTCCCTGAGGCTTGAGTAAACAGACTGTCAGTTCAGTCCTTCCCTCCATTTTGCTGGGCACTTTGTTCTGTCCGGTCATGACTGTACAAGGGTTTTCAAAGCTGAGCTAGGAAAGGGGCCCAGGGACCTAGACACAATGGCATGCACTGTCCCAACACTCCAGGCGAACACCAGCCTCATGCAATTGCCGCTTTACAGAGCACACTCTGTAGCAGTGACTGTTGATTAGAAAGAAAAGAAAAAAAAAATTAACCTCTGCATTGCCCCCGGGGTCAGAGCCTTAGATTTCTGTATAGAAAATGGTTTGCTAATTGTGAAAGCCCAAACTTTCATTTGGCATAATGCTAGTCCTTCATCTTACAAAGTAGCTTTCTTTGCATTGACCTGACAGTTCTTACTGGGTATCTGAATGAGAAAATAATTGTTTAGAGAAATGAAAGCTATATTAGAAAGTAAGGGGGAAAGCATTATTCGTTTTCCTGCTTTGAGACTTAATTTTCACCCCAGTACAGAGAAACACATGGATGCTTGCTTTCCTGCAACCTTTGGGGGCCTCCTTGTCTACAGAGATGACAGTTTAGTCTTAATTTCAATAAAAAGTGTGCTGAATTCATCCTGAGCTACAGTAGGTGATTCAATCTTTTGCATCCAGAGAGGTCCCCTAAAATATGCTCCATGAGCCACACTTGCCCTTCTGGAAGTCAGGATCTGGACCATTCCGCTTGCTACTTTATCTATTGAGCTCACATCTGGGCCATGCAAGAATGGGACTTAGACAGAGGTATTCTGGGTGCCTTAGGGGACTTTCTATTAATTTGGTGATAATGCATGAGTTTTCTCAATGTCTACCCATGGCCAAATGGAGCTCCTGCCTCCTGCTACCCCATAGGAAATGTTAACTACAGTTAGTAGATGATGTTTGGGAAAGATGCTTTATCTTCATGATGTAAACAAAGACATAAGGATCAACATTCTTCTCCTTCTCAAAAAGCATCTCAGGAGTTTTCAACTTTGTAAAGAGATATTCTTTTTCTTAAAAAGTATAACCTACACAAAGCATATTTTTGGAAATAGCATGTCTTTTCATTTATATTAGCCTATATTGTCTTAATTTTAAAACACAAATAAGTTTCATTATGGTTCAATTACATATGTAAAACATAAAGACAAATAATCAGGGTCTGGAGATGTAGCTCAATGGTGGAATACCTGCTCAGCATGCTCAGTACTGGCAAGAAAAGAAAAAAAATCAAACAGAAATCACAAATAAGAACATAAAATTTATACATAATCCCACTATTTGAAATCAATATTAGCATTTTGGTGGGTAACTTTTTTCTCCCTCTCCATCTCTGTATCTATTATTTATTTATTTTTGGTACTAGGGATTGAACCCAGGGGCACTTTAACACTGAGGTACATCCTCAACCCTTTTTATTTTGAGACAAGTTCTCACTAAGTTGCCTACAGCTTTGCTAAATGCTGAGACTGGCCTCAAACTTTAAATTCTTCTGCCTCAGCCTCCCAATTTGTTGGGATTACAGGTGTGCACAACTACGCTCAGCTTCTATGCTTTTATTAATCCACATAAATTATATTTTGCATTTTACTAAATCAGAAGGTTATCTGTAATCTGCTTTTTTGAGGGGGGAGGGGAGTGTGGTTGTTCAACAACATATTATAAACATCCCAAAATGTTAGCAAGCACAGTTCCAAAAGCATCTTTCAGTGACTGCAAGGTATTTCATAACATAGTTCTATGGTGACTTAATCAGACAATTCATCTTTGCTGAGCATTTTTGTGGTTTCTTTCACAATATTGTTACAATGTTGCATGAAGGTATATAATAATGTCTTTGTGTTTACACTAATTTTCCCATTAAGATAAATTCCTAGAAATGGAATTACTAGATCAGAGGGTTGTGGACATTTTAAGGTTTTTGATACATCAAAATCTCCAGATGCCTCTCAGATGGACCACATCAGTTTAATTTTCTATGAGTAATGTCTAAGAGTGCCTGATTTGCTATAACCTCATCACTGCTGGTTATCATTCTATTTTTATGTTGTCCAATTTCATAGACAAAACAGTAGTTTGAGTCCAGCCTTTCCCACAATAGAGGGGAACCTGGCCTGTGAGCTTTTCTTCCTTTTCCTGCAAGGACTCTCTGAAACTGACAAGGTTCACAATTTACTAAATTAGAACTCGGAAACTCAGAACTCTGAGAATCACTATTGTGGAATAAGAATAGGAATTTTTTCACATGCTAAATAAAGATGGTAACTAACTATGGTTAAAAATAAACTTCTGAAGCTTTTGGAAAGTTTTGAAATATGCAGCATAGAAATGTCTTTTTTTTTTTTTAATTACTTCACAGCTTTTACTGCAAATTATACTGACAGCTTTTTCTTCTCTATCAACCCCTTGTTACAGTTGCTCTTCAATCTAGGGATCAGTGCAAGGCAAGGACACTTAAAACAAATTCTTAAGGAAATATTGTTTCCCTTAACATTGCTGTATTCACCACTGTATCCTCAGCATGGTATCTTACATGTGTAGGTGCATAATATGCTTATTGAATGGGTAATTACTTACAAATTTAAGTATGTAATATTCAATACGAATCCTCAGAGCCTCCTGATTGCTTTCCTGGATAATCTCCCATGATGTATAATTGTGGAAAGAGAAGGTGCCCACTGTATAGAAACCCTGCCCCAACAGAGCCCCAGCACAGCTGGTCACGTGACTTAGCCTCAGCCCATCAGACCTGCTGTCTTTGGATTTTGAATCTTGAGGGAATGGTTATCAATTATGCATCTTAAGCAGCAATTGTATGCTTCCTTCTGTTTAGGCCTACACAGTCCCCCCAGTTCTTACTCAGTCTAAGCATGATCTTCCTAAACCATCTCCATATCTCTCTGAAAAATTCCCTCTGCTTAGGTTGTCCAAGTCAGTTTCTGGTTCCCACAGTGAAGAACTCCAACAACGTACAAATAGATAATGTGATTCAAAAAAAAAAAAAATCTGTGAATGCTAAGTACTTTTTCCTTCAACACTTTAGCATTGTATCACCCCTTAAAAAGTTTCTCAGATGTAATAAATCCACTTTGGAGGATTTTTCTCATTACCATGTAGTGATGTAAGAAAGCTGATCCTAGCATCTCCTGTGCCTAGCCCGTTGCAAAATCAGGATATTGTACTCTCTGCTTGTATCGTATCTCACTTTTCATTAAGGGACTTACCTTATGTTCTTCAAATACGGTTTACAGGTGGGAAAATACCATGGGACTTTCCTCAGTCTTGCTAAGGTGCCTGCATGTAACCACACTCTGAGAGAAAGACTTCGTGGTCAAAGCCAAGAGTGCCTACGCATGTTCTCCCTGACCTTCTTTCCTCTTCTTCTTCTATTCATCTTCCTCTGGCTTCTTTTCTTCTGTTTACAGAATGAAGCCAAAGTAACTGAAAGAAAAGCATTTCAAGCCAAGCTCCAAAATATATATCTGAGGCATTTAATCCAGGAGTTCCCCAATAAATATGTATCTTCCAAGTTAATATTTTCTTTCTGACTCAGAAGATAATAATAATGATGAGCTAGCAGCAATTCAATTCTTAAGCAGTTATTAAGCACTTAATATCTCTGTGACACTGTGGTACATAGGCTGTCATTCTACTATGACCCTCACAATAACTGTAATAATGACAATAATGATGAGTAGCAGTCATCCACATATTACAGATGGAAAAGCTGAGATGAGAGCTCTAAGAACCTAGCACCATGGAGAGCTGGGATTCATAGCTCAGGCAGTCTGGCTCGCAGCCAGTGTTTGGTTGGTTTATCTTTCACAGGTAATGTGTATATAAAATTCCCCCTCATGTTTTTGTGACACCAACAGATTTTTCAAAGGCCTTCTCTTATTAGAGTTTGGAAGTGTAGGCCATTGGAGGTACTAGCAATGAGTCATTCCCCTCATATAAATCAGTTAGGGTTTTCAAAGAGTCTGCAGGGATAATCCACCCACTGGGACGTGGGCAAGTTTCTACCACCACTCAACACAGAGCAGTTTTCCCAGGCTTCTGGGTCTGACTGGTACCTGATATCCTGAGTTCTTGAACACTGACTCCTCAGGACTGGGATGTGACCTGAGCAATGAGAGAGTGACAAAGACCAGTGAAGCCACTGAAGGGCCAGAAACCAGCAGCCAGAGAGCCCGGTTTCCTCCAGATCCTCTTCCTTACTTTGCTCTTATAAATTGCATCTACTTTTACCTGGTAACTCCCCAAGTCTAGATTCTCCAAACCAGCCATTTGGTGAGCACTGAAATCCCAAGGTCTCCTTCCATGGGTCAGAGCACTGAAAACCGATTGCAGGCTTGGAAAAGAGGATGCCCCACAGTGTCTACTATGCCACACTTGCTTGTTCAAAAACAGAAAGTTGCTCAAATACTTGCACATTTTTTTTTCTTCTCCTTTTTCATCTCCTGGGAAGAAAACTTGAAGACAATAACCTTTGTGCTTGTCATGTTCCAGTATAAATTTGCAGCTCATGGGCCGAAATTTTGGTACCCACTGAACCTCTAACCTTGCCTTCTGTATTTTCGTGTTCTGAGCCCAGAGGCTTCCACACGATGCAGTTTTATACATTAAATGGAATAATGGAATTGTACATATTTTCACTTGAAACTCAATGCTTTGTGCTTGAACATTTGAATTGAATATAGGGGATGAATTTGGTATTAAAAATAAATATATGCATATTTACATTTTACCATTAGCTATTACTAAAATATGTTGTTTGCTGGACATGTTGAGTTAGATGTTAAATGTCCTGAGCAGAAAGATTCAGCTTCTTCAGAGCACATACAGACAAAATCTCTTGAAAACTGGAGGTTTACTTTAACAGCAACTGCTGCCCTCTTTATTTCCTTTTCCTTTCTGATTTCACCCATGTTTGAATTGAACCTGTCATTTCATAATTGGGTTCCAAGCATAGCTAAAATGGAGCTTTTAGAAATAAAAGTTCTTTCTCTTTTTCTGTATGATACACACGAGTCTTGACTTCTAAGTTTAGACATTAAAATTCAGTGAAGGTGTGCAAGAAAGATAAGCTAGATACAATGACTTTGACTGGTATGAAATTAGCCAAAAGTATTCCAAATTACCACCTTGAAATATCTGAGGTTTAAATTTTTTGTTGTTGTTGTTTTCTTTTGTTTTAAAGTGATTATCTGTCAGCAGAAGTGCTTGTGAGCAGTGAGTAGGAATTAAGAATTTATATATTATTCATCTCACAGAGTTCATTTGTGAGAAAGTGAAAGTCGAATCTGCTCTGGGCAAATTTCACAGCAAATCATGACTTTTACTAATCTCGTTCATTTTAGTTTTCTAGAAACAACAAAAATGGGGAAATTTCATCACTAAAACAACAAACTAGCCACCCAAACTTGGTAATCGCATGCTAAATTTAACTCATGTTTTCTTTTCTACTTGGAGTTACACTTTGGAAAATAATGTTATGTGAAAGGAGAGTGGAACTTCAAGGAATACTCAAGTAGAAATTTTTAGCTGTTTTAAAATTTTTTAGTGTTCATTCTGTTTTAACTTTTGGCATCATAATGTTTATTGATCTTTTCCCAACATTTGATTATGGAAATTTTCAAAATACAAACAAGTTGAAAGAATGGCATAGTGTGTCCAAACACACTCCTCTCTCCCACAGTTAACATTTATTTATATTCATTGATTGCAAATCACTTCTCTCTTCTTGCATCCATCCATCAGTCCATTTTTTTTTTTTTTTGGTGCATTTCAAAGTCAGTTGCTCCTCTCCATAGACTTCCCTCTAAACACTTCAGCCTGCATACCATTAAGTAAAGTTTGATATTTGTTAACCAATTGGTTGGTTTTTAATACACTTTAATATTGCTCTGTATTTCAGGGCTCTCTGCCCACAATACACCTTTCCTGGAGTTTATCTTCCTTGAACTCTTTTGTCTGTTTCCAAATTACTTCCATTTCTTTTTATCCTAACTTTTTTTTGTTATCTCTAGTTCCATTTCTCTGTTCTGTAATCTTTATTTTGCCGAATGCTTCGTTCACTGCTAAGCATGGCTTGGGTCAAGCAAAGATGATGGAATTTATGGGGAGCCTAAACCGGAGAGCTTTGAGGCCTGTGCTTTGTTGAACCAGAGTGGACCCTGCATTCTCTCCTGGCGATGAGGATGTTTGTTGGAAGATGGTTACAACAAAGTGCCTCTCCCAGGTCTCCAAGATTTGAAATTCAAGAACAGGCTTGTATTTAGCTTTTGAATGCAACAGCAATTTTTCAAGAATCTCTGTCATTTGTCACTGATGTGTGTGTCGGTGTGGAGCACATGCATTGTGGGTTGTTTGTGTGTGCGTCACATTGGGGCTCCTGTGACCTACAATTCAACATGGGGGTTGTCACCCGGCCTCTTTAGACTGTCAGCATTATTTTAGGTTTGTTTTGTTCCCTATGCTAATAAAGCTTGTCTCTGCTTCAATCAAAGCATATTATCTCTCTCTTTTTTCCCTGTAAGCAAGGCAGCAATCTGTTCTGTTTAAATGCCCCATCATCTTCGCTCCCTCATCCCTGCTCCCTGAGATTTCCGAGATTGTGGACTATTATGTAACAGATGGCCCAACAGACCTCCGACTCTTTGCCGTGTTGGCCAGCTTGGCTCCAAAAAATAGCAGCACTGGAGTAAGCCTTCCCAGGCATGGGACGCTCATGAATTTTAACTCCTCTGCAACAAAGGAATTCAAAGGAGTAAGAGCCCATCTATCAGGAGCGGAGGCAATGAAAGTAGGTTGGCATACTGCTGCAGACGACTCCCTTCCCGGGTTCTGAATATTTAGACTAGATCCGATCAGACTGGCTTCCATTCATCTCTGCCCTGCCACGAGGTATCAAAACAATGAAATGACTCAAAACCAGAAGGCAGTGGGTTTTAACTTTTCCTGATAAAATGTTTGTATTTGTCGTGTGAGAACAGTGGAGGAAGGGACAGAGGAGCCATGTGGAGGATCCCACCCAATCCAAAGACCAACTCCAGGGACAACCAGGAAGAGGCCACCCTTTCTGCTTTGGATTCCCCACCTGACATCCTGATTCCCCACCTGAACTGCTAAACAACATTTCAGCCACCTGGAGATTGACTTAGAGCTCAGGTTGCTCATACTCCGGTGAATCTTCTAGGGCATGACCTACGGAGCCATGAGACCAGGAGATGTAGAAGTTGCTACTTGAAGTTGTTTTAACTTGAAAAGTATAGACAAAAACACTGAAGAAAATAACTATTTTTTCTTAGCCCTACTGCAAAACATTTTGGGCTTATTTTCTTCCTTTCCTCTTTTTTAACCCTACATTTACATGTTATCTGAAATTACACATATGTGTGTGTTGTTTCTTTAAACAATGATACTATTTTCAGTAAAGCTTCCCAGAGTCAATGCCCACACCCCTCTAGTGTGGCTCAGCTCTGTTTCCAGCCCTCTCTGGACTTCAGAGTCAGCTCACATTCATTTCTATGTTTTCTGTGTGCTTTTTCTTTTGTTGTTTAAAGAGCCACTCATCATAATTCTTTTTGGTCACTGGAAACCCCCCTTTTTATTGCTTCTGTTTTTAAAGTCAACAGGATGATTATTAATAATTTGCAATAATCTTCTATATCATTTCTTGTGTTTAGAACAGAATGGGGGTAATGATGTCAGTGCCCAAGTCATCATCTGGAACATCTGGAACAAGAAGTCTGAGGTTATTTTTTAACCTGGAATAGTAAATGGTGAATTCAAAAGTTATACTTTGGACTCACTGAACACTATAGTCTTTACATATGAGAGGAACTTATATGTCATCCACATGCCTGGAAAATAGTGCTTGCTCAATAATGTACTTCATGAGGAGGACACTGAGGGCTAGAGAAGTAAAGCTGTAAGCTCATGTAATGGGCTAGAGGCAGAGCTGGGACTATGGTGTTCTTTCCTTGTACTTTGTAGTCAAGTACTGGTGTTCAGTTAAGTACCTGCTGAGTGCTAGACGCCATGAGGAGTAAGCACAAAGAAAGTACGAGAAGAGTTCTTATAGAGGTGAAAATCTTGCTGGAGAGACCAAAGAAGCTCACATGGAGCCTCTGAAGAATGAGGCAGACACATGATTCTGCAGAACTGCATGGGTTTGATGGTGAGCAACTGAGAATTCTATAAAGACGGAGGATCAATCCCATAGAGGGGTTTAAATTTGAGCTCAATCTTGAAGGATAGAATTGCTAAAGAATGGTCAGAGGTGGTTACTGCAAGAGAGAGGCAAGAGATTGAGCAAAAAACCAGGGGAGTGTGAGCTGGCCTGTGAAAGTCAAAGAAGGGGGGCAGTACTGTCTGGCTACCAGAGCGTCTATAGCATCAGCTGAGTGTGAAATTGAGGACCGAGGGATAATGGTGACCTCCATTTCTCAGGAAGTATAGGAAATGGTTTTTTCCCACTTCTTTACTTATGGGGAATACTTTGTGTTCTGGAAAAAAATTTTGAGTGATCATTTGAGAAAAGGATTTTATCCAATATTATTGAAGTGGAATGAGTAGACTTTTAAGGATAGGAAACAAATATGTCCAAATCATATTTAGCTGCTTCTTGACAGATGGACTGAAGCGTGACTTTCTCTGTGAAAACTCCTCTCTATCATCAGCACCATCCCTCCTTCACCACCACCTGGGACAATAGCACCCTCTGCCAACCTCACCCCCATCCACCTACAACCTCATCCACCTCCATCACCACCTCCAGTGTCCCTCCAGCAATAGCACGCCTTCCTCTTCCACCACCACCCCATACCATTGACATTGCAGCTACCTACATCACCCTTACCCAACATCATCCAACGTGACCCCACTACTACCTGACCCCCCCATGCTTAACGTGTCCCCCCAGCAGCAGCCATTGCCAACACTGCCATCAGCAACAAACATGCTACCTGAACCCCACTCAGTGAGAGTAACTGTCCAACTCTATGAGAAAAATCTTTAGAGGGGAGTCTTACTGGATTGAGTGTCTACTGAAAATACAATTTAGAATGAGCCAAAATAGGACAAATAATTCAAAGCATCTTAGAAATTCAAAGAGATTTGAGACAACTAAACCAAAAATGATTTGATCGAAACCATCAAGGGAAAAATCTGACAAGCTACTTTAGGTGAAGATAAGTGAAAATTGTTACTTCACAGATAGGACTTCTGGATTTGGAATGCAGTTTGGGACAGAAAAGCCAAGAACTTTAAAGACAACTTTGATTAGAGAAATAGAGTAAATATCTAACTATAAAAAGGTTAAAGTCAAGACAGATCAAATCCATGCATCAGATTTTATACATATTCCAAAAATATTCAGAATCCTTCTGTTTCTCTGCAAATACTCTAAATAATTAACCAAGCCTCATAATTATTTCTAATTCAGAAAATCTTGTTTTCCTCTCATAATAGATGGAATCGCATGGCATCGGTTCCACTTTCACTGGTTTCAATGTACTAAATCCTGCAACCATCCCTCCCATAACACACCCACTGACATCTGCTTTGGGTACCTGTGGAGGTAGAGGAAAGCATCCAGATGACAAGTACAAATGATTGGGTTCTGACTTTGCTTCAGAATCAACAGAGCATTGTCAGTTGGAAGGCAGTTCCACAGTCCACCTAGAGAGTTCCAGTGTCATATATGGCAAAAGGTGCTCAAGGATCAGATCCTTATTGGGACTGGACCACTGACTCGTTGGTAGGTATGGGGGATAATACAATGCACAGTTCAGGCTCCCCCTAGCTACCAGCCTTTGCAGGGATTGAAGCTGCAGCAGAGAGCCCACAGACACCAGGGCACCCAGCCTTCTGGGGGCAGTCCACATCCAATGACCCATTACTGTGAGGTCATTAGACTCAATCCTCTCAACTCTACTCAGGACTACTCTGCCTTCTGTTAGTTTTTTTGTTATCAAAATGAAATACCTGAGGCAGGCTAACTTTATAAAAAGAAGAGGTTTATTTAATTCACAATTTTGGAGGTTCAAGAGAATATTGCCCACCTAGAATTAGCTGCAGCAAGTACTGCCCTCATCATGGCAGATGGCAATGGGAGGAGTGTAGGCAGGAGCAAATGATCCATCACAAATCAGGAACAGGGAAGGGTGCAGGGCCAGGCAGCCTCCTTTCATAACAGAGCTCTAGCGAATACTAAAAGGGATTGCAGGAGAACTTCCTTCTTTCCTTTCTAGGGCAGCATGCCCAATGGCCTAAGGGACTTCTCATTAGGCCCCACCTTTTAAAGGCTCCACCACTTCCCAACATTGCCACTTTGGGGGCCACACTTCCAACACATCGATCCTTGGGGAACAAACCAAACCCAAACTTAGGCTTGGTAGAAGCTGAAGTTGGGTCTTCACAAAACTTGACCTTTGCCTTTGCTCGACTCTGCTTCTTTCCCTCCTTTCCTTGAGTGCTGACTCCAATCCATTCCCTAACAAATAAATCATCATTGGAGCCAGTTAGGATGGAATTCTAGACTATAGACCCTGATGGCACAGATGTTGCTGAGAATCCCAGCTTTACCACCCATAGGTATATGACCTCAGAGAAGTTACTTCACCTCACTGCATCTCAGCTCTCCATATGTAAATTCAAGATGATAATAATACTTATTGAACTGTTTTGTTAATCAGATGAGACATGGTAGGGATTCCGTTTGACTTGACTATAGTCATCTTGAGTCATGACTGCTATGATTGGCTTTGAGGGACCCTGATCTATTTTTTCATATAGTTTTTCAGCATACTGTAAACAGACAAAATCACTAGAGTGGTATGTGGCACTTTATAGACCAGACTCGGATACCATCAGTATCAGCAATGTATCTGATGTCCTTGATATTAGCTTGAGATAAACCAAGTCTACTCTAGTTTGGGTATAAGTCACTTTTGGCTGGAGATGTGGCTCAGTCACTTGTCTAGCATGAGTGATGCTCTGAGTTTGGTCTTACTACCCAAAAAACTTTCAACTATGTTATCAAAACATTTTTAAAGTTACTTTTGTCCCAACCATTTAAGCCCTTCTTTCTGACCTAAGTTGTGGGAACCCACTAGTCTTGCTGCTACTCAGGACCACACTTCTGTCAATAAGGAAGCCCCAATAAATTTCACTTTGTGAAATCCTGGTTCTGTCTGCCTCTTTCCAAATATAAAATGTCAAGTGCCCACATGTTTCTGGAAATAAATATAAATATCCATGGAATAGGTACTTTTTCCAGGGATGGGCAAACATTTGGGATTCGAACTAGCTGGCATCCACAGTGTTTTCCTGGGTGTTTGCATGGGACACAGGGCTGAGAAAGGTCAGGGCAAGGAGAGTCCACACACACTATGAAAGACAGAAGACCAGAGAGGATGCAGGGCCCAGGAGCAGCAGTTGGTAGCAGACGTCCCCAGGAGTCATTTGTACTAATGTGACCAGAAGGTCTCCTTATGCCATAGGCTAGGTGTCAGGATTAAAAGACAACTTAATGAAGGATGGGGGGTGGGTAGTGAAAACTAGCCTAGAAGCCCCTCCAAGTCTGTCCAAGTTGTTGTTAAGTAGACAAAACAAACAAACAAAACAAAACAAAAACAAACAAACACCATCTAGGGAGTATGTAAACAAAAAGGAGATTTGTAAGAAAGTGAGAAAGGAGACACCTTGAACTCTGGGTGATGTTTTCCAAAGTCAGAAAAATAATCACTCAGGATGGGTCTGGTAATAGCTGCTGAAGACATACATTGATTGATTGATCAATTGGGAAAAATGGGGGACATGAATGGAAGAAATCAATGAACTTAGTTCAAGGAAACCTCAGTCCATCCTTTTGGGTTTCACCTATCAACCTTCCCATATTTCATCCCACCTGACTCAGACCTGGGCAGCCCAGAATCAACATGATTCCACTCCATTCCTTTCAGTGACCCATTGGAACCATGTGCAACATCTGAAAAATCAGCACTCGTTCTTAATTATCAGCCCATGGTCTCTCTCCCTGAAGTGCCAATTATTCTCATGGGCCTTGCTTCAGCGGTGTCTCTCTCCATCTTCTTATCCTCTGCTCCACAGCACAGCTTCCAGGACCCTGGCATGTGCTTACCAAGGACCAAAGCCCAGTGGTTAAGACAGACTGCTGAGAGTACTGAAGACTAAGTCATCCGTGGGAAGTCAACCCCACGGATGCTGGAGGTGAATTCAGATGATGGAGCTGTGTGGCCACCTCCCTCATCATGCCCTTCCTGTGTGACAGGACCCACCTTGTGCAGTCAGTCAGCCAGCATGGCCTTCCCAAGTGGAACATGACATACCACCCTCTGACAGGCTAGTAATTCATTTGCAGAAATGATTTCAAGATGTACTTTAAGTCTTATATTCTAGTAGGCCAGATAGTCACCTGACAAACTTCATTGAATGATGAAAATGAGGAGGAGCTTCACCTCAATGCTAATTTATTACTTATTAACTATCATATGTCATGTCCTGTCCCTAGCACATTATACACACAATCACATTTGAACTTCACAACAACCCTGCAAAGCACTTTAATTTCCATTTCACAGACGAGAATCAGGACTGAAAGCTTCGCATGTTTGGCTAAGATGACGCAGTAAACAGGTGCAAAAAGTTTCGAATGGTGCTTGACAAATAGGAAGTGCTATATTTGACAAATTAAAAAAAGAATTAAAATCGTGAGCTGTAGGGTCAATATTTGAACCCTACACCATTTCCACTCCTGGTGTGGGAGTTACCCTGTGTCAGGTTTGGATGGAGAAAAGCAGGGGTAAGATTTTTGAAGTCAGTAGCCTTTCCTTCTTCCTTCTTTCCTCCCTGCCTTCCTCTCCTCTCCTTCCTTGTTCCTTGCTTTCCCGAACAGGTACCAAGCACCTCCCTCATGCCAGACTCTAAGAAGCAAGATCCTCCCCTCAATTTCCTCCAGGCTCCTGACTTCACAAGTTTGATAATATAATTAACCAGTGGAGATAGATACCCAGAATAAAACCAAATGGATTTTAATCCACTTAAGTGAGGTGATCCTAACTGGAAACAGTTTAGCAATTCAGAAGAAGGAAGAGAATGTTTAGTGAGGAATTAAGAGACAGGAGAATGGGATGATGTCGGGGCAACCTCTCCTAATTAGATACTATTGTCATGATTATCAGACTCTAAAAATAATCTAAGGTAATTACTGCAAACATTTAAAGCACAGAAGAATATAAAGATGCAAAGCTGAGCACAGACTATTTCCAAAAGTACTGTAAATATAAATAAATGAGCATATATGTCAAGGTTTATTACATTCAGCACTATTGATAATTTGGTCCAGATAATTCTTTGTGGTGGAGGGTTATCTTGTGCATTATAGGATATTTGACAACTATCCCTGATCTTACCTACTAGATGCTAGTATCAGTCCCCTGGTCAATTGTGACAAAAAATGTTTTCAAACATTGCCTAATATCCCCTAGACTGGGGACCAAATTACCTCTGGTTGAGATCTCTCTCTCTCTCTCTCTCTCTCTCTCTCTCTCTGTCTCATCTATATATGCATGCTCATATACATATACACACTGAAGTTTTTTCCATGATTTTTCTACGTACACCATATTTTTGTGTGTCAAAAATTGGATCATGGGTTGGGGATATAGCTCAGTTGGTAGAGTGCTTGCCTTGCATGCACAAGGCCCTGGGTTCAATCTCCAGCACTACCACCAAAAAAAAAAAAAAAACAGTATTGGATCATGCTCATTCATCTTATTTTGTAACCAACTTTTGGTTTAGGTAATAGCATCTTCATAATCATATACTAGTCATGTTGCATTAATATTATATTATTCACCTAATATTGACAATCCATTTTAATCATGCAGTATTTGCTTATTTTGACCCATTTGGGTTATTTCCAGATATTTTTCTAGAACAAGAAATGCAACAGTGAGTATACAGATGCATGAATCTTAGTGATGTTTTCTAATAAACTGTCAGGGTAATTTCCAAGCAGATGACTTAGGTACTTTTGGCTATGTTTTTCCTCCAGAAAGCTTACTCCCTCACCCAGTGCTCCTCCATGTGACAGTGCTTAGTTCTCCACATCATCTGCAGCTGTTGATATGAGCAGTATTTTCAACCTCTCAATAACTGACAGGAAAACCCAATGGTATCACAGCACTGTTTGAATTATCTGGTTATTAGTGAGAATGAGCATCTGCTTGCATTTTCAAGCTATCTTGCTTTTGGAAGTTCTTGCTTTTGGAATTGTATTTCACAGTATTTGCTGATGTTTATGTGGGTGCCATTGTTGAACACCTAACACTCATCATTCCCTGTCCATATTTATATCTCCTTTTGTGTTCCTCAATTTTATAGTGCTTTTATTTAGTTACACAGCTATTTCTTGACTTGTAATTCTTGTGAGTGGAGTCTTACTTCAGAAAAAAGATATTCATCATATAGGAAACCAAACAGGATATGGTAGGATATGGCATTTTTCACCACCTGTTTTACTACTTTCTATCTTTTCAGGTAATGTCATGAAGCTTTCTAGGATCTCCTTTTCTAATATTTAGCCCTGCTTCCCATTCTTGAACCATTACCTTGATTATAACTTCCAGAAAATTATTTATTATTCTCATAATGGGTACCTTATCCTGTTCCTGACCTAATTGCTCTGAAACTAACATTTCTCCACTAGATGTTATTGTGATGATATTTTTTTCCAGATAATATGCAGTTATGTTAAGAAGTTATCCATTCCCAGTTAGATTGTGGGCTTTTTTTGGTTGTTTGAGGATCATGAGAGAGCATTCAAGTTTCTGTTTCCTTCTAGAAATTGCATAGAAGACAAGGGAGCTCTGAGTTTTCCCAACAGTGGGCTGTTTGGGCACCATAATCTCCTTTTGGTGAAACTACCATGTGTACAAGGTTAGTCCTAACAGGACCTTCCTTTCATTTCCATCTAGTTTCCTTGGGCAGATACAGACAGCATTACTGTGCACACTTCTTCCATGTGGGGCCACCCCAGTGGGGACACAGCTCCTGACACGCCCTGGTCAGTTACTGCCATCACCTTCATCAGGTAAAACTTCTGAGGGCAAATCAGACAGATTAGATACCTCCAGCCCCAACCATTGTCTTGGAAAGAGGAAACGGAGACTATGATCCCTCCACTTCTACCCTGCAACTCTGAGTTAGAAGATTGCACCAAGACCTCCTCCACCTACATCCTAAGGTGGTGTTCATTCTCAGGAAGAGGAGACCAGAGTTGACAGTGTCTCCCTCCAACATGGTCTCTCAGACACCTTTTCTGGCAAAGCTGTCTGAACAATGTGGACAAAGCAATGGCCTTCTTTTCCAGTTTTTGGAACTGTTGAGGTCTCTCCTACTTTTACTTATATATTGATTATGGAGATGGTTTTAATGGGAATTAGGAAAGATAGAAATGATCTCTTGTGAACACATCACCATCTGTACTTTTACTCCAGTGTCTTTAGAAAGGGACAAAAAAAAATCATAGAATGTAGAAGTGTAGTAAAATCCAAATCACTGAAATTTATACAAACAAAACATTTTGGATATTATTTTCTTGAACCTCTTAAGTTGCCTTCACATATGAAATCCTATTTCACCAGTTCTTACTCTCACTCTGATCTCAAATGTCTATCTGTATCTGTCTCTGTGTCCACATCCCAGATGTTTGAAAATCATACTACTTCATAAGGAATTAGAATGCACAATAAAGACCAGTAAAGAACCAACTGCATAGTCTTACGCTGGCTATGACCATAAGGAAATCTGGCCTTTTGACTTAAGTCTGAGGTCACTCTAATGCCTATCAGTGTTTTCCTCTTGACTTTCAGCTACTAAAATGGCCAAAAGAGTTTGTGAGAGTACTGATAGCAAGGTCAGTTTCGGAGGTGTGTATGGTATCTCTACCTAGATGTTTACAGGGCAGCTGGAGGCTGCCTATACCTGGAGACTACCTGAGGCCAAGGCCCCCATCCACTCTTCTCATCCTCCCTGTTGGCATGAACGAGTCTTCTGATCCACATTCAGGCAGCCTGCTTCCACCACGAACCCACTCTTACCAGTTTCTCACAATTCAGGATAGGAACTTAGTAATTTAGCATCTCTACCCCTTTTCCTACTCTAAGGGGTAGGAAGCCAGCTTGTCATGTAAAGTGAAAAGGATCTTTTGGAGTCCTGAGGAATTATACATTACCATCCATGGTCTGAGGGTCAGGAAGGCTGAAAACCCTATAGCCAAAGGTGCAGAGATAGCTCTCCTAGGATCAGAGCCACCCTAAAGAGAGGACTTCTTCTGAGAGAAAACCTGATGTCCTGGCCAAGGCACACAGGTTTTTTTTGTAGACCATGATACATTGAGGTGATGATGGAATAGACAGACCTTTAAAGGCCAAAGGGTTACACTTAGGATAATGATCATAGTCTTGATCCAAAACCTGCTCCCATTAAAAAAATGTCTGGTTGCTATAGTTTGTATCTAGAATGTTCCCCCAAAGCTCATGCATTAAAAGCATGGTCTCTAATGGAGCAAGGTTCAGAGGTAAGGTTTTTAGGCAATGATTTAATCATAATGATTCTGAGCTCATCAGTGGACTATGGACTGAAACCTCTGAAATCATGAGCCAAAATAAATCTTTCCTTTTTTAAGTTGTTTTACTCAGGTATTTTATCATAGCTCTGAAAACCTGACTAACAAAAGGTACAACTCTTCACATCATATTTTTTGCCTAACCCTATCTGATGCAGTGTTGGGACAGCCATACTTGGGGCCATTCCATACCCCAGGATTATCCTGGGAATTGACTTCCTGCTCCCTGCCAAGACTAGGAGCCTTCTTTCTGATTCAGCAGCTTGGACGACATTGAAGCTTTCTGCACTGCTTGCTTGCAATTACTTGTCTACAAATATTTGCCAGGTGGCTGAACTTTTCTTTGGGTAGTTACCTCAGTTTAGGATGGGCAAGAGCTCACTAGCATTACAGGGAAGACTGTGACAAGCTCTCTGAAAAAATCCAAAAAGTTTAACCTGCTAGCTTCCCTTGACTTGCCTTAGTGCCCATGGAAGACCCTGTAAACATCATTTCAATTAAACATATCCAGAATTTAACCACTTCTCACCACGTCCCCATTAGCAGTCTCAGTCAAACCACCTATATTTCTTATCTTGAATATCAGATCATCCTCTTATTTAGTCTCCCTGCTTTCACCCTTTTCCCTCTGCAGTATATTCAGATAGAAATCAGATCCATCTTCTAGGAAGCAGAACACCCCATGTCACTCCTGGCCCACATCTTCCAATGGCAAAATTTCTCTCTCACTCATAGTAGAAAGTCAAAGTCCTGCAAGACACTTCATGATCTGGCCTGTCACAAACCCTGACTCTCCTTATACTCTACTTCCCCTGCTCTAGACCTGGCTGCTCCTTAATGGTACCAAGCAGGTTTTAACTCAGAGCCTTGGCATTTGCATTTGCCTTGCCTGAAAAACTCATCCTGTAATGTCCTAGAGTTCGCTCTCCTAGCTCTTTCAGGTTTTTGCTCAAATAATACATTATCAATCACTTCTATTAAATGTTGTAATTCTCTGCTAACACTCCCCACCTCCTCTCCCTATTTTCTTTCTGTCCTGAATTCCCCAAAGCTACACAATGCCTGGTATGTGGTACAGGCTCAGTAAATATTTGTTGAATTAGTGAGTGTGTTCCTCAGCTTTTATACCACTGTGACTAAATCATCCGACAAGAGCAATGTAGAAACAGAAAAAGTTATTTGGGGCTCACAGTTTCAGAGGTCTCAGTCCATAGATGGCCCCCTCCATTGCTCTGGGTCTGAGTAGAAGCAGAACATCATGGTGGACAGGATGGCAGCTCAGGACATGGCAACAGGAAGCAGAGAGAGATTTCACTCAGCAGGGACAAAATATAAACCTATAAATGCATGCTCCTGGTGACCTACCTCCTCTAGCCACTTCCCACCTGCCTATAGTTAACTTTCAGTTAATCCATTCAAGTGGATTAATGCACTGATTAGATTAAAAATCTCTTAACCCAACCATTTCTCTTCTAAACTTTCTTGCATTTACATGTGAACTTTTTGGGGGGACACCTCACATCTAACCCAAACAAAGAGTGAATAAAAAAGTAACTTAAACTTTACCTGAAATTTCCCACCTATATTATAAAAGGAAATAAAAATACCCTGATATATGCAAAAAGTCTATTGCCCCACATACCAGGGATGCTGGCTCTGTTCTCTTCTGATCTCCGAAATTCATCATCTGTGTACCCTATCACTAATCACAGCCTTTTTCTTTGTAAAGAAAATGGGGTAATGGTCACAGATGGAAGCAGAAA
>JAJEJO010000445.1:371017-397088 GCA_020662805.1 Glaucomys volans | reverse complement strand
CTAGGGGTGCGTTGCTTGGCGATCGCCTGTGCCCCAGGCGTGGGCTGCCGCCCGCGCAGGGCGTGGTGTCCTGCGCGCATTCTGTGCAGCGCGACCCGGTGGCCACAGGGGCGGGCGGTAGTGTTTGGTCTCTTAGGTGCAATCGGACCTGTGATGGGGTCTCCGCAGGTGTGGGTGCGAAGTGTGTGTGTGTGTGTGTGTGTGTGTGTGTGTGAGAGAGAGAGAGAGAGAGAGAGAGAGAGAGGCTGGTGGGCGAGTCCGCGGGTGCGGCGGTCCTGGTGCCCTGCGGCCTCTGCACGGTGACCCTCTCCTGCTTCCCTCTCCCCATTAACTCCCCAGGGCAAGGCGGGGCAGCCCGGAGAGGAAGGAGAGCGGGGACCGCCCGTAAGTGGGGTCGGGACTGGGACGGAGAGCTGACGGAGGGACGCGGGAGGCGGCGGGAGGCGACGGGCGGCGGGAGGCGCTGGGGGGCGCCGCGGGTTCCAGGCGCCTCCACCTCCCGCCTCCCTGGCTCTCTCTGCGCAGGGCTCCCGTGGAGAGAGGGGGCAGCCAGGCGCCACGGGGCAGCCAGGCTCCAAGGTAAGCGACCACCCAGCCCCCGCGGCCCCCACCCTGGGGCTCACCACACCCCAGTCCTTCCCGGCTGAGTTTGCTCTGGGCTCTGAGTCTGCTCACTCTGTCCTAGGGCGACGTGGGCCAGGACGGGGCCCCTGGGATCCCTGGAGAAAAGGTGAGTGAGTGTGTGTGTGTGTGGGGGGGGATTCCCAGCAGGGGACAAACTCAGGGGTGGGAGTCATTTAAATGTAGGGGAGTGCTGGGGTGTGACTCAGTGCATGTGTGAGGCACTGAGTTCCATCCTCAGCACCACGTGAAAATAAATAAATAAAATAAAGATCTATCAACATCTACAAAATATTTTAAAATATTTTTTAAGAAACGCAGTGGGGCCGGGCGTGGAGGCGCCCGCCTGTAATCCAAGCCACTCGGGAAGCTGAGGCAGGAGGATCTCCAGTTCAAAGCCAGCCTCAGTAAGGGCAAGGCGCTAAGCAACTCAGTGAGACCCTATCTCTAAATAAAATACAAAATAGGGCTGTGGATGTGGCTCAGTGGTTGAGTGCCCCTGAGTTCAATCCCTGGATCAAAAAAACAAAACAAAAACCCCCCCCAAAACAAAAAAAACAAAAACAAAAAACCGCAGTGGAAAGAGCACAGTCTCAAAGACAGCAGAAAGTCACGAGTCCATGTCCTAGCTCTGCCACTTGCCAACCATGTGACCTTAGACAAGTCACTTAACCTCTCTGTGCCTTAATTTCCTCCTCTGTGAATGGGAATGACCATAGCCTCCCCTCCCCCAAGTGGGCTGCAGTGCTGAATGAAGTGACTCAGTGCTTGCAGAGGGCTCAGTCTCATGACTGGCATGCAGTAAGTGCTCAATATGTGCTAGCTCCTTGGTTTTTTGTTTTTGTTTTTTGGTACTGGAGATGAACCAGGGGTGAATAATCACTGAGCCACATCGCAGCCCTTTTTAATATTTTATTTAGAGACAGGGTCTCGATAAGTTGCTTAGGGCCTTACTAAATTGCTGAGGCTGGCCTCAAACTTGTGATCCTCCTGACTCAGCCTCCCAAGTCACTGGGATTATAAGCATGAGCCACTGTGCCCAGCTTTCTGTGCTAACTCTTAAGGTCATGATGACATAATGGTTTCTGGTTCCATTTCAGGGCCTCCCAGGTCTACAAGGCCCCCCAGGATTCCCTGGGCCAAAGGGCCCCCCTGTGAGTAAGGTCACCCTATTAGGGGTTGAGGAGGAGAAAGGTTCTCTGTCTGTACCCCAACCATCTCCTGCCTTGTTCCCCAGGGTCCCCAGGGGAAAGATGGGATACCAGGGCATCCTGGACAGAGAGGAGAACTGGTAAGTGACCCATTGACCTCTGACCCCTGACCCCATCAGACCTTCCCTTTCTTCCTCCATGTGACGCCTCCATTTTTCTCCACAGGGCTTCCAAGGTCTGACAGGACCACCTGGACCGGCTGGTGTCCTGGGCCCTCAGGTCAGAGTGGACCCCACGTATTGCACTAACTGGGGAGCACTGTGGGGTAGAAGCTGGAGATCTGGCAGACTCCCCCAGGCCACTCCCACTCAGGATGCACCTTCTTTCTCCCCAGGGAAAGATAGGAGACGTGGGGCCTCTGGGTGAGAGGGGGCCCCCGGGCCCCCCTGGACCTCCCGGTGAACAAGGTCTTCCTGGCTTGGAAGGCAGAGAGGGTGCCAAGGTGAGGCCCCCTGTCACAGGGCATCTCTGTCGAATGGCCCCCACGTGCCTTCAGGGGCCCTCAGGCCACTCAGGGCTCTGGACCAGCCTGTGCGGGAGAGCCAGGGTCAAAGGGGGAACCCTGAGCCTAAGTCCCTGCCTTGGGCTCTGCAGGGAGAAGTCGGGCCCCTGGGACCTCTTGGGAAGGAGGGGCCGCCTGGGCCCAGAGGCTTCCCCGGCCCCCAAGGAGCCCCAGGGGACCAGGTGAGTATTCCTTGGAGGCCCCATATGTGCCTGGCCGGGCTGTGCAGCAGAAGAGGAAGGCGGGGGCTGAAGGGGGGGTGCTGGAGGGAGCGGTATGGTGATGGATGGCCGCCAAGGTGTGGGCAACAGTGAACATGGAGGAATGGAGGCTGGGGGACCCAGAGGAGATGGATCCCCAAACTCAGTGCCTGGTCCCAGGAAGCGGGGAATCACTGCAAGTCCCCCAGAGTGGAGATGGAACCTGTAGTTCCCTTGGGGTTTCTTGACTGTGGATCATCTCCTTCCCCAGGGACCCATTGGTCTGAAGGGTGACAAGGGCCCCCCTGGCCCTGTTGGGGCCAATGTAAGTAGAAGTGCATGTGCTGGTGGGAAGGGGGTGGAAGGGACTCGGCGTATCAGAAGCTTGGCACTCTCATGACGCAGCCTGCTGTCTTTGAAGTCAGATGGGCCTGGGGCTCCCCAGTCCTGCCACCCATTGGCTGGGCAGTTGTATCACTTGGTGAGCCTCAGTGTCCTTAGATGTAAAATAGCTGTAATGAGAAGCTTCCTCTTTAATTATCATAAACTTTAATGCCATGATTTGCCTGCATTAGTTTGTCTTGCATTGCTATAACGACATACCCGAGGTTGGAAAACTTTATAAAGAAAAAGGTTAACTTTGACTCATAGTCCTAGTCTAAGGTCAAGGGACTGTACCTGGTGACAGCCTTCTTGCTGGCAGAGTCCTGAGGTAGTGGAGAGATAGGGAGTGCATGTCTGTAGGTTTGGTCTGTCTCCCTTTTCCTGTAAAGCCACCAGAATTCAATTGGGGGTTTCATTCCAAGGATCTTATCTAATCCTAATGATTCCCGAAGGTGCCACCTCTGAACATGGTAGTCAGATTAAGCTTGCACCCTGTTAGTGCCTCACAGTGGGGATTAAATTTCAACACACGGACCCTGGGGGCCGGCACACTCAATCCACGGCGCCACCCAACAAATGCCCACCTGGCTGGCGCAGCGTGTACCTTCTCTGGCGCTGCCATTCTGTCATGGTTAGTGATTTGCTGTGAGGCCAAGCAAGAGAGTATGTGGATCTAGGGGACAGCGACCTAAACAGGCTGGTCAGGGAAGGCTGCCCTGACAGGTGACGCTTGAGCTGATGTCTGAAGGGAGTGAGCAGGGAGCCCGTGGGTGTCTGGGGGAGGGTGTTCCAGGCAGGAGGAACTGGACCTGCAAAGGCCCTGAGGCAGGACATGTTTGAGGAACAGCAAGGAGGTCCCTGTGGCCAGAGCTGAGTGAGCGAGGAGAAGAGTGACAGGAGGGGAGGGCAGTGGCCAGGGAGGCTTGGGCAGGGCTTTGTACACCTCCAGGAGGGCGCTCTGCTCTGAGGGAGGTGGGAGCCATGGAGGGCTATGGAGAGGGAGGGACGTGCCCTGCCGTGGGTGCTCAAGGGTGCCCTCTGGCTGCCATGAGGAAGGTTAGATGTGATGCGGGGGTGGTGGTGGGGTGGGGGCAGGTGACTTGGAGACTTGACAACCCTGTGGAAGTGAGAGCTGTGCTCCCGTCACAGTCACCTCTGTCCTTCCGTGCTGTTTTCAGGGCTCTCCTGGCGAGCGGGGTCCTGTGGGCCCATCAGGTGGCATCGGGCTTCCTGGTCAAAGCGGAGGGCAAGGCCCAGTTGGTCCCACAGGAGAGAAGGGGTCTCCGGTGAGTGTCCTGCCCGCACCCTCAGCACCGGGCTCCTGCAGAATGTCCAGGCCTAATGCCCCCTTTCCACTCTCCAACAGGGAGAGCGTGGTGCCCCTGGCCCCACTGGCAAAGATGGGGTCCCAGGGCCCCTGGGGCTTCAGGGACCCGCTGGAGCTGCTGGGCCAGCTGGAGAGGAAGGGGACAAGGTAAGGCTTACAGAGAGGTGGATCCTGGAGGCCGGGACTGGGGAGGCTGGGTCCTCCCTGACCCTGTTTTTCCTGCAGGGGGAAGTGGGTCCCCCCGGTCACAAGGGGAGCAAAGGCGACAAGGGAGATGCGGTGAGTGGGGACCGGCTGAAGGGGTGGCCTCAGGGGGGACTGGAGGCCAGAATGGGGGAGGGACCCCACAGCCTCTGCCTCCCCTGGCACACCTCCATGCCTCGTGCAAAGCCGTTGCCCGGGATCAAGGGGCCATGGACTGAGCGCTGAGGCCTTGGAGAGCTGGAGAGGGGGTTCCGGCCTCTCCTTTCCTGTGGCGGTGTGTGCGTCCCTCTCCAGCCAGTAACCGCATTCAGAGCTGTCCTGGGTCTCGGTGGCCTTCTGGGCCAAGATCCTGAGGGCTGAGCCTAGGACAGACATCTGTCCCTGACCCCATCGCTGGTGCCTTGGAGTCAGGGCTGGGGGGCCGCAGCCTTCGCTTCCTGGAAGGGGAAGGTCTTAGGTGGGGCGGGCAGGGGGTGTCCCATCAGAGGTGCCCCGTCCAGTCTGGAGCCTGAGGGGTTTTCTATTCTGTCCCTTCCCAGGGCCCCCCAGGACCGACAGGGATACGGGGTCCTGCGGGACACCCAGGCCCCCCGGTGAGTGTTCCCAGCTTTGTGATCCTGCCCTGGACCCACAGGAAGGGAGTGTGTCCCTCTGCAGGACCCAGTCCCAATCTCCCCCCAGCCCCTATCCACCCCCCAGTGCCGACGCCCAGTGTGGACTCACCTCCAACCCCAACCCCAGCCCGGCCCCATCTCAGCCCAATCTCAACCCTGCTCATGACCTTGACCTCGATCCAACCTCCAACCTTACTTTAGATCCCAACATACCCTAGCCAAGTCCTGCCCTCCCCCTGCCCACGACCAGTGCTGAACCCAAACCTGAACCGGAACCGGAACCTGAATGGGACCCTGGCCTTGTCCCAGTTGGTTTTCTGTTGCTAAACAAAAGAGACAAGGTGACCGGGTAGAGTGTAGGTCAGCTCAGTGGCCGGGTGCTCACCTGGCGTGCGTGGGTCTCCGGGTTCCATCCCGAGACCCCCCCACACCAACTGAGATTTGCTGGGCTCGTGGTTCTGGGGATCACCTGGTGCCAGCATCTGAGGAGGGTCTTCATAACACGGCAGAGGGAGGCACACGGCGGGAAAGACCAAGTGTGCCAGTTGGGTCTCTCGTCCCTTCCTATACAGCCACCAGGGCCATCACAGACCGACCCTCGTGACCTCATATAACCCTAATCCCTTCCCGAGGGCTCATCTCCAAATGCCATTAGCATAGGGATTTGGAGAGCAAGTCTCCAACACGTGAACTGTGAGGGGGCACAATTCCAACCATCTCAAGCTCAACCTCAAACCCAACCCTCAAACCCACCTCCACCCCGTCTGAGCTCTGCCCTGACTTTATCCTGAGCCCAAACCTGACTCACCGTCTGCAGCCATCCCAGAACTCTGAACTCCAGCCCTTAACCTGAAACCAACTCCAAACCCAACCCTGACTCCAAGCCTTAACCCCAATCCTGACCCTTGACCCTGAACCTGTATCCACGCCTCGGTCCAGACCCCATGCCTTGCCTCTGTCTTCCTCCCAGGGCGCTGACGGGGCTCAGGGCCGCCGTGGACCCCCAGGCCTCTTTGGACAGAAGGGAGATGACGGAGTCAGAGGGTTTGTGGGGGTGATTGGCCCCCCCGGCCTGCAGGTGGGTGTCTGAATGTGGGGTGGCACCTCTGGTCCCCCACCTGCCATGTGCTCCAGCCTTGCTCCTCTGTCCCACAGGGGCTGCCAGGCCCTCCTGGAGAGAAGGGTGAGGTTGGAGACGTCGGGTCCATGGTACGACTCCAGGGAGAGGGGCAGGGGGAGGGAGACAAAGGGTAGGGCCACTTGGGGGTTCGTGGGGCACGTTGTCATTCAAGGGTCTCGCAGATCATCAAAATCAAGGGTGGTGTCTGTAGCCTTTTGGGGGGGGCTGTGAGGGTCACCGGGCACTCTTCTGGTCCTTCCACAGGGCCCTCATGGAGCTCCAGGTCCCAGGGGTCCCCATGGGCCCAGTGGCTCAGAGGTGAGAACTCTGGGGGATGCAGGTGGGAAGACACCCATTTCCCAGGAAGGGCTGCGGGACTCCAGGGTCTCACCTCTCCCTTTGCTGTTTCTCCAGGGCCCTCCGGGGCCACCTGGCGGAGTTGGTCAGCCAGGTGCAGTGGGCGAGAAGGTGAGAGGGAGCCCAGGGTGGAGCAGGAGGCAAAACCTGTTCTTGTTGGGAGCAGCTGTTCTGGGGTGTCCCTCCCTATCTGCCATGACAGCACCCCCTCTCACTTGGTCTACTGCAGGGTGAGCCAGGGGATGCTGGAGACCCAGGGCCCCCAGGAACTCCAGGCATCCCGGTGAGTGAGCACCCTGGGCAGTCCTCAGGCTCTGGATATCCCTGGTTATCTTAATGAAAGATTCCTAGAAGTTCTCCTGGAGGGCTGCAAGGTAGAGTTTTGCACAAGAGTGTAGGGCTGAGGGGGCCGCCAGGCGTTCATATCCCACCTGAGCCTTGACTTGGGAATGAGTTGCCCAGAGGACCTTTTCCCGTTCACTCAAGAGCAGCCCATGAGCTAAACCAACCTTGCCCATGACTGGGCGGCTGGACCAGCCATACCCCTAACTCCATAAGTCCTAGGACCTTCTGACCTCTGACCCTTGGGTAGCTGGGCCATTCTGACCTGTACCTGCAGAAAGGTTGCAGATCACCCAGTGCCCGAATCCAGGAATACGAACCCTTGATCCCTGCAGAGTCCAGGCCACTTTGACCTCTGACCTCTAACCTCTGTTCTGCAAGGGTCCTAAAGGTGAAGTTGGAGAAAAGGGGGACTCAGGTCCATCTGGGGCTGCTGGACCCCCAGGCAAGAAAGGCCCCCCTGGAGAGGATGGATCCAAAGGGAGCCCGGTGAGTCTGGGGGGTGGGGGCAGCGGTCAGGGGTCCCCCCGAGGACACTTAGAGCTATTCCTGAGCTTCTAGGCAGAGGTGCTTCCAATTTACTGATCTGACTGACAGATAGACGGACTGACTGAATGGAACAAAAATACAGGGGTTGTGCATCACTGTACGGAGCAAAAGTTAATTTCACATTGAGAGGTTCTAACAGTGATGGAAAAGTCGGGGTTTAGGTTGCTGAGTCAGTTGGGGCTGATGTGGGACTTGGCATTGGGTCTTCGAAGGTGGAGGCCTTTCTTCTGTCTTGGTGGGGTCTGGGGTCAGGGACAGGAGCTTCCAAATGTCTGTGCACCCCACGTGGCCACCCCTGCTGGGCCCTCCTCTGAGCCCTGGCCGTCTCGGGACCTACACCCTTTAAACGCTAGACTTCCCCTCTGCCAGGCCCGGGAGTTTGTGTTCTGCTCACTAATGTGTCCCTAGCAACCAGAGCAGGGACAATTTATCTGTTCAGTGAGTGAAGAGTACTCATCATTCAGAGACGGGTCTGAATCATTCTGTGTTCCAGGGCCCCACGGGGCTCCCCGGAGATCTAGGGCCCCCAGGAGACCCTGGAGTTCCGGTGGGTATAACCCCTCCCCCCTCAAGCCCAGCATGTTCCCTGTTTCCGTCTCCATCCCTCCTCCCCTCACCCCCACACCTGGGCAAGGTCAGTGGAAGAACTGACCCTCACTTTCCTCCAAGTCCCCCTCGAGTCCTCACTCGCCCTGTGACCTCTCCCTTAACCCCTCCCACCTGTCTGCTCTCCACCCCACACAGGGTATAGACGGTACCCCAGGAGAGAAAGGAGACCCTGGTGACGTTGGGGGACCGGTGAGTCGGGGAACTGGGATTGTGGTGCTGGCAGAGGAAGAGGGGCTGGTGCTGGGTGACGTTTGGGGGGAGGCTGTCTTCCCTTCCGGTCATACCCCGCCAGCACGGGCCAACAATAACGCTGGCACTTTTATCATCTCTACAGGGGCCGCCTGG
Source organism: Glaucomys volans (assembly GCA_020662805.1). Lineage (NCBI taxonomy): Eukaryota > Metazoa > Chordata > Mammalia > Rodentia > Sciuridae > Glaucomys > Glaucomys volans. The sequence continues at coordinate 388,703 of JAJEJO010000445.1, read as the reverse complement.
CGCCTCCGGGGAACCTGGTGCCCCCGGGCCCCCTGGGAAGAGGGTGAGTGACAGCCCCTCCTGGCTGCCCCAGCTCCAGGCTTGTCCCACTAACCCACAGTCTCCATTCACCCCAGAGCCCCCACTGCCCCAAGGGCCCTTCCCATACTCTTTCCCTCCTCAGGGTCCTCCTGGTCGCACAGGTCGAGAAGGCAAAGAGGGGGAGAAAGGTGCCAAGGTGAGTGCTGGCCCCCAGGGGTCCCTGACCTCACCCCCCAACAACTGGGTCACCAGGAGGGGACGGTGTCTGTGACCATGGCCACGGCGGGGATCCTACTCCCGCCCCTTCCGGGATGAGTCCCAGCTGGGAGTCAGGAGCTAAGCGCCTTCTGACTCTCCCTCACCCCTGTCCATTTCAGGGAGAACCAGGTCCTGATGGGCCTCCAGGGAGGACAGGCCCAGTGGGGGCTCGAGGGCCCCCTGGACGTGTCGGACCTGAGGGTCTTCCAGGAATCCCTGGCCCTGTGGTGAGTGTGATATAAAGTGTGGGGGCAGGAGTGGGTTGGGCTCTCCCTGTTCGGACCCACCTGTAGTCATCAAAGTTGGGAGAAGCTGGCCCTGGTGGGCAGTGGGCATGTCCGTCCTGGGCTCAGGCAGCGACTAGCCTGCCCCTGTTCTGTTTCATCCTCAGGGTGAACCAGGCCTCCTGGGACCGCCTGGTCTGATGGGCCCTCCTGGCCCCCTGGTAAGAGTCTTCTTTGTTCCTGAGGCCCCTGATCTGAGAACCACACTGGGCATCCAGTGACCATGTAGTGGAGGCGGTGCTGATGGTGCAGCGCAACCCTCACTGACCATGCAGCTGGCTGCCTACACTGACCTCTTCCAACTTTCTCCTGACCATCCACCTGGATGGTCCACACTGACTCCCCACACTGACCCTCCACCTTAATGGTCTGCACTGACCACTCATCTTGATGGCCTACCCTTACCACTCACGCTGATTTTTACCACGGACCATTCATATCAGCCATCCATGAACCAGCCCCTCATTACCTCTCAGCATTCCTCGTCTCCCAACTGCACCCACAACCACTTCTTGGTAGTTTCTGTTTGAATCCTGGGTAATCTTCCTAACCACCCACGTGGACCTTGAGATTTCACATTGAGAATGACCAGCTGACCCTTGTCTCCTCCCAGGGGCCCTCTGGCCTTCCAGGGCTGAAGGGAGATGCCGGCCTCAAGGGGGAAAAGGTAAGGACCCTTCATTCCACATTCTCCACATCTCCTCCCACTTTTCCTCCTTCCTGGCCAGAGAGCAGGGAGATTGGGGTGTCCTCTACTCCAAGTCCATCACCCCTGGGCTCAAATCTCCCAGCACCTCCCCCACTTCATCCCTTTATGTGCCTCTTTGTCCTCCAGGGCCACATCGGATTAATTGGCCTCATCGGTCCCCCCGGGGAGGCCGGTGAGAAAGGGGATCGGGGGTTGCCAGGCGTGCAGGGCCCCCCTGGCCCCCAGGGAGACCCTGTGAGTGTGTGTCCTGCCCTGAGTGGGAGAACATGTTCAAAGTGGGGGGGGTCGGGGCTTGTGTGGATCCTGGCATGGGGTCTGGGAAATCTGGGTCTGGAACATGGGGGCTGTGTGGGGAAAGCAAGGGTGCATCTGGGGACGTGCGGGTTGGAGGTTGTACTTAGGGCATGGGGGTCTCCCTGGAGAATTGTAGTCTAAGGTTTTGGGTATTACTTTGAGGGGACTAAAGTCTTGTCTGGGGAATATGTCTGGGCAGTAGGGCTGCACCCCACTAACTGCCCCTGATGTTTCCTCTCCAGGGTCTCCCTGGTCCCACTGGCTCTCTGGGCCACCCTGGGCCCCCAGGTGTGGCGGTGAGTATGGAGGAGTTTGTGGGGCGGGGTCTCCATGGCAAGAAGCCAGGACCCTAGCTCTCTCTGTGTCTACCCTGCAGGGCCCCCTGGGACAGAAGGGCTCCAAGGGGTCCCCGGTGAGTACAGGCTGCTCCCTTGGCCTCCAGTCCCAGCTCCCCACCTCCTTGGCTCCTCCAGAACCCTCCTCGCCCCACATCCATTCATTTACGTATTCACTCGATCATGCATTCAATAAATATTTATCCAACACCTACCGTTATATTTCATCAAATCTAAGATGCCATCAATTGTAAGAGGCACCATTATTTTATAAACTGCTATGAAAGAAAACAGTTCTGCCAAGTAAATTATGGCTTGCCAAAGATGTTAAGATGTTGATTTCAGAGATGTGAAAATATGGAAAGAAAATGTGTCTCGTGCTTAGCGAACAGTGTGGGTCCCTGCCCTGGGGTGTGTATGTTGGCGGGAAGGGGTCTCCGCAGACAGAGTTCAGCTGAAGGTGACTTTTCCCTACAGGGATCGCTTGGTCCTCGTGGAGATACTGGACCTCCAGGTCCCCCAGGTCCCCCGGTGAGTGCCCCCAACTTGTGGGGAGGGCAGGGACTGTGTCTGGGGTGCCCAGAGCTCAGTCAGGTGTTCAGAGATGCAGGTGGGGACGAGGTTCTGTAAAAGCCCCAGGGTGGCCTGGGCGGGGTGGGGACTGTGATTAGTGCTGAAGTTCCTGGGGACTCTGACTGGGTCCCGTCTCCCTCGCTTTTGCCTCTCCTGCCCATCCCTCCTCTGTCTCTCTCCATCTCTTTACCTGTCTCCACCTCCATTCTCTGTCCCCTCCCCGCCTCTCTTCCTCCCTCCCGCTCCCCGGCCCCCTCTTCCTTCCTTTCTCCGCCTCACCTGTGCTCTTCACCCCTGCGCTTCTCTCCTTCGCCCCCACACCCAGGGTCCCCCTGCCGAGCTGCACGGGCTGCGCCGCCGCCGGCGCTCAGTCTTGGCGGCCCCGGAGGGCGGCCTGGAGGAGGTACTGGCCTCGCTGAAGTCGCTGAGCTTGGAGCTGGAGCAGTTGCGGCGACCTCCCGGGACCGCCGAGCGCCCGGGCCTCGTGTGCCATGAGCTGCACCGCAACCACCCGCACCTGCCAGATGGTGAGGTCGCGGTCCCTCCCTGAGCGGCAAGGGGGTCGTGGGGTCCTGCCTCCGCTGATCCGCCCCATCCGGCTCTGCGGCAGGGGAATACTGGATTGACCCCAACCAGGGGTGCGCCAGGGATGCGTTCAGGGTTTTCTGCAACTTCACCGCGGGAGGGGAAACCTGCCTCTATCCGGACAAGAAGTTTGAGATCGTGAGTGCTCCAAACCTCGTCCCTGCCACCGGGAACGCTGCCTCTGTCCCTCTGTCCCCTTCACCCTGAGCTTATCCTTCCTCAAATGACGTTTATTGAGCCTACTGCACACCAAGCCTATCTGACATGCTGGAGCTAGAGCAGAGGATCAAAAATCCGGGGGTTGGGGGCACAGCTCCCGATAGCACCTTTTCCTAGTTTGGCCAGGATCTGGGTTCTGTCCCCACCCCACTGTTCCCCTGCCTCTCCAGGAGGGGATACACAACACACAAAGAAACAAAAGAAAAAAGCAATCTGTTTCTATGGAGCTTACTTGCAACAGGGAAGACAGATAAGAACACCTCCCCAAAGAAATCATCATTCAAATAGTGCTGATTGGAATTCTGATCTGTTGCCTTGGTTTCCTCACCTGTAGAATGGAGCTCAAGAAAGTCCCTCCCTCACAGGGTGGTTGTGCAATCGTGGTACTGGTGCAAATATCAGGAAACATTTACTAAACCCTGGCTGCGTGGTGCTGGCTAATTAATACTAGTTGCAGGCAAAGTACTTAGCAAGCACCAGGCCTGCATAGGTATCAATAAATAGTATGTCTTTTATTTTCAAGTGGTCAGGTCCCTGGTTCAGCAGGAGCTCAGATGCCCAGTGGATGGGAATGGAGACCTCCCACTTAGAGGGCTGAAGTGCAGGCCTGAGGGTCTAAGCAGTTGCTTTGGTGGGCCTGGCCAGCTTAAAGAGAAACTGTGTGCAGCAATCCTTAAGGACAGGGTTTGGGTTCCCCGGATCCAGACCTTGAGACAGATCTGAGGCTAGCCCATTTATTTAGAAGGCAAGTCCAGGAAGCAGCAGGAGAGGAGAGGGGAAATGAGGGCGGCGAGGGGAGGCAGCCCGTAAAGGACGTGGCATTAAAATGGGACCATGGAGGACCCAGAGCTCAGTCCCACTAGGGAACACTGGATGGCAGTGGGAGAGGCCCACTTGAGGGGGAGGGAGCTGGGTATTTATCCACCAATTCCCATCTCTCCTTGGTTGAGGACAGATACAGGGGAAGAAGCTCCTCAGCCCCCTTTTCCATCGGTTGTGCCCACTCTTGTGGCCAACAGCCTGAGGTACCTTCAGTCCACAGCCTTCAGTGTGAGGGAGGTAAATGCTGAGTGGAAATGGGTGGCACCACTGGAGGCTGCTACAGTGACCCTCCTCATCCTCTCCCAGGTGAAACTGGCCTCCTGGTCCAAAGAAAAGCCTGGAAACTGGTATAGCACATTCCGCCGAGGAAAGAAGGTGAGTCATGGGAGGCCAAGGTGGGGTGGCATGGTGCAGCCTGGTGGGAACCAGCATGGAGAGACGGGGAAGGGCTCTGGGGGGCCAGATGTACAGGACAGACTCTCTTCTGTCTTTGTGGTGATCTCAGGCTGTGGGAGCCAGCACCGGTTGTGTGACAGGCAGTTCTTCCCCATGCAGAGTGTGGCCCCAGGATAGGGGGAGCACAGGGCAGACCTGGAGACTGAGCTAGAAGGGCCTGAGGCCTCCTGGTAGAGGTCCCAGCTCATCTGAAACCTAAAAACAAGCTGGGTCAGCAAGTTAGGTAGTACAAAGATGAGGGTTCTGGGCAGAGGGGACAGGATATGCAGAGGCTCAGAGTCAAGAGGGAGTCTGGTGAATTTCAAGAGAAAAAGCCACTTGTCCTGCTCTGGAGACTGAGAGAATTTGGCAGGAGAGGATGAAGAGGTGGGCAAGGACTAGACCAAGATAGACCTGCAGGCAGTGGGGAGCCATGGAAGGTATTTAGGTGAGGAAAGGGACCCGGATCCCATATGTGTGTCAGAAAAATGCTTCTGGGGCTGGCATGAGGTGCAGACTGGAGGCCAGGAGACCCAGAAGGAAGCTGGTGTGTTGGTTTGGGAGAGTGTCTGAACTGGAGCTGGTGCCACAGGGATGGAGAGGAGGATGTGAGTTGGAAGGGCATCTGGGAGTTCAAGTCAATAGGATCTGGGAACTGATGCAATGTAGGGAAGGAGGAGATGGGCTGAGGCTCAGGTTCCTGACCTTGGAGACTTGTATCTGGATATATATCTGAGATATATAAATGGGAAGAAGAGTCCATTTGAGGGGTGGGGCATTGGGTTCAGTCTGGAAGTTGTTTATATAATATATATGGACGTGCTAAGCACTGGGAATAGAGGAGCCACAAAACACAGTTCCTGACTTCATGAAGCTGATGTTCTAGAGAGAAAACAGACAAAGCTATGATAGGACATGAGGACAAATCTTGGTTCGGGTTCCCAAAATATAGACCCTAAGACAAGAATACAATTGCAAGTGGTTTATCTGGGAGGTGATTCCAGAAAACATCAGGACACAGGGATGAGAAAGAAGCCAAAAAAGGTGTCACTAAGCCAGTCATCTCAAGCTAGTTTAATAATAATCTTATGGAAGCCAATATATCAAAAATTATTATATCAATATAAAGAATTAAGATGGCTTACATTTTTTATACTAGTTCTTCAAAATCTGGTGCACATTGTACACTTACAACACATTACAATTTGGAGGCTAAATTTTATTGGGAATCCTTATCTACATTTAGATTTCATAAAACCATTGAAAACAGTTGAAAAAACAGATTTGCATATTCCATTTTTTTGAACATAAGCTTTCAGGGAACTGGATTAGGACTCTTTATTAGTTATGAATTAAAAAAAGAAAAAAATTAAATTCCTTCATGGTGTGGTATTGGTTTCATTTCAAGTACTCAATAACCACTGGACATGTGGCTGCCATATTGAATAGAGCAGACACAGAATATCTGGGAGATAGTTGGCTATGTCAATCAGGAGCCCAGAAGAGCAATTTGGTCTACACATAAATTTTCTGAGTTCTGCATGGCAGTGAGTGTGTTAAAACCCTAGATATGGTGGACCAAGTGGCCAAGATTTGGGAGGTCAAATGAGTCAGGTCTGGTGATCTGCTAGATGAACAGGGGGCAGAGACGACGTGGAGGAGGACTTGCAGGATTTTGCTTGGGTTGTGGCTGCCCCAGAGATGGGGATGTGGGAAGATGGCCTGTCTGCAGTGGATAGAGAATCTGGCTAATGGAGCACCTCACTCCCTGCCTTGCCCCACCCCAGTTCTCCTACGTGGATGCTGATGGGTCCCCGGTGAACGTGGTACAGTTGACCTTCCTGAAATTGCTGAGCGCCATGGCCCGCCAGAGCTTCACCTTCTCCTGCCAGAACTCTGCAGCCTGGCTGGATGAAGCCACTGGCGACTATGGACGCTCCCTGCGCTTCCTGGGGACTAATGGGGAGGAGCTGTCCTTCAACCAGACAGCAGCGGCCACCGTCAGTGTCCCCCACGATGGCTGCCGGGTAAGAGGCTGGAGCAGGGGCTGCCTAGAGGAGAGGGGAGGCTTCTGCTCCCACTCCTTCTAATCCAACCCCGTACCTGTCTTCTCTTGGTCAGCTCCGGAAGGGACAGGCAAAGACCCTTCTGGAGTTCCGCTCTTCCCGAGCAGGCTTTCTGCCCCTGTGGGATGTGTCAGCCGTTGACTTTGGCCAGACGAACCAGAAGTTTGGGTTTGAACTGGGCCCTGTCTGCTTTAGCAGCTGAGAGTCCCGGGGGTGGGACGGACAGTGCGGGAGCCCTGGACGGGGCACACTTGGTGCTGAGGCTTTGAAGCCACCGTATTTATCATCTCCTGGGACTCTGGAGCCAGGAGATGCGACTCAGCTCATCATGGTCACATAATACTCCCTCTCCCTTCCAGCAGGTGGAGGGATGGACTCCTTGGCCCACGGGCCCAGGATCCCCCCATTCCAGGTGGCACAAGTGCAGTCTGGCCCTTTCTCTCCTCCATCATCACTCAACCCTCACCTCCTACCTGGAGCCCCCCCCCCCCTCCGCCCCCATGCAGTGAGCTGACACATTCCCCCCCTCCGTCTGCCCCACCCCTCAGCAGTGCCCTCAACACTCTTTGGTGCTCCCCTTCCCCATAGTTAAGCACTGGATGTCTCCTGATCCCATGCTGGGACCCCTTCCCTCACTCCCATTCCCAGGTGGGTTCACGGTGAAGGGACTGAAGTCAGACTACAGAGGGAAGTAGGACTTCCCTGGACTGAGCTGTGTGTTCCTTGCTGCCTCAGCCCAGCTCTGCACACTCCCTTCCTCCCTCCCATCCCCCCAAGCTTACTTTGCCATGCCAGGTGGTCTGCGGACTGAGATGGGGGGGACAATCAGGATCCTAATGGTGCTGCCCTATTTATCCCTGGGTCTGTATTAAAAGGGAAAAGCCCCTCTGTGGTCTATTTAATCTGCTTCCTCTTCAGGAAGGCTGGAGAGAGATTCCGGCACAATCCCCACCCCCGACCCAGCCCCAGGCCCCAGGGCAAAATTGGCATCTCAAGTCTGAGAATAAACCAACAAACTGTGATCCAGTCTCTTCTCTCATCTGGCATCGGCCATCTCTCTCTTAGGGTCCAGCTCTTGCCTCGCCTGAGGGACCTGCCCCCACCTGTCTTAATTAGGGGTGCCCTTTGGGGAATTGTATTATAATGGCACTCACTGGAAGTCATGGGCGTGTTCACTGACCCAGAATCCTGAGGAAAAGTTGAAAATACCCAACTTTCCATGTTGACATTGATCAGCACTGGAACCTCTGGCTGCCCTGAGTTGGGGGATGGAGAGATGATAAGGGGACATGGGTATATGTGGGGGTGAAGTCAGTGGAGATCAAAGATCTGGGTGGCGAGGCAGCGGGGGAGTTGTGGGCTGGAGAGAGAGGTAGGAGCTGTGGCTTGAAGTGACCGAAGTGACCGGAAGGGAGGTTAGGGGCTGGGGGTTGGGTGAGTGAAACTGAAAATGAGACGAGAACCAGGGATTGGTTCTTGAGTTGAATTAAGGTGGATTTCAGAAGTGGGGTGAACTGAGCAAGTGGCCTGGCAGTTCGGAGTCATTGTGGGATCAGTTGAAATGAGGTTAGATTCGAGATGACTTGAATCGAGGGTAGATGTTGGACTGAACTTACTCCCATCCTCCTGACTCCCCCCACCCTCACAGTAGCTGGTATTATAGTGCTGGCCTGGGTTAGGTGTTTTTAAACAGGTTTATTGAGATATGATTCACATACCATATGATTCAGCCATAAATGGTTTTCATATGTTCAAACTTGCATAGGCATCACCACAACCAATTTTAGAATATTTTTATCATCCCCAAAGAAATGTCACATCTATTAGCAATCACTCCTCATTTCTTCTTGCCCTAGGCAACCACTAATCAATTTTCCGTCTCACCGGGCATGGTGGTTCACGCCTGTAATCCCTGCAGCTTGAGAGGCTGAGGCAGGAGGATCTCAAGTTCAAAGCCAGCCTCATTAACAGCAGGGCACCAAGCAACTCAGTGAGACCCTGTGTCTAAGTAAAATACAAAATAGGGCTGGGGCTCAGTGGCCGAGTGCCCCCGAGTTCAATCCCCAGTACATCTGTTCTGTGGACCCACCATGTTTTTCTTACCCATTCATCAGGTGAAGGTAGTAGGCATTAAACCTCGAGGGATTGAGTTTAGTTAGGGGAGCTGAGGATTGGTGTGAGCCGGGTCTGGCAGGATTGGGTGGGCAGAGGTTGCAGGCAGGGGTAACATTCCCCCAAGAAACCCAGGCCTTGCATACCCTACTCCTCCTGCTGTTGAACCCTCTAAGGCCACCTGATGACTTGTCGTAGATTTCCTCATTGTTCAATGTTGCCAAGAGTCCTGATCCTGGGAAATCTGTTGGCGTCTGGCGGTTGATTATTAGTTTGTTTATCCATACATTTATTCCTTCATTTAGTTCTCTTGGGTATTTACTCCCCCCAGGTACTGTTTCTTGATGCCAGAGACAGAAGATAGATGTGGTGTCTGCCTTCGGGATTTCACTCCCACGGGAAACAGATAATACACAAATAAATAGCTACAGACTGCAGTGTCAGCTAGCAGTCGCTGTTGTGAGAGAAGATCTAAGCAAATGATTTGAGTAGAGAACCATGGAGTGGGGCGATTTGAGATAGAGTGGTCAGGGAAGACTCCACAGAGAAGGTGACATTAGCATAGAGACCAGAAGCGTGTCAGGAGTCTTGAGGAAACCGTGATGGTGAAGAACCCCGGTCCTCAAATACCCAGGAAAGCCTGGGAGGGGTGGCATTTCTCTTGGTCGTTTCTTCTGATTTCTTCATTCTGTTCTCTTCAACATCCCAGATGTAGACTTGGGTCTGTTTTCCTTTGAATTTCTCCCTTGAACATCCTTATCTCAAGAATGCCTGGGGAGGACCGGGGCTGCGGCTCAGGAGCACCTGCCTCACAGTACAAAGCCGGGGTTTGGAAAATAAAATAAAAACCACGTGGCAACACTGGTGCTGTGTGGTGCTTTTCTTTTCCTGGGCACATCATGGAAAAAAGATTTTCCAGCTCCCCGTGAGGTTGGGTTGGGACTAGCGATGGGGCCTTCACCAAGGGGATGTGAGTGGTTATAAAATCCCCTGCATGATCCTCTGCCCTCTTTTCCCCTTTATAGTAAGTGTGGCAGTCGTATGTATGCAATGGGAGTGTCCTCTAATCAGTCACTCCTCGGTCTCCGCGGAGGATGGGTTCCTGGAGCCCCTTCCCCGAAGTAAAGCTCATGGAGGCTGAAGTTCCTAAACAAAATAGGATCGTATTGCCTATAACCTCTGCACATCTCCCCGTATACTCACCTCTTGTTTTGAGTTGGAGTGAAGCACTAGCATGCTTTTCTAGCACACACAAGGCCCTGGGTTCCATCCCCAGCACTGCCATTTTTTTTTTAAATCCCATCTAGATGATGTACAATACTCGATACTATGTAAATGCTGTGCAAATAGTTGTTATACTATATTGTTTGGAGAATAATGACAGGAAGAAATTCTGTACATGTTCAGAACAGTTGCAATCTTTTTCTCACGTATTTTCAGCCTGTGGTCAATTGTATCCTTGGATGTAGAACCGGTCAATACAGAGGGCCAATTGCACTGGGGACTTGGAAAGGGCCTGGTTCTCTGAGTCACTGCTTGGAGGAGATCTCCGTCAGCTGGTGATATGAATAAACAGCTTTATTGTTTTAAGCCGCTGAGATGTTTTTTAGGGTTGCTTGTTATAGCGGCTATCATTAATTATTCTGACTAACACAGTAAGTGAATCCAACTTTTACTGAAGGTTAGCATGGAAGCATGTGTGACAACCAGGAGGTCTCATTTCAGAAGAAGGAACAAGTTAAAATTTAATATTGAATATCCTTGTCCTCAAAAGTCTTACCACTGTGAATTTGTCACTGGAGTTTGGCCAAAACCATTAACAACAATCATAATGGCCATTTGTTTTCTCCCTACCAGACACTGCTCATTCAATGTTCACCTGAATTAATTTTTCATAATAACCTTTGAGGAAGCTTATCTATTATCTTCATTTTGCAGATAAGGAAACTGAGGAAGAGAGACGTGGAATAACTTTCCCAGAGTCTAGAGGTAGCAAGTAATGAAGCTTAATAATAATTTTTTTTTTTTTTGGTACTGGGATTGAACACGGGGCACTCCACCACTGAACCACATCCCCAGCCCTATTTTTTATATATGATTTTGAGACAGGGTCTCACTGAATTGCTTAGGGCCTCGCTAAGTTGCTGATGCTGACTTTGAACTTGCAATCCTCCTGCCTCAACTTCCCAAGTGCTGGGATTACAGGCGTGCACCCAGCCCACTAATAAATTTTGCTAAACAAAGAGCCAGCATTTCCTTAGGGGAATTTCTGTGGTCATTTAATCAAATAACATCCCTGAACCCAGCACTTGACAAATCCACCCTTCCTTCACTATCCCAGCCCACTTTGAGCAGTCTCCCGTACCCATTTCACAGATGAGGCAGGAAGGAGACTGAGCCTAAGAATGATGGTGGCTGTCCTGGACACATGGCCCAGGGTTTGAAAGCAGCAGGCCTATCTCTGCTTTGCAACTCCAACCAGTCTTGGTGCAGGCCTTGTGGAGGGAAGGGACAATTAATGTATAGTTTAATGAGGGTGCTTTAATTAGCTCAAAGCTTGTTAATGAATGAGAGACTCGGCCCTGTAAATTAAAGGTTAATTGACAAAGGTGTAAGAAGGGAATTCTGGGCCCCGCTCAGCTCCCAGGATTTATTCAGCATCATTGCCAGCACCCAGGCGGCTGCTGGGAAAACCCCCAGCTGATTTGCATATTCAGCAGCCGTAATTAATCACTCTGCTTGTGCTTCCTGAGCAATTACTGAAACCCACTGTTCCGAGCTGGGGGTGGGGCCAGATGGCCAGTGGGGGTGGGGCCGCCTGGGGCTTTATGCAGAGACCCGGTAGGGAATGTCACGCACACACAACTCCATTGCAAACACACGCACAGCTGCTTACATGGGCCACGGGCCCACGGAATCTGGTCCTGGCCATCCCCGCCACAGCTGCAAGTCACAGCCCAGCCCCACATCATACACCTGCATCCTCAGCCACGTTCAGACACACTGGTGTGAAGAGCAGGGCATACACACAGTAGCACACACCCCGTTGTGCTGGGCGCACACACATTTCTATGAGGAAAAAATATGCAGAGGAGGGGGTCAGGGAAGGCTTCCTGGAGAGGCATCCTTGCTGACACAGGGAGGGAGGGAGTCATGTGGACACCTGACCCAGCTGTTCCAGAGGTGCTGACAAAACATACAGATTCCCAGGCGGGCACACACCAGGCAGACCCACGCAGACCCACACCGGCCACACAAAGAAGGCCCATCCCTGCAAGTGCCCAGACACCAGGGACTTCCCTCGCAGAGGGTGGGCCTCAGCCCCCATGATGGCAGGAGTGCAGTCATGAGCTTAAGTCCTGGAGGTTACCCACACGGGCTGTCACAGCCTCCGTCCTCCCTAAGGCTGAACCACACTCCCTGCGTGGTGGCTGCCTTCTGTCCTTCATTCCCCCTGATGGACATTTTGGTGGCTTCCACCTCCTGGCTCCTGGGAATTGGCTGCTCTGCACACAGTGGGTCAGATGTCTCTTCTGAGGCCCTGCTTTCAGCTTTTTGGATAAAAACCCAGAAGTGGAATTGCTGGCTCGGTCTACTTCTTTTTAAAATTTTGTTTTCATTGAGGTGCACATTATATACCATAAGATTCACCAAACTTAAGTGTTCTGTTTCATGGGTTTGCTCAACTGTCTATGCCCACGAACCTTCCACCCAAACAAGGTGGAGACTGCTTTCTAGAAAGTTCCTCATGCCCTCCCTTCTCCAGTCTCTTTGTGACCCCCTTCCTTCCTTCCTTCCTTCCTTCCTTCCTTCCATTTTGGGGTGCTGGGATGGAACCCAGGGCCTCACACTTGCTGGATAAGCATCATACCAGTGAGCTCACCCCAACCCTGACACATTCCTGATCTTACAAATCTGACACATGAAGTATGGAAGGTGCGTGGAGAGAGGTTGTGTCATGGTTAGAGCCACAACACCTGGGCTCTGAGGAAGGGGTGACCTCACCGCTCAGCCTCAGCCTCTGCGGTTGTGAAGTGGGGTGAAGAATGGTACGGTGATATCAGGTTGTGTGAGGGTTAAATTAGTTAAAATAAGCCAAACATTTAGACTAATGACTGCTATGTGGCTATAGCTGTAAGGGAGTTGCTATTCTTAAAAATAGACATAAATGCCAGGCGCGGTGGTGCACGCCTGTAATCCCAGCACTTGGGAGGCTGAGGCAGGAGGATCGCAAATTCAAAGCCAGCCTCAGCAACTTAGTGAGGCCCTAAGCAACTCAGTGAGACCCTGTCTCTAAATAAAATACAAAACTGGACTGGGGACGTGGCTCAGTGGTTGAGTGCCGGAGTTCAATCCCTAGTACCGCCCCAAACAAAGAAAAAAGAAAAAAGAAAAACCACGTGCAGAGAACTATATAAGGAATGTCCACAGCCCTGCCTTCGAATCCAGCCCTGCACACAACTGCTGAGTGTTTGCCTCTGCACCCCTTCATTTTCCACACCAGCACAGAGTGGGGAATTTCTTTTAAAAAAAAATTGATTTTGCAGTGCTGGGGTGGAACCCAGGGCCTGGGACATGCCAGGCGAGCACTCTCCCACTGAGCAGCAGCCCAGTCCCAAAATGACCCTCTTAAAATTGTGGTGAGCTGGCTGCGCTTGTGTGACCTGTCACTGTAGCTCTTCAACACGCTGAGGCAATTGCTGAAGCCCAGGAGTTCAGGGGCAGCCTAGGCAACACAGCAAGACCCTGTCCCAGTGAATGAACGGAAAAAATGGTCAAATAGATATCGCATGAAACTCGCCATCATGATCAGGTGAAGCGCACAGTTCGTGGCATTAAAAAAGTTCACGTGGCTCTGCAGCCATCACCCCGCCCATCTCCAGAACTTCCTCGTCTGCCCCAGATGAAATCTGTCCCCAGCAAACCCTGGCTGCCTTCATGCCCTCCCCTAGCATGGAAGTCCTAGGGATCCAAGTGTTTCTGTGTGTTTACTGAGCGCGGTGGGCTGTATCCATGGGTGACAAGCATGATCTGGCAGGTTTTTCCGCCACCGCTCCCTGCACAGTACTGAGCACATTCTTCTGCAACTTGCTCTGTGGCTCAACCGGAGCCTCGGCCTCGTCCCCTGATAGACAGGAGGCTCCCTAACCGCCTTGGTGCTGGGCTGGTGTGGGTGTGGCTACAGGGACGGAATCCAGGGTGCTCCACTCTGAACTTCACCCCCAGCCCTTTCGTTGGTTATTTTGAGACGGGGTCTCACTCAATTGCCCAGGCTGGCCTGGAGCTTGCAACCCTTCGGCTTCAGGCTCTGGAGTCTCTGGGTGACAGGCGTGGCTGCAGCACCCGACCTGATCCTGCCTTCCTGCAGCGTGTGACTTTCTCCTCATACGTTCTTTGTTCTCTGCACGAACTTAGAGGTGTTCCTCTTTCTGTCAGGGTTTCAGCAACCTGTAACTCTGTGGGCACATTTTAGTGTCTCTGGGGTGGAGAGATTCCTGAGAGTGGAAGTACTGGATCGTGGAAGAGGCACGGACACCTTCAGCAGCCATGGATGCAAACCTCATGCAGATCACCAAGCCCCATTGTCTCTTTCTTCTTGCCACTCTTCAAAGGCTCCCTGATGGCCCCAAAGTACAGTCCATGTCTTTCTGCCTGGCAGCAGCAGCATTGCCTGTCACCATCCCTCACTAGGTGACCTAGCCCTCTGCACCTTGTGGTCTCAGGGCCTTTGCATCTGCTGGACTTTCTGCTCACTGAGCCTTGCTAGTTCCCCCTCATCCTTTGGGTTTCTGTAGGAGTGTCACTCCTGACATCAACCACCCCAGAGTAGGTCAGGGCCCTCCCAACATACACAGATACCCTGTGCACATGTGCATGCCCCACACTCTGAGGTTGGGGACTGCCGTGTTCATAGGCACATATCCAGAGCAGAGCCTGAATGAGCACTCAGCACTCAGTCTCTACCTGTGGATCAAATGGAGGAGTCCTTGCCTCTACCTCAGGGGCAGGGGCCAGGCCTGCAGAATCCTTAACCAGATCCCAACTCCCCTTCCTAGCTTTGTGACTTTGGGCAAGTAGCATAACCTTCTCTGAGCCTCCTTCTCCTGTCCTATGAAGCCCTTCCCAGGGCTACTGTAGGGGTTGATATGAGCACCAGCCTGGCCTGGCCCAGGGTAGACCTCTCGGCAGCTGTAGGAGTTGCTGGGGTTCCCAGCCAAGTTCCAGCCCTGTAACCTCAGTTAGGGCCTTCCTTCTTCCTGCCTTGGCAGAGCTGGGAAGTACTGCTGGGCCTTCTCCTCCCGCCAGCTCATGCCTCAATTCCCAGGCCCTTAATGGGAACCACATGTGCTGGACGCCTGCCTGCCTCCGGCCCTCCCCCTCCCCCAGGAGGCCTCCTGAGTCATCAGGGCCTCCTCGCCCCCACTCTCACGGCCTCATTCCCACGCCGCCCCAGCCCCGAGTTGCGTGTCACAGATGTCAGTGTGGTGAGTCCCTGTGGGTCTCTGTGTGTGCGAACTCCCTGCCCAGGCTGCTTGTGAGTGTGACTGTGTGTCTGAACTGTCCTCTGCAGGTGTGTTCTGTACCGTGTGTGCCTCCGCGGTGTGTGTGTGCAAAAACACGTTTGCCTGTTTGGGGTCAGTGGGTGTGTTGGTGCGCTGGCTACGTGTCTTGTTCATGAATATGTGGTGTGAGCTTGTGCCTGCCCTGTGCATTTTGTGTGGCCACGGTGATGTGTGCACCACAATCTACGCTGGGACCCGAGTGTGCTGTGTCCGCATTGTGGGTTTTGTGGGGCTGCGCAAGGATGCCCTGCGCCGTGGATCTGTGCGTGCTGGAGCAACTGCATCTGTGAGCACCTGTTCTTGGGTCACTGTGACTGACTTGCCTCTGGCTGCTCTTCCATGGTCTGACGGGCGGGTGTGTGTGTGCTGGGCTGCTGCGCCTGGGCCACGTGTCCAGCTGTGCTGTCTGTGGCTAAGGCCGGCATGTGTGCATCAGTTTGCTGGAGGCTCCGTCTGGGTAACCGAGGTCCCAGTTCCTGTCCCACAACTGGGTCACTGGGCAGGTGCGCATGTGTGTGTGATGCCCCAGGGACAAGGAGTCCCAGCTGCGGTAGCAGTTGGACAGCGATGAATGTCCAAGAGGAGAAGAGTGAGGCTGAGGAGCGAATCTGACTGGACATCTTTGAGACCTGAGGGTCAGGGTCGAACGCAGGCCTCCCTCATGTGCCTCCTCTGGGACTTGGAAGGGCCTGTGTTCCTGTGTGTGTGAACATTTGGGAGGCAGGATCAGGAGGCTGGGACCTGGAGCGCACCTGGTATGATCCCTGTGGAGAGGTGGGGCTGGGCAGAGGTGGAGAGGACGCTGAGCTCACCTGGGCACAGCCAGCCGTGGGAACCCACGTATCCCCCTCTCCTGCGGCATAGGGAGCCTCACGTCTGGAGCAGGACAACACCAAGTGAGCATCCAGCTCTGCTCTGCATCCACCACGGGGCTTAGTGGAGTCTTCACCTCGCTCTGCCTTGACTTCTCCACCTGAGAAGAGGGGCTCAGGAAACCCCGTGGGGGCCCTGTATCCTGTATCCCTCACCTGCATCCGTTCCTGGGCAGCTCCTCCCAGCTCACACCTAGGGAGCATGGTGTGCTGAGCCAATAGTGGATGGTCCAGGAAAGCTGCTCCCCATGGCTGGCAGGACGGAGAATGACCACCTGGGAGCCTCAGACTTCATTCTTGAATTGGAGATAAGCTTCTCCACCTCCCGGGGCTGCAGGAATGTGAGGAATGTGAGGAAGTGATGCTGGGAGGATCCAGCCCAGCGCTCAGGGTTTAGTTGGAGATCAGTGAGTGGGGACTGGGGTTAGGGGAGAGGTGTTCCCAGTGTGTCTGGGGCCCAGGGCTTTGAGAATGCTGAGGTCCCCACCAGACACATCAGGGAACGGGCACTCCAAGCACACGCCAGTCAGGCTTAGTTGTGGAAGAGAAGAACCCATACCAGGTGCTGTCGTTTCCATGTGGTCCAAGTGTGTTCCCTCAAGTTTCCTATATTGGAAGCTTGGTCCTCAGTGTGGTGATGCTGGGGCGTTGCACCTTTCAAAGGTGGTGCTAGTGAAAGGTGACTAGGTCTTTGGGGATGCTGCCTTTGGAAGGGATCAATGGAGTGCTCAGAGGACCCTGGTTGGTTCCTGGGAAAGCGTGTTGTTATAAAAATAGCAAGTGTGACTCCTGAATCCCCCTGGCTTCCTGTCTTATCATGTGACTTCCTGAATCCCCCTGGCTTCCTGTTTTACCATGTGACTTCCTGAATTCCCCTGCTTTCTAACACACTCCCACCATTGCCATGCCATCAGCCATCAGGTCCTCAGCAGTCAAGAAGATGCAGACATCTTGCTCTTGAACCTCAGGGGCTGTAATCTAAACAAACTATTTTCTTTATAAAGTCTCCAGCCTCAAGTATTTTGTTATGGCAACAGGAGAATGGACCAAGATACTAGGGATCTTGGTACTTACAAAGTGGTGGAAAGTGCCAGATCTGGTGGTGCATGCCTAGGATCCCATGACTTGGGAGGCTGAGGCAAGAGGAGGCAACTCAGCAAGACCCTGCCTCAAAATAAAAGATAAAATAGGCTGTGGATGTAACCCAGATTGCTTGCTTAGCAGCATGTGTCAGATCCTGGGTTCAATCCCTAGAACTGGGGAGAGACAGAGAGACAGAGAGAGTGAGAGAGAGAAAGGGGGGGGGGAAGAGAGAAGAAGAAGAAAAAGGAGGAGGAGGAGGAAGAGGAGGAGGAATAGATGGGAAGAGGAGGGGGAAAGGGAAGGAAGGAAGAAAGAAAGAGGGGTGAGGATACAGCTCATAGCTCAGAGTTAGACCACTTGCCTGGCAAATGCAAGGCCTTGGGTTCAATCCCAAGAACTACAAAACATTAGAATAGAATAGAATAGAATAGAATAGAATAGAATAGAATAGAATA
>JAJEJO010000445.1:169335-363815 GCA_020662805.1 Glaucomys volans | reverse complement strand
GAGATTAAAGAGTGTTGGTGAGCCAGGCACAGTGGCACACACCTGTAATCCCAGTTACTTGGAGGCTGAGGCAGGAGGATCACAAGTTTGAGGCCAGCCTGGGCAACTTGGCCAGATCCTATCAACAACAACAACAACAATAATAAAATAAAAAGGGCCACGGTGTAAACAATGGGAGTGGCTATTTGTGCAGGTGTGGTCAGGGAGGTTCTATGAGGGGTGACATTGGAGGCAACACCTGAAAGAAGTGAAAGAGGGTGCCTTGTGGGTAACTGGGAGGAGAGCCTCTGAGGCAGGAGGAACAATGAGTGCAAAGGCCCTGAGGTGGGAACAGCTGGGGTGAGTGCCGTGTGGCAGACAAGTCCAGAATGGTGAGACTACATGGGAACCTGTGGATTGTGGGAAGAGTTTAGATTTAATTGGAAAGCACAAAAGTTTCGGGTAAGATGTACTGTTCACCCATACAGGGTTTCTCCCAGTTGTTCTGTGTTCTGGTCAAAGAGTGGCTCTCTGAATGACCTGAAGCAACCAAAGGACCTGATAGCTCTAAGCCCACCATCTTTCCTAAGGGAAACAGTCCCTCCTCCTGACCCTTGGGAAGTCCTCCTTACCATCTAACTGTATCAGGGCACTATCTGGGTTCAGGGTTGACTCTTTCAGGGGATCTCTGGAGCATAGTGGGAGAGAGTCCAGCTTGGATCAGATGCCCCAGGACCTTTGCATTTTCCATTCCCTCTGCCTGGGACACTGTTCCCCTAGGAACAGTTACTTGACTTCCTCCCTCTCTTCTTTCTGCTTAGATGTCACCTCCTCTAAGAAGATTGCCCTGACAGCCATCAACATAGCCTCCCCGCTTCCACTCTCAGAGCTCTTACTGATATTTTCCTGTATCACCTTGCCACTACCTTTTCATGATTTGTTCATTCATTGCCTGTCTCCCCACTAGAACAGGAGCTCATCAGGCAAGCTTCCTTCTCTCTCCAGTGCCTAGAACAGAACCTGGCACAAGTAGGTGCTCAGCAAATATCTGTGGAATGGATGAATGGATGGACATCCTCACCTACACACAGGGTCTCTTTCTTTCTCTATCATGAGATTCTTGTACAGTAATCCCCTCTAAGCTGAGGAGGAGTACTTTCCAAAACCCCCAGTAGATGCCTGAGACTTGAGATAGTACCAAACTCTGTTTCTACTGTTTTATCCAATATGCCCTGTACGTTCTTACATGCTATCCATAGTGCCTGGGTTTTTCTGTCCTTCCATATTTCATTCCCTGGTGCTTCTTTTATATCATTATACATATGCTTTGGGATAATTATCAGGTAAAATAAGAGATGCTTGATCACAGCACTGAAATATCAAGACAGCCACTCTGATTACTAGCAAGTGTAGGGCACGCACATCATCTGATCCATGTCCCAGGCAGGACAGTGCAGCCATGTCCCAGGGTTCATCCCAGCTGTTCTGGGTTCTGGCCACACCATTAAGAATAGTGTGCAATTGAAGCCGGGCGTGGTGGCGCATGCGTGTAATCCCAGCGACTTGGGAGGCTGAGTCAGGAGGATCGCAAGTTCAAAGCCAGCCTCAGCAACTTAGCGAGGCCCTAAGCAACTCAGTGAGACCTTGTCTCTAAATAAAATACAAAATAGGGCTGGGGATGTGACTCAGTGGCCGAGTGTCCCTGAATTCAATCCCTGGTTCAAAAAAAAAAAAAAATAGTGTGCAATTGGACTGGAGATGTGGCTCAGTAGTAAAGTGCTTGCCTGCCTGGCATGCACAAAGCCCTGGGTTCAATCCCCCAGTGCAAAAAAAAAAAAAAAATAATGTGCAATTAAAAACTTACAAAGCTGGGCACGGTGGCACACACCTGTAATTCCAGCAGAGCTCGTGAGGCTGAGGCAGGAGGGTTGGGAGTTCAAAGCCAGCCTCAGCCATTTAGCAAGACCCAAAGCAACTCAAAAGACCCTGTCTCAGAAAGGACTGGGGATGTGGCTCAGTGGTTAAGCACCCCTGGGTTCAATCCCTGATACAAAACAAACACACCCCCCCCAAAAAAAACCCTTATGTACTGTTTATTTATGGAAATTTCAATTTAATATTTTCAGAATGTGGTTGGCCTCAGGTAACTGGAACTGCAGGAAGCGAAACCGTGGCTAAGGGGAACCACTGTGTCAAGGGAGGATGAGGGCACTACTCACCCCTGGAGCAGAGGCCTTAAGAAAACCCATCTTCTTTACTTGTGCTTGAAATCCATTACAGGGCAGCACTGTTTGGGTTCAAATGCTGTTCTTCCCGGGCTCCTTGGAACATGTGAATGTCCCAAGTGGAGGGAGCGGAGGGAGGTACTGTGAAATCTTCAGACTTCAAAACTAAGAGCCTGGCCGGGGCTAAGCCTAAGATAAAGAGCAGGGGCGACACCTAGTGGTGGAGTGAGGTTTGTGCAGGAACTTTGTTCCTGTGTGCGTGTGCGTGTGTGTGTGTGTGTGTGTGTGTGTGTGTGTTTTGTATAAGCCAACATAAGATTAATCAGGCACTTGTTTCTTTAGTACTACATTTAAGGGGATGCAAATCTTTTAAAAAAATTTTTAATTAAAAAATTTTGTGGTACTGGGGTTTAATCCAGGGATCCTCAAGTACTGAGCTACACCTAGCCCGTTTTAATTTTTATTTAAGACAGGGTCTGGCTAAGTTGCTCAGGCTAGCCTTGAGCTTGGGATCCTCCGGTCTCAGGCTTCCGAGTCACTGGAGCTACAGGCGTGCACCACCACACCCAGCTAACGTAATATTTTAAGAAAGGCAAAATTTATGCAGAATAACTATGAACAAAATGTCAAAAATTTAAATAAAAAAATAGGGTTTAATTTTGCCCCTGTACAACTTGCCTCACTCTAACCCTGACCCCACAGGGATGTGTCTGTAGTGTGTGTGCATGTTCAGTGACAGTGTGTATGTTTAGGGACTGTCGGAGTCGTGCCCCCATATCTGCAGGAGATTCCAGGACCTCCTATGGTACCAACATCTGCCCATGTGCAAGTCCCTTATGTGAAATGCCGTAGCCATTGCATAGAGCCTATACAATCCTTCTGCAGCTTTCAATCATCTCCATATGGCTTTCAATACCTAATAAAATGTAAATGCTATGGGAAGAGTTATTATTTAGAAAATAATGGAAAATAATAA
Organism: Glaucomys volans; assembly: GCA_020662805.1. Classification (NCBI taxonomy): domain Eukaryota; kingdom Metazoa; phylum Chordata; class Mammalia; order Rodentia; family Sciuridae; genus Glaucomys; species Glaucomys volans. Next base: position 360,635 of record JAJEJO010000445.1, on the reverse strand, counting down.
AAAGTCTGTACATGTTCAACACAGGTGCAATTTTTTCCCAAATGTTTTTGATCGAGGGTTGGTTGAACCTGCAGATGTGGATCCCAGGGATTCCGAGGGCCAGCTGTGCTCAGCATTGACCAAGCCTGGCACAGGGACATGTTGGTACCACCGTTATACCTATGGATGTGTGTGCACCGTGACTCTATTCCCTGTGGGTCAATCATGTGAGTAGGTGTGTATTTCTTATGAGCCCAGGGGCTAGTATGGGTAATGACTTTGTCTCCTCAGAATTCAATGTCAGTTTTGGGGAGCCAGTGACTTGCTGTTGTGATTTATTTGTGCATTCTTGTACTCACTTGGAAAGCATTCGCTGAGAACCTTCTTCTGTTTCAAGCCTTATATTGCAAGACAAGGGCTGGGTGATAGTGTACACTCCCAAGCAGTGGGAGGAAGAGTTTACCTCTGGAGGTTTGAGCCTGGCTGTGTTGGGAAGAGGGTGCCATGACAGGAGCAGAGTTTGATCCCACGTTTAGTTAGCAGATCATCAACGCACCTTCATCCCCAGGATGGAAACGCAGCCTGTCTCCCAATTTCACCCCTCCATGGCTCAGCCACAGCTAAAGTCGAAACCAGAGAAGAGCAGAGTAGTCTGAATGTATTCTCTGAGGTCTGAATGTCAGAGCTTATTTGCATGGCTCCAGGGAAGCCTAGTAGTGGCTTGGTGCCTGTCTACTCTTATTTTACACATAGTTCTGACAATCTTGGACAACTAGCACCTGAGTCCTGCTTAGCAGGCAAGAAGAAGGGGTGTAAGAAAGAAACCACAAGGCAAAGTCAGCGAGACCACTGGATGAAGAGGCAAATAGTTCCCCGCCTTTTCTTTTTTTTTTTTTTTGGTACTGGGGATTGAACCCAGGGGCACTCAGCCACTGAGCCACATCCCCAGCCCTATTTTGTATTTTATTTAGAGACAGGGTCTCACTGAGTTGCTTAGGGCCCCACTAAGTTGCTGAGGCTGGCTTTGAACTCATGATCCTCCTGCCTCAGCCTCCCAAGTGCTGGGATTACAGGCAGGCACCACTGCGCCCGGCTAGTTCCCCATCTTTTAGGTCCCAAGACAACACCTCAGATTCCCAGCTCTTTCTGTTTCTCACCTCTTTCATAATTCCTTGAAAAGGACACTGAGAAAGCCCTGGGGTGTGGAGAGATGTGACAGAGCTTGCTGTGGAGTGGCTTTCAGTCCCCAAGTCAGGGAGACAGATGTGGGGATGTGGTCCATTGTGCAAACTGTTAAGTCAGACAGGCTTCCTGGAGGAGGTGGCTCAGGTGAGCCTTGAGGGTCAAGGGGTGAAGACTTGAGAGTGGACGTTCCACGTAGAAGAAGGTTGTTGGCCAAGCTAACAAGACCTGGAAGCAGGCAGTGTGTTTAGAAATGGGAACTAGGGTGGAGTGTGGCTGGTGTCCGTGGGGAGGTGAGATTTGGAGGTGAACTTGGGAAAAGACGTTGTGATCTGATTCTATAGATGTTGAATGCTGGGTTGAGGGTTTTGGAATTCATGGACAAAAAGAAGAGATGGGGGCGGGGAGAGAGTTCAAAGGACTTAAAAATTTTTAAATTGTGGGTAAAATACAAATAATATAAAATTTACCATCATAACCATTTCCAAGTATTCAGTTCAGTAAGATTAAGAGAATTCACACTGTTGGGCAACCAGCCTCTGAAACTCTTTTCATTTTATTTTATTTTATTTATTTATTTTTTTGAACCAGAGATTGAACTCAGGGGCACTCGGCCACTGAGCCACATCCCCAGCCCTATTTTGATTTTATTTGGAGACAGGGTCTCACTGAGTTGCTTAGGGCCTTGCTAAGTTGCTGAGGCTGGCTTTGAACTCACGATCCTCCTGACTCAGCCTCCCGAGTCGCTTGGATTACAGGCGTGCGCCGCCGCGCCCGGCTCTCTTTTCATTTTGCAGAACTAAAATGCTGCACCCTCCTCAAGCCCTTCCTCCTGGCACCTCCCCCCCCCCATTCTGCTTTCTGTTTCTGTGAATGAGACTGTTGGTAGATGTCCTTATCGTATCACCTTAAGAGGAGCCCCACAGTGCTTGTCCTTTGGTGACTGGCTGATTTCTCTTGGCATACGGCCCTCATGGTTCATCCATGTCTGTAAGGACTATTTCCTTCCTTTTAAAGGCTGGATCATATTGCATCATTAGGATGACCACCCTGTGCGGATCTGTACCTGGACGCTTGGGTGCCGTCCACCTCTTGGCTATTAAGGATAATGCTACTGTGAACATGGGTGTGCAAATATCTTGCTGAGACCTTGCTTTTGATTCTCTTGGGTCTACACCCGGGAGTGGAGTCCCCGGATCGTATAGTAATTTCATGTTTAATTTTTGGAGGGCCCTCTGTACGGTTTTCCACAGCAGCTATGCCCTTTTACACTCCCGGCTCTGGTGACCTGAGTTCCACAGCCTTGCAATCACGTGCCACTGTCTGAAAGCCTCTCGCCACAACATTCTTGTTAATGGAATAATAGATAGTGCTATTTGGTGTGTATTTCCTTTTAAAAACTTTAAAAATTTGATTCATTAAAATGGAACTCATGGTTGACAGTATAACTCATGCCCAATTAAAGTTTATCTAACACATGGCTTTTCTCAGAGCCTTCTTGGACTGGGGAATGATAGACAGCACTTTGACACTATGTGGCTGGGCATTGTGGGGCATGCCTGTAAATCCCAGCAGCTCGGGAGTCTGAGATAGGAGGATTGTGAGTTCAAAGCCAGCCTCAGCAAAAGTGAAGTGCTAAGCAACTCAGTGAGAGTCGGTCCCTAAATGAAATACAAAATAGGGCCGGGGATGTGGCTCAGTGGTCAAGTGCCCCTGAGTTTAATCTCTGCACGCCCCTCCCCCCACACACAAATAAGTACTCATTTATAGTATGAAACAAAGTCATTTCCTTGTTCAGCCTCAGCTGGGAACATGCATTCAGTTCATGCAACATTTTGATACTCTGCACATGGCCACAAATTACCACAGAAGTCCCAGCGAATTGCCCTTAGACATATAAATAAGTTGTATCAAATAGGCAAATTTGCCAATAGGGAATCCGCAATTGACGAGGCTCCACTCCCTACGCCTAGGAGTGGAACTGCTGGCTCAGAGGGAGGTCCTGCTGAGTAGGCTTCCAGATCCCCAAAGACTCTTCCAGAGAGTGCCGCAGCTCCCCCTCCCACCAGCAGGGGGAGCATTCCGCAGCCGCACTTCCTCCTCGACACCTGCACATCCCTCTTTCATTTCAGACCTCCTGATGGGTGCATGGGAGTCTCCCTGTGGGCTTAATTTGCATTTTCTCATGATTAATCATGCTAAGTACTGTTCACCTCTTCATCGACCACCTGGGTACCCCCTTGTATCTGTTCAAGTCTTTCACCCGCTTCTCTATGAGGCTGTCTGCTTTTTCCTCATTGCTTTGTAGGAAGGTGTGTGTGTGTGTGTGTGTGTGTGTGTCCACTTTGTATGTAAACACACACATACATAAATATAAAACCAAAATATGAGTTATTTATTGGACATAGGGATTATGAATATATTCTCATTCTTTTAATGGTTTCTTTTAATCAATAGAATTTCTTAATTTTAACATAGTTCAGATCAAAATTTTTTCCCTTCCTGGTGGTGCCTGTTAGTGGGTCCTGTTTTAAAAATCCTCCTCCACATCAGGGTAAAGAGGATCTCCTTCCACGTTTTGTCCTGAAGTTTCACAGTTTGTCTCTCACACTTAGATGAATGATCCATCCAGAACTGGTTTTTGTGCATGATGTGAGGTAGGGATCAGCCTCAGTCTTTCCTCCCATGATCTGGTTCAACGAACGTACTATGGAGACCCAAATCAAACCTGGGCGCCTTTGGGAAAGTTTCCTAGCATTTCTGGGCCTCTGTTTCCTCCTTTAAGATGGGAACTACAGTCCTGTCTATTCTGAGAGTTAAATGAGTCATTACCTGTGTCTTATGGCCTGGTCCCTGACAAGCACTCGGGACACTTTAGCAATGATTGATATTACTCTGAAAGTTGTGAACTTTTTTCCTCCTGGGAATTGTTTTGGGGGTAGGTCCCCATTTCTTTCAGTGGCTGTCCAGCATGATGCTCAGAGCGACGGTGAGGAGAGGAAGAGACATTCTGTTGAGATATTTTCTGCATCGGGATCCCCTGGCTCTGATGCTGGGAAGGAGGGAGAATAAGGAGTTAGAGAGGAACAACCTCTGGCTTCTGACTGTGGGTACATCAGGGCCAGGCCCAGGGTGAAGCAAGTGTGCTTCATTCCTTCCAAAGGCACTTGCTCTCACGTTAGTGCAAGCACAGGGCACCTGGAAGGGTGTGTGGAGGGGTCACAGGGAAAGTATAAAAAGTTCCTTTTTTTTTTTTGAACCAGGGATTGAACTCAGGGACACTCGGCCACTGAGCCATATCCCCAGCCCTATTTTGTATTTTATTTAGAGACAGGGTCTCACTGAGTTGCTTAGGGCCTTGCTAAGTTGCTGAGGCTGGCTTTGAACTTGAGATCCTCCTGACTCAGCCTCTCAAGTCACTTGGATTACAGGCGTGCGCCACCATGCCCGGCAGTTCCTTGCTTTTTAACAGCTCCTTGGAATCTGGTTCACATACCGTAAAATCCACCTGTTTACCTGTGCAATTCAGTGACTTTTCATAAATTTGCAGTTATGCACCCATCACACCAGTCCCATCTTAGGACACTTCTATCCTCCCTAAAGATCCCTCATGCCCACCTGCACTCCCTCCCCACTGCTGACCCCAGTTCCAGGCAATTGCTAATCTACCTTCCATCGCTATTGATTTGCCTTTTCTGGACATTTGTATAAATGGAATCATAAAATATGTGGACTCTTCTGTCTGGCTTCTTTTACTTAGCAAAATATTTTTGAGGCTCATCCACACTGTAGAAAACATCAATAGTGGTTCCTTTTGTGGCTGAATGTGTTCCCTTGTACTGATGGGCCCTGGTTTGCTTCATCACGAGGGGACCAGCATTTGGTTCCACTCATCATGAATAATGCCGCTCTGAATATTCATGCTCGTGTCTCTCCATGGTTGTGTGATTTATTCCTCTTGGATAGATGGAATTGTTAGGTCCTATGACAAATCTATGTTTAACTTTTTAAGAAATTGCTAACTTGTTTCTCAAAGTGACTGCAACAATTGATATTCCTAGTCTAGTAGCAATGTATGTGGTTCCAGTTTTGCCATATTCTTATCAATACTTGGTTCAATCTTTGTGATTCTAATGGGTGCAAATGTGTCGTTAGTTTTGTGAAACACCCTAGTGAAAATGTCCCAAAATCAAGTGGGTGTAGTGGTCTGAGCTCTATGTGGAAATCTGGGCTATAGATGGCCCTCAGGTAATAGATTCATTTAGTCAGTCAATCAAGAACAATTTCTTAGAGATGGGGACATAGCTCAGCAGTAAAGAACTTGCCTAACTTGCACAAGGCCTTGGGTTTGATCTCTAACAAAACCTCCCCACCCCACCCCAACACACACATGAAAAAAGGAAAAAAGTACAATTTCTTAAGCATCTACTATATGCCATGTGCTGTTCTAGGTCCTGAAGATGCAGCTGTGAAAAACATAGACATATTGGTGACAGGCCTAGGGGTCTACAGTCTAGTGGAGGAGACAGACCATAAACAAATAAAAGTCCAAAATAATAATATCATATGGTGAGGATGCTGTTAAAAAATAAATCAGGGTAAAGGGTAGAGCCTCATGGGGCTCTGATTGCAGATGAGGTGGTCAGGGAAGGTCGTTCAGGAAAGGTGGCCATATTTGGACTTGGGGTCAAGTTGGGTGGGAGCTTTTGCTTAGCACGCATGAGCACCCTTCCCCAAAGACCATATCACTCAGGGTCTGGTCAGGGAAACAAACCACTCAGGTATTTCAGTGAAAGAGAATTCAATATAGGGGATTAGTTAAGTAGGAGATGGAAGAGTTGAGAAGCCAAATTGCATCCTCAGGGAATCCAGCTATAGGGCTCAATGGAAAGGTCTGGAGAGACCCTTCCAAGGGGCAGTATGAGGAAGGGGCTCTTGTGGGACAATGGAGGGGGTGTAAGCACAGTCATGAAGCACCCTCACACACAACCCAAGCAGAGAGGAAAGATACTGGGGCTTCTTCCTCCCCACTCTCCAATCTCCCTCCAGTGCCTCCCATTGGTTGAGCCTAACAGGAAGTCAGTGTGCAAAGGAACCTGGGAAATGTAGTTTTTCTGGAGGACATGGCAGCACTCTGACCCATACGAGGATATAGAGTAGACACAGATGAAATAGAGGAACAAGCCACGTAGGCATCTTGGTAAAGAGTTTTGGGTAGAGTGAGCAGCCAGGGCAAAGGTCCTGAGGCAGGAGTGTGCCAGGTGGAACCCAGGCCTTGGGAGTGGGTGGGATGGTGCAGATAGAGTGCACCAAATGAGAGGGCAGAGGCAGGACGAAGCCCAGGAGGGAGATTCAGACATTTAGGAAGTAGGGAAGGACCATGAGGCTACAGAAGTGGGGTAACTAGGGAGTAATAAGATGTGTCTGAAATCAGGGAAGAAATGACTTTCAAGGAGAAGGGGAAAGCCAGGCACAGTGGCACCTGCCTGTAGTCTCAGCTACTCTGTAGGCTGAGGCAGGAGGATCATGCCAGACTTAGCAACTTAGTGAAAACCTGTCTCAAAAATAAATAAATAAATAAATAAATAAATAAATAAATAAACACACCAACAAACAAATAAATAAAGGGTTGGGGTGTGGCTCAGTGGTAAAGCTCCGTGGAAGGTAACTGATGCCTTTGGAGAGAGGAGTTTGGGAAGCGTGGAGGAGGTGGGAGGCCAGAAGGTGCATCCAGTAGAGCACATACTGGAGTGGATCACGGCTTGGAGAAGCTTGATGGTGCTGAGCCAGGGCAGCTACCCACAGGCCTCAGGGGGAGAAGATGAGAGGTATCATTGGGTTTCAAATTATCTGAGCCAGGAGGCCTGGAGCCAGCTGCTCTTGGGGTCTGAAATCAGATAGACCTGTCTTCAGATTCTGTGTCCCTATTTACCTGCTGGGTGTCCCTGGGCTGCTCCCCTCTCTTCTCTGAGCCCAGTCTCCTTATGTGTAAGGGGACTTGTCAGTACTTTTCTTGAGAGGTTGAGTAAATGCTAGCAAATCCATTTGCAGTATTTGGTGCTAATAAATGGAAGCTTTGGTACAAGTAAGCAAGGACATTCTTTTTTTTTTCTTTTTTCTTTTGGTCATTTATCATTTGCAAATAATAACAACAATGGCATTTACTATTTATGAAAATGTATCATGTCCCAGACACTCTGCAAAGTGCTTTAGAGGCACTGTCCTCACTCTCTTTTCCCCTGGCTCACTCTGTTCCGGCCACACTGGCTTCTTTCTTATTCTTTGAACATTCCTGCCCCAGGGCTTTTGCACTTGCTGTTCCTATTGCTTTGAATTCTTCTCCAGATATCCAAATGGCTCCCTCCCTCACCTTCTTAAATATCTTCTTAACTTTATCCTTCCCCAATTTAAAGTCTACTCTCTCCTCCTTAGCCCCTGTTCCCCTTCCTCCTGATATTCTATTTGTATTTCATTCTTTGTTTCTTGTCGGTCTCGCCCCACAGCTCCCCTCAGGTAGGCCTTTTTGTCCTTGCTCTCTGGGATGTAGTGGACGCTCAATAGGGCACTTGGTTTCAGGATAGCCAAACTATTTACGTGTGACAGGTCCACTTGTTCTCAGGACCAACCATTTTGCAAATGAGGAAACTGAGGCAGAGAGGAGCAGTCATTGCTGGAGGTCACACACGTGTGCAATCTATCTCTGGCGTGGTCGAGCTCGAAGGCAGTCCAAGACCCCCACTTTCACCCCCAGGTTCTGCGCTTCTCCCGGGCTAGTCTTCTGAGAGCGGCAGTGGCGGGAAAGGCCTGAGTCATCGCCGCCTCCAGACGGCGGCGGCCGCGGGCCGAGGGCGACGGCGGCGGCGGCGCGAGGTGATGCGGGGACGCCAGGAGGGGGCGTGAGTGCAGGCAAAACAGAGGAAATTAAACCCCGCCGGGCGCTCCTCCCCGCTGCCCCGCCAGCCCCGCCGCCGGTTGCCGGGGGTGGCGGTGGCCGCGCTTCCCTCTCCCCCGAAGGCCGCGCCCCAGAGCAGACCCCCGTCCTGGAGCAGGAAGGTCCCCATCCGAGTTCCCCGCCCCCGCCCCGAGCTGCAGCGAGGCGGCCTGGCCGGGCCGGCCTGCAGCAGGCGTCCCCGGGTCGGGCGGTCCGCTCCGCGGCCGCCCTTGGCTGCCAGGGGAAACCCTCCCGCCGCCCAAGTGACCCCGTGGCCGCCCGCCAGCGAGTGCTCGCGCCTGCCCCGGACCACGCCACGCTGGCGTCCCTCGCCCGAAACTAACGAGGGACCCCCGCGCGTCTTGGCACCGGGAAACCCCTTCCCTGGGCGAGGGAGAGCCTGGGCTGCCCCTTCGTGGGCGCGCACGGGTCGGCCCACGCCCCCTCTCAAGTGGCCCCGGCTTTAGGGAGCCGGGTCGGCGTCCCACAGTAGTAGGTGGGTGGGGACTTGCGACTCTCGCCCCCCGCCGGCTTTGGGGACCACGGCGGGGACCTCAGAGGGCTGCGCGAGGAGGGGGACGGGATGCCACCGGCTGGGGAAGTGGGGATGTCGCCGGGGGCGGGGCTGGGGATGCCGCGGCGGGGCGGGGAGCGCGCTGGAGGGGTCCCCACCCGGTGGGCGTTCCCTGGCCGGGCGGGAGGGGGCAGCCTGGCCGCCCCCCGCCCCCCCGCCGGGCTCCGGGCCGGAGCCGTGACGTCACGGCGGCTGGAAGTGCCCGGCGCGGAGGCGCGGGAGGGGGTGGGGGCCGAGCCGGCGCTTTATAAGCGGAGCCCGCGAGGCGCGCCGAGCCGCAGCCCGCGTCCCCGAGCCCCCCGGCCGGCCCGGCCCCGGCCCCCGGCTCGCGCTCGCGCCCCTGGGGCGGCTGGGTGCTGAGGGACCGAGCGCCCGCCTGGTGGCCGGCCGGACAAGGGACGCGCGGCGGGTGGCCGCGGGGCATGAGGCGGGGGCGCGATGTCTGTGCCGCTGCTCAAGATCGGGGCCGTGCTGAGCACCATGGCCATGGTCACCAACTGGATGTCGCAGACGCTGCCCTCGCTCGTAGGGCTCAACGGCACCGTGTCCCGCGCGGGCGCCTCCGAGAAAATCGTGAGTGGCCGCCGCGCAGGGGGCGCTCCCGGGGGGCGTGGTGCCCGCGCCGCGGCCGCCGCAGCCCCCGGGGGCCCCGCACCCCCGACCGCCCGGCGATCCCGGGCGGAGAGTGCCCTCCCGGGGGATGCCTAGCAGGGCTCAGTGGCGGGACCCGGGGCAGAGGGAGCCCGGGACCCCCAGCCGCCTCCGCGCGGCGCAGCATCGTTATTGTTATTAGTATTATTAGCGAGCAGCGTCCGGGTGCCAAGGCTCCAGCCCCGGGCGGAGGCGTCCAGGGCTGCGGAATTGAGCCGGGTCCCGACCGAGTGGGGCGGAGCGGGAGGGCGAGATCCGTGGGGCTGGGAGGGACCCGGGCTCTGCATGGGGGCGGGTCTCGGGGTCTCCCAATGTCTCCACCTTCAGGGTCTCTGTCTGGTGGTGTCTAAACGTATCGGAGTAGTTTCTCTCTCTCTCTCTCTCTCCCTGCCTTTCCTTCTGGTTGAGTCTATTTATGTCTCTCCAGTCTCTTTCTATCTCTGTCGCACTATCTCTGACTTTGAATCTCTTCGTTTTTATCTTTTTCTCTCCCCTGCACCCACCGACCCTAACCTCACCCAGCATCTCCCCGCTCCTTACCTGTCTAACATGCGCTGAGTGCTTATCCCCACAACGTGCCCACCCTGGAAGGCAGAGGGGCTTAGCCTAAGGCAGGGGCTCAGACTGCCTTCAGAGGCTCCAGGATCGCCCCCTCCCTGCCATCCCCCTCTATGGCCCTGTCCTCCCGCTTCCCTGCCATAGAGCCTCCCTGGGAGAGAGGTGGAGGGTATTCAATCAGATTAATAATGGTGGTCCTGTTGTCCTGAGGAGCGGGGAGGGGGCTTCCTCCATTGCAAACTTCCCTCAGCCCCTCCCCTCACACCCCCACCCTTCTGGGAGCCCCTCCCGTCTTCAATCTGAGGAACTCCGAGCAGTAGGTGGGTCTGGGATGCACTGGACTCCAGCTCTTCTGCTGGTGATGCCCGACTCCTCCAGCTCCCCTGTTTAGCCCTCAGTAAGCATCACAGCTTCTTTCTCTCCCCTGGCTGGAAGGAGAGGTCTTTGCTCCCAAGGGTTGCAGGCAAGCCCGTGTGTGGTGGAGGGCACCATCCACTGTGCCCAGATTCTGCCCGGCCCCTGGGGGGAGGTGGCATTGGACTGGACCCAAGTGAGATTGTTCATTCCACAGCGTCAGACTTGCAGCCAATGTGTGAAGCAGTGTTTTTCCATGTGTCTCACATCAAGCAACATTGTTTGGGTCTGTCCTGGTGTGTGTGTCTGTGTGTGTTTCAGTATATGTATGTGGGGGATGTGAAGAGAAAGTTTATGTGCTTTGCTGACATGAGGGTCCAATTGCATTTGCCTGTGTGTGGGAGTCCATCCCAGAATCAGTGTGGGTGTGTCCCTAAGTGTGTTTGGATATGGAGGCATCTGAGTGTGTCTACAGTTGCACGCCCCTTGCTGTGGGTTGCGTGTTATGTGATTGTGTGTGCACATCCGAGTTTGTATACATGAATGTGACACAGGCTTCTTGCTGCTACTATCTGCGGGTGGGGAGGGGGAGAGATGCCTTCACTGAAATCAGAGGCCGGTTCCCCTCCCCCACCCGAGAGTGCCAGTCTGTGTAAACTCATGTGTGTGTTATGTGCAGGTGTGTGGGTGAATGTGAGCTTATTGTGTATTTGGGGAATGTGTACTTAAGTGTGCAAGAATGTCATTTGTGTGTGCATGAGTGTGCAAATGTGTTCACATGTGCACTAAGCATGAATGTGGCTGTGTGTGCACATATGCAGAATGTGTATTTATCAACGTGTGTTTGCTTGCCTTGTAGGCATGTGTCTGTGTATTGCATATTGTCTGCCAGTGTGTATGTGTGTCTGTTGGTGTTCCAAAATAGACCTGAAATCCTTCATAGCCAGCAGTCCCTGCTCCAATGCTGTCATGAAGTCACCTGCTGAAAGCTAATGGCCCTCCCATCCCTGACCCCCAATCCGTCCCTCAGTCTTACTACACCTTGACAAAAAGACTCTGTGGAATGAGATGCTAAAGGACAGGGTGGGGCCTGGGAGGGGATTGCCACCTGGAGGTGCTCAAGAAGGGGTCTCGGAAGTCTGATAAACTTACATTCGAATCTAGATTTTCTCCCACCTTGCTCTGTGTCCCTGGATCCACTAGTGCCTATACCACTCTGAGTTATAGTTTCCTCATCTGTAAATGATAATGATAATTCCTACCTCACAGAATAATCGTGGGTAACAGAATCTACTCTCCAGGTCCGCATCCATCCATTCTTCTGACTGCCTATTCATCCGTCCATCTATCTGTCTATCTTTGCATTCATCCTTTCATCCATCTCTCCAACCATCATTCCACCAACCCGTCCATCCCTCCATTCTTTATTCCATCTACCTGTCCATCTTCCACACATCCATCTTGTCTCTCCCTTTCATCATCTTTCCATCCATCCATTCCTTCATCCCTTTATCCAACTCTCCACCCACCTGTCTGTCCATCCATCCATTTCCTTCACTTACCTAACCTTTCACAAATCTCTGCTTCCTCCATCTATCTCTATTATGTATCCACCAACCCCTGCCCCCCATTCTCTATCATCCACCCATCTCTTTGTCTATCTTCCATGCACCTATCCATATCTCCATCCATTCATCCATCCCTTCATATCTCCATCCATCCATCCATCCATCATCCATCCATCCATCCCTTCATATCTCTATCAATCCATCCATCATCCATCCATCCATCCATCCATCCATCCATCCATCCATCCTTTGATCCATTTTATTTACTCAACAAAACTACCAAGTGCCGCTTCTGTGTCAAGCTTGTGTGTATTTGAAAGGCCCCAACTTAGTGCCTTTCAGAACAGATGCTCAATTAGTAGTAGGACTTTGAATTTAAAATGTCTGGGTTTTAATTCTGGTCTTGTCATTTACTGACTGTAAACTTGGGGCTATCATTTAATCTCTCTAAACTCCAATGTTTGTGTTAGTCAAGGAGAATTCAGTATCTCCATTAGACTATAAGATGCATGAGGACATCTGTGTTTTGCATAGTAGGCTTACAATAAATGTTTCAAGTGGCTGAATGAACAATCATGCTATCAGAGATTCTCAGATTCCACCTTCAAATGGAAACAAATGACTGAACACATAGTGGGTGTTTAGTAAGGAGGGGTTGTGTTCACTGTAGTAGCCAAGCACATAGTAGGTCTGGAATAAATATTTGTCAGGTTTCTAAATCAATTGCACTTTCATAAGGATTTGGGGGAATGAATGGAAGTAACCGGGCACATAGAAGGTGCTCAGTAAAGAGGACTTGTAGGACTTCTGTACCAATCTGGGAGAGACTGAGGGGTTTAGAAATCTAAGTAGCGTGAATTCCTGCCACCATGATGCGGAAGGTTGGATGCTGGCATTTGGCTTAATAAAGGACCTCAGTGATGTGGAAGGGATGAGCCCAAACCCCAGGTTGTGCTTCTCTCTGGCTCACCCCTCCTCATTCCAGAGAAACAGCTTAGCATTCTTGTGGTTATGGACCATTTTCGGGGAGGAGGAGGGAGGAAGCTGCCACCTCTGGTACCTCTGGCCATCTCCCAGCCATAAACCATCCCTGTGGGATGGGAGCCTCCGGCGGAAAGGCTTCTCACCTGGGGACCATAAATCCAGACCCAGACTAAGAGCTGTCAGCACCATTGCCAGCGGCTGCCATCATTACCGGGCCTGAAGTCAGTTACCTGCATCTTGCATGTTATGCCCTTGCGCCTTCCCTCTGCCTCAAGGGCTGGGGAAATGGGGGCGGGGTGTTCTATTTGGGGAGGACCCTTTTGCTCCCAGGAAGTGTGGGGAGGGCCTGAGCAGCTATAAGCAAAAGGCTGTTTGAGTAGCTCTCCACCATGAACCAAGACGCAGATCCACATTTTCTTGATGAATTTTTGGTGGGGGTGGGGGAGAGTCCCAAATCAGTCAAGAGAGGCCAAATGACACTACGGCAACAGACAACCCAAGCAGCATCCGTTTAACACAGCCTGGTTTACTTCCTGCTTCCACGATGCATTCATCTTTGGCTGGTGGTGGTGGGTAGAGAGCTCTGTCCATGGTGGTCACCCAAGATGATGGGTGAACTCAAGATGATGGGTGCTCTCAGTGACATGATCATGGAGGGAGGAAGAGTTGGGGGCATGGCAGATCCTCCCACGATTCTTAAAGCTTTGCCTGAGAAGTGACATGTATTACTTTTGCTCAAAGTTCATTGGTTAAAAGCAAGTCACACGGCTGTGCCCTACCTCTGGAGCATGAGAAATATGATTCTGGACCACGTGAGATGAGAGTCAGGTATTTGGCAGTTCCACCCCACTCTGCCAATCTCTCCTCCCCTACTTAAATGACAGGAATTCTCACAGAGGTTGCCTCTGCGTTCATTCATTCACACACTTGTTCACTCAATCACTATTTCTTGGGCATCTATTACGTGCCAAGCATTGAACTACAAACAAAAGTGACAGAAATCCTTGTCCTGTGGATCTGACATTCTGGGGCAGGGGTGGGGGGTGACAAGTGTATCCAAATCTATCCTGTGTCAGGTGGCAGTCACTATCCCATAAAGGAACACAGAGCAGAGGGTGGAGAGTGAGAGAACTATTTTGGATTGAGTGATCTCTCTGAGGAGGTGACATTTGTGCAGGGATCTGAAGGAAGCAAGGGAGGATATCCAGAGGAAAAGAGTCTGGGGTAGAGGGAACGGAGATGCAAAGGTCCTAAGGTAGGAATGTGCCTGAATTGGAGGAGCACTTGGGAGTCCAGTGGAGCTGATGCAGAGTTGGGGCGGGGACAGTGAGAGGAGGTGAGGATAAGGAGGTGACAGGGGCCATATCTCGTTGGAGGTCTCATGCAAGGACTTTAGATGTGACCTGCAGCCCTCCCAGCCCCTTCCAGGCTGCTTTGTCTCTGTTGCACTCTGAACCTTGAACAGACTCTGTATCGTCGGCTTACTCATCTTGTTGATTCCCCTGCTCTAATGGCGTGTCCATACGGCAGGGATTTAAAAAACCAGTCTGTGTAGACTCTTTTAGGCCCAGTGCCCATCCTGGAACATAGCACATAATAGGTGTCCAATAAATACTTGTTAAATGAATATATGGATGACTGAACCGGATGTTCTGGAAGGTTCTGTGCAGGAAGGGATGGGATTTGACTCAAGGCTCACAGTTGCCTGCTGGGGCCTCTAGGAAGGGCAGACTGGTAGGGACACAGGGTGGGAGCCAGGAGACCAGGCAGAGGTGGCTGCACTTCTCTAGGTGGGTGATGACACAGCTGGACCAGGGTCAAGGCCGGAGAAGGAGACCACCTTTGGAACTGGCTTCCATCTGCCATGTCCACTTGCTCCCAGTCGTGGACTCCTAAGGTCCACTCAGGCACCCTCATGTGTGAGGGAATGTTGGTTAAGCACCTACTTTGTAGTGGAAAGGGTTCCAGGGTGGGGAGAGTAGGGTGACTGGGGGTGGCGCTGCGTGGAAGAGTGCTGGCCCAGCCTGTGTGAAGACCCGGGTTCCATCCCCAGCACCATACACACAAACAAGGTCCCTGACTTCAGTGAGAGCACAGTCTAATCTGCATCACTTGTGACATGGCATGGTTTGTTTAGTGACAGGGATATTTCTGGAAGGTTGTGGGAGCAGAGAAGAGGCACCAAAACCAGCCTGGAGGTTTCCTGGAGGGGGCGATGCCTAATTTGAGTCTTTTTTTTCCTATACTGTGGCATGCGGAGAGCACCCTGTGCCCCCGAGCTGCACCCCCAGCTCCTAAACCGAGTTTTAGAGTCAAGCAGGAATTGGTCAGGTGGAAGGAGGGCAGGACCATCCAGCCAGAAGGCGGGGAGGAGGAAGGCTCAGGGGGACTGGGGCGCTGTTTCCAGAGGGGTAGGGAAGGATCCGAGTGTCACCGTTGTCCAGGGCACGAAGGGATTTGGTCTGAGGAGCTTGGAGGTCGTGTTGAGCGGGGCAGGAAGGGATGGGGAGGCCTCCGGGTGTGGTTTGGAGAGACTCAACTCTCCGGATTGTGAGTTGGAAAGCTACTGCTTTTCAACAGGTACCTGCATTGCTTGACTGAGCAAGGAAGGAAAACAGCCATCTGGGGGAGGCCAGGCGCTTTGGAGGAGCTAGTGTGCGGTTGTGTATGTTCACAGGTGGGAGGGAAGAGGCTGCCGCTGGGAGGCAGGGAAGAGGTGTGGGTCTGCCCACCTTCACCCCTCCCTGTCTCAGCCTCATGCCTATTTTTGAGTTTTTTGCACCCCCACCGGTCTCTAGCTCAGCGGATAGAGATGTCCTTTTTTTCCTTCTCCTTTTTAAATAGTGGTGGGTCTCACTATGTTGCCCAGGCTGGCCTCGAACTCCTGGCTCCAGCAATCCTCCTGCCTCAGCCTCCCGCGTGGTTGGAGAGCAGGAGTGCCCAGCTCGCAGTGTTCATTCCTCGCCAGTTGTGTGTTCATAGCACAGAGTAGACCCTCCTGCATGTTTGCTAGTGACCATGGCTGAGCCTCCGTGTGTGTCAATGCCTGTCTCTTTATCTCTGTCATCCTCTCTCTCTTCTATTTCCTTTTCCAGTGCTGGGGATCAAACTGAGTCCTGTGCTTGCTAGAGAAGCACTCTCCCGCTGAGCCCAGGCCCCCCCCCGTTTCATTCTGTCTTTGTCTTATGTGTCTCTGTCCCTCTGACATCTCTGTCTCTGGATGTCTCCACCGTTATATCTCCTTCATATCTGTCTCTCTATCTAGGTCTGCATGTCTCTCTGTCTGTCTCTCTGGGATTCTGTCTGCACATTACCATCGAACCCTGACAGGGCTGGGGTGGAGGGCATGGAACAGACTAGACTTCTCAGGCCTGAGAGGCCTCCTGAGCTGGGACGTGTGCTGGGTGTCAGGAAGGCTTCGGCGGGTGGGACCTGGTGGGCCAGGCGAGCACAAGGCCGCGAAGGCCCCAGGGAGGCCAGGGCACCTAGAGCCCTGCAGCCAGGGGAGTGGGAGACGAGCTCTGCAGCTGGAGCTGGAGGTGGGCAGCCAAGCTACAAGCCCCCTCCGGCCACCTCACTCACTCTCTGGCTGCCATCCG
This sequence comes from Glaucomys volans, assembly GCA_020662805.1. Lineage (NCBI taxonomy): Eukaryota > Metazoa > Chordata > Mammalia > Rodentia > Sciuridae > Glaucomys > Glaucomys volans. The sequence continues at coordinate 344,255 of JAJEJO010000445.1, read as the reverse complement.
AGAGGGCGTCCCTCTAGGACCCAGCCACCAGGCCCCAGTGCTGGCTCCAAGATGGAACAGCTGTCTGGCTACAGCTGCAGAAGCTCATTTTGAACAAGGGAGATGATTGCGGGAGTGACTGGGGGAGGGAGAGGGAAGGGGAGGCTGGTGAGGGCCAGGGAGGAATCAGGCCTGATTGTAGCTGCTGAGGTGGCGCTGCTGAGGTGGCGGTGGTGTTGGTGGCGGGTGCTGTGCCCAGGAGACCAGGAGATGGGAGGCCAGCGAGGTGGGAAGAGGCCGAGGGAGATTCGTTTGCAGCCGCAGGCCCATCTGTGTCACTTCTGTCTGCCTGTCGTGAAGTTTCTCTGCCTGCATCTCAGGGCCTCGCCTGTCTTTGCCGGCCTCCTCCTGTGGCATCTCTGTCTCCGCCCAGGTCTCTGAATCTCCAGTCATGCCACGGGTCCCTGGTCCCTAGTCCCTGGGTGCCCTCGAGGTGCAGGCGGCAGCCCTCTTCAAGTGCTCTTTCTTGTCATTTCTGCGAAACTCAAGGGCCGGAGACAAATAGAGGCAACAAATTCCCGGGGAACAGATGGAATCGTGTCCTTCAATAAAGGGATATTTGCAAAGATATCTCAATTAGGACTAATTAATTAAGCGAGCCACTTCCCCTGCCCTCTCCCCCCACTGCCGTCCGCATCCTCCCGGGAGGCACCAGCCGGTGAGTGGATGGCGAGCCGAGTGCACAGTCTCCCTGTTTAATTATAACAGCTTCTCCCCGTTGCCCTGTCAGTCCATCCGGAAGGGCAGAGTGACCACGGGTGTGCAGACCCAGGCAGAAACTGGGGACCTGCTGGATCCCCTGAAGCACTGGCAGGGCGTGTCCGTCTTCATAGAAGGCATGCACCACGTGTAAGGGGAATCAGATGCCACCAGGTGACATGGCAAAGCGTGTCAGAGCGTGTCTCTTACGTGGGTACTGTGCGGGCATGGTGAGGCATGCTCGAGCATGCAGTGTCCTGGCACGGCTGCAGCCTCGTCCTGCAAGGCCTGTGCTTGCAGGTGAAGATCTCTCCTCTGAGGTGTGGCAAGTGATGTTATGGCGGGGGCCCCTAGGCAGGGACAGCTGGGGCATGACAGGATCCACAGCTTCCAGGGGTCTGTGACAGGCTCCAAGTTACACTTGGTGAGTGAGTCTCCTACTGGACCCCATAGGATCATCTCTCAAACCCACCTCTGTCTGTCCCTTTGTACCCCACACAGGAGTTACCGGGGGACCAGTTACTGAGGGAAGGTGCTGCTTCTCAATTTTACTTTCTAGTTATGAAGCCTTCAGTATAATGCTCAGTCTAGACTGGGGCCTTCAGGAGTATGACTGAAAGAATGATTCAGTGTTCATGTAAAGACAAGTCCGATGACACAACCCTTGGTATAATGCCCCAAAAAGTCATGCAGCCTTCAGTATGACCAGTCTGTAGATGCAGCCCTCAGTGTAATGTGTGATGTGGTCTTCGGTATAATGGCAAATCTAGTGATGCAGCTCTTAGCAGGACATCAGGATAGTGTAGGGGCCCTAAACATATCTTGAAATGGGGCTTTCATTCTGCAGATAGACACTGGCTGAGACATTTGGTGCAGTGAAAAGAAAGAGGAATTCATTCATTCTTGTAAGTGCATTCTCTGGTCATTCCAGGAGTCCAGGATTCCCTAACCCTGTTGGCCAAGGCTGGCTCCATTAGCTCTGGTAAGTGCCACGTGACCTCAGCAGGACATCAGGCTTATTAGTAAAGCATAAATTCTGCAGGAATATTTCAGGACTGACTGCAATGCTAATGAGTTCACTGGGGAGACCTGGGAGGGCAGTTGACAGACGGTAGACAGATGTCAGCTCCTACCGAGATGATGGAGGGGTGTTCATGGAGAAGCAGGTGGATACAAGAGGATGAAGAGAATCGTACTTGGAAGGACACAGGTGTTCTTAAATAGAACCAGATACATAACACGTTACAGCTTCTGGGTGGACTTACACATGTACCTGGTTGTCCAGAAGAAAGTACAGAGGGCTGTGGGTATTCACAGGGAGGCGTTTACCTGTGTGGTGGGCATTTGCTACAGTATGGCACACTTCTGGGTGTGGGCAATGTGCACGTATGATCATGGCTGTAGAGTGTCACAGCATCATGAATGATCAGGGATGGAGGAAGACAGACACCCATATACCCAGTGTGCAGGTACACAGAGTCCTCACACTGACCTGGGAGCTCGCAATCTGTGTACAGATGGTCCCCAAGTCCAGTGTTTTTGACTTATGATTTTCCAGTTTGGGGATGGTGCAAAGGCAATACACATTCAGTACAGACCACAATGTGGTTTTCGATGGGTTCACGTGGTAGGATAGCACCATGCGATGCTGGGCAGGGGCGGAAAGCCGCAACCCCCATCAGCCACGCAATCTCAGGTGCAAATAGCCAGGACTCCACGGCGTGCTGGGCGGCTGAGCTATGCTGCGTGGTAGGCTGGAGGTGGGCATTTTGACTTCTGGGTTTATTAGGACGTAGCTCCATTGGAAGTCGAGGAGCATTTGAACGTGAGAACAGGAGGCTTGCTCACGTACCTAACAAGAGCGTGATCGTGGCCATGGGTGCCCCCATCCTCGAACCTGTCCACCAGTGTACACTGTCATTTGCCTGGATTGACACTGATGTGCCGATAGGTACTTGGCCAGTCACACCCCTGACACACCCGTTCCCTCAGGACTAATTATGGGGCAAATGCACAGAAATGTGCCTGGCACAGGCAAGGGCCAGGTGCCACTAGGGATCAGCGTTGCTGGAGTAGAGTCCCTGTCACCATCCTCATGATGAGCTCCTACATGAGGTGCTCTGGTCCTGTATGTCTAGTTCGCCTGCCTGTCTCTCACCCCTGCCTGTCCTTCCACCCACTGTGGCTTGTGCCCAGCTCCGGCCTCGTCGTTCTCTCCCCTCTGATGCTCCAGCTGGATAGAGTCCTTCTGAACCACCCTTCCTCCCCTTCCTTGGTCCCCCTTCTCACCCATTGGCTCTTCCCTGACTTCTCTTTCCATTTCATTTGCCTCCTGTTGGCCTGGGATGGGGGCTGCGTCAGAGACTCTGTGGAATAGAAATCTCCCTCACCGGCTCAGGGACACAGGAGCTGTCAGGGAATCTCTCAACACCCAGGAGGCCATCATCACGCATTCATTCAGTTACTCCTCCATCGATTCAATGAACAAATACTTACAATCTACCACACTATGCGCGAGACAGACACGGCTCACACTCTTGCGAGCCAACCATTGGTGGAAAGAGACCAGTTGCAAACAAACAAATAAGAAATTACTGTCCGAGCGCAGGGCAGAGTTAAAGAGGATGGGGAATGGTGGTGGAAAGGGACAGTGCTCGCCAGCTTTGTGACTGTAACACACACCTGAGACAATCAACTTATAAAGCAAAAATGTTTATTTTGGCTCATGGTTTTGGAGGTTTCAGTCTATGGTGCTGTTGTTTTGGGGCCTGTGACAAGGCAGCACATCATGGCAGGGAGTACGTGGTAGAACAAAACCACTTGTCACATGAACAGGACATGAAAGAGGGAGGGTGGGGAGAGACTGGGGTCCCACTGGCCCCTTCAAGGGCATGCACCCAATGACCTAAGACCTCCATGGGACCCTATCTATTAAAAGTTTCACCAGCCCCTACTTGTGCCAAGCTGGGACCAAACCTTACCCATGGGCCTTTGGGGAATGTTCTAGATCCCAACAACAGCAGGGAGCTACTCTGAATCCCCTCTGGAAGCCAGTGCAGTGCCAGCTCTTGGTTCTGGTCCCCCACTCTGAGGCCTGCCACTCTGAGGCCTCTCATTTCTGCACCCCTCATGTCACCTGCCCATGGCTCTGGGTTTGTGCAGCCCCTGATCCTCATGGACCTTCAGTTCCATAGCCTACACCTCCCGGTCACCTTGGCCTCTGTGACTCAAGTCCATGTCCCCAGGCTGAAGGATTTGATGGTTTCAACTTGAACCAGGATCCACTTGCGGTCCAGTTAGCTAACACTGGACCCCGGGGGTGTCTTGGAGCTCCTGGTTCTGCAGGTCTCCCACTCTGGGATTGACATGCAGGAGCATCTCTTGGAAGGAGAGCTGGGAGCAGAAGGAATGACGGACTTGGGCTTTCATTCATTCGCTCGACACACTATGGCCTAGAACCGGAGGCTGCGTTGTAGGTGGCAAGACAGGATGTGACTATAATAGGTCTGCCTTGGTCCTGTGGATGTTGTACTAGATCCACCATAGGCATCACAAGTAAAAACGTTTGCTTTCTATAGGTAAGTGCTGCAAAGGAAACAGCAGGCAGGTGTGAGAGACTGTGTGAGCGAACCTCATGGTGCAGGGCCGCCGGGTCAGGCCCTCCGGGAGGAAGCTGGCCATGGCAGGAGCTGGGAGAAGGGTGTTCAGGGAGAGGGAACTGCAGTGCAAAGGCCCTGAGGTGGGAAGAGTTTCTTGTGCTCTGGAAGGAGCTACCAGAGAGGGGTGGGCACCAGGATGCACAGTCAGCAGGGGAGGCTGCATTCAGGGCCTCATAGGCCACTGGGGGCTTTTGAGTTTATTCTCAATGTGGTGAGAAGCTGCTGGATGATTTGCAGGGGAAAGGAGTGTCTGATCTGGTCCCCATTGCTTGAAGACCTCTCTTGAGTTACTGGGGAATGGATTCTGAGAGTGGGAAGTGGGAGGACCAGGAAGGAGGTGATCACCACAGCCCAAGCAAGACCTGGTGCTGTGAGGGCCACGAGGGAGGCAGGCGGAAAGGAGAGCGTGGGCAGGAAGGAGTGTGTCTTAGAGAAGTGCCCTTAGGACTCACTGATGCGTCTGATCCGAGGAAGTGCGAAAGAGAAGCAGGACATGGACACAGGTTTGGCTGGAGAGATGGGTGGAGTCTGTGGGGAATGTCTAAAAGATGGGGAGCCACGCTGGAGCAGACATCAGACAGGTCACCAGGTCTCTGACAGCTGGGAGGGGACAACCGGGAGGCAGGCAGTGATCACAGATTCCCAAATAAATAGGAATGGCAGCTGTAATAACAGCTTGGAAGAAAAGATCTTAGTGCCATAGGAACTTCAGATATGGAGATTTGATCTAATTTAGAAAGTCCAAGGGAGCAAGAGGGCTCTGGGCAAAGGAAATGGCTTATGCAAAGGCCCTGGGGTGAGAGGAAGTGTGGAAAGTATGACAGACCGAAGGGGACCTTGGAGTGGGAAGTCAGTACAAGAAGACAGCAGAGGGTTCAGTAAGGGGCAGACCCATGGGTTGTGTGGCCGTGATAAGGAGGTTTATCTGTATTCAAGAGTAAAAACAGCCACCTATGGGCTTGGTTTGCAGGATTAGGTCACCTGTGCATTGTGACAGTTCCCCAGATGTGCAAAACAGAGGGCAAATCGAGGTAGACCACACCGACTGTCCCAGCTGTGAAGCCAGCTTAGACCTCTGAATGGTGGTGGAGATGGAGAACCACATGTGACCCCGCAGGGAGGGAGACGGAGACACAGGGAACACTGCATGAAGATGAGACCCGAGAGCCAAGAGCTTGCTTTCGGAGTTGAGCATGTTGGGATTGGAAGCTTTAGAGACCTCTGGGGAGGGGCAGCCGAGGAGCTGGATGGACTGTGAACGTGGAACTCAGGGAACAGGGGCTGCAGGGGCAGCAGGTGGCCCTGGGGGCTTCGGTCCTCGAGGAACCTTTGGAGGAAGGTGGAGCCTAGAGCAGCGGTTTCCAATGAGGGGGAGAGGGCGCAGTCAGTCCCTGGCCAGGCCTCGATTGAGTTTGTCGTCACATCTGGAGGGGGGATACTCTGGCATCTAGTGGGTACAAGTCAGAGATGCTGCTCAACATCAATTCTCAGAATGGGGTTATCTGGCCGCAAATAGAAACAGCACCTTAGTCCATCTGATCATCAGCTAGAGGCAGACGAGTGTGAGAGGAGCGAACTCTAGGGCAGTATCTTCGTCTGTTTTCTGTTGCTATGACTGAATACCGCAAGCTGGGTAATTTTGTAAAGACTAGATGTTCATTTACCTCACAGCTCTGCAAGCTGGGGAGTCTAAGGGTGTGGGGCCGCTCTGCTCAGAGTCTGGTGGGGTCTTCTTGCTGCCTCCTGACCTGGTGGAAGGACCACACGGCGGGACAGGGCAGGCTAACCAGGGAGGACTAGCCTTATCACAGGCGGATTCACGGGGATTGATGAATCCACAGGGCAGAGCCCTCAGGAGCTAAGCACCTCAAAGCCACCACTTCCAAATGACACAGACCAGGGAAATTTGGTGATTAAGTTTCCAACCCATGAATTCCAGAAGACGTACCCAAACCCCATGTGTCATGGTGGCCAAGGAAATGTTTAGAGAAAGAGAGAGAAGTCATCAGAGCCGAATTCTGGTGAGGTCCAGAAAGACGGTGAGCCAGGAAGCACGGAGGCCCCTGGGGGACTGCGGGAGCTTGGAGTGGTGGAACAGAGTGGGTCAGAAACCAGGCGGGAGGGTGGAGGAGCAAGTGCAGGACCGGGAGATGGGAGACAGCTAGTGGAGGCGGCTAGAAAGACAGGGAGAGAAGAAGATGGAGAGTGAGGGGTGTTTGGTTTGCCTGTTTGTTTTCTTGGGAAGCACTTGAGTTTATCTACAAAGCTTGAGAGAGAGTGATTGGACCAGCAGGATGAGGATGAGACAGTTTGTGGGCGTCCCTAGGAGGCAGAGGGGATCAAAGCAAGAACCACTGAGCAAGACGCACTTCTCCACCCTGGAACAGTGAGACAGAAGTTGGTCAATTGTGAGTGGGGACAAGTGGACTTCATTTCATGGTTCTTATTTCCTCTGGGAGGTTAGGAGGTGAGGCCAGGGCTGGTTGGAGATGGGAGGTCTTGAGCTGAGTGTGTGCGGGCCTGTGACAGCCCACGGATGTTCCCCTGGTCACACCCATGAAGAAAGCTCCTGGCAGTGCTCCACCTGAAGGCCCAGTGTGCAGTTTGGTGACGGAGCCTGGGGACAGCTCCGATGGAGGGCTTTCTAACTCTAGTATCTCTGAGTGAGACTCACGGTGGGATTCATAAAGCCCCCAACTCGTGAAGATTAGTGCCATTTAGAGTAGTTAATCAAGAAACCCTTGTAATAATCCTCAAAAAAGACCCATAAAATCCGCCTTAATGAATTTCAGATAATGGCATTGGAGAAATAAAATCCCCTTACCCTCGTTAATCCTGGGACACACCAATCATTCACAATGGGTATTTATCCACGAGTGCCCAAGCGCTTGGAGGGAAGCGCTCCCAGGGAGGCAGAAAGGATCAAAGCAAGAACTGCAACGGGGTGCTGGGTGCTGTGGACAGGGACCCTGGGCTGCCAGTTTCTCACTCAACTGTGAAAGTTCAGCCCGGGCCAGGTGGCCCCACATGCTGAGGTAGACCGGACTCAGCTCAGGTCCCCAGTGGTGGTACACTCAAGTCCTGGGATAGAACAAGGATGCAGTTCCGAGGCTTACCATACTCCCTGGTTGGCTCTGTCTCACTAGGGTCAAGCCGAAGCCCTGGGTAGACAGGAGCTGAACTTGGGTCTAAGGCTAGACCAAACAGGCCTGGTCCTAGGAGACCAGCACCAATTCCAAATCCTGGGTTGATCAGGGCTGCACTGCGGACTTGAGATGGGCAAGGCCAAAGCCAGCTCCTGGGACAAACCAAGGCTGAACCCCGAGCCAGATCAGAGCAGAACGCAAGTGGAGAGAACAGGAAGTGAGTTCATCTCGGGGGAGCTTAGGGGGCCCAGGCTGGCTCTCCCTGCTAGCTGAGCCACTTCACCCAAACTGTTGAGTACCACTGGGATTAAGAACCACTGTGAATGACTTGAGATGTCCCAAGATCCAGGAGGGGAAGAGAATTTCACTTTCCCATGCTGGGTCACCCTAGGATCAGAATTTGACCCGGCTCAACCCATGAGCCTGGAAACAGACTCAGCTGAGTGTCCACGCAGTTGCACGCTGGTGCTTGTCCTTGTTCACCTGGATATAGATGTGCTACACCTCAGTCTCACTCACTCAGAGGACCCGTGCTGGTCAGTGCAGGCCAAGCTACGCTGTGTAACAAAACCATCCCCAAGTCTCAGTGCAATAGTACAAACGAGATTGGACTCCTGCTACACGAGGGTTGGTAGGTGTCTTTGCCTCATCTGGTCACTGGGGAACCCCTGCTGGTGGAGACTTTGCATTAACAGACTTCTTCAATTATTGATGCAAGAACAGGGCACATCACAGGCCACCTCTTAAAGCTTTCTCCTGGAAGTAATTTCTACTCCTAAGGGCAGGAAGTCACGTGGCCACGTGGTGAAGTATACAGTCCTATCATCTGCCCAAGAGGAAAGACCTGCAGAACTGTCCACAGTTCCACCGGCCACCAGTCTTGTACCCCTGCATGCCGAGAGTTGCACACTCATGCACACACGTACACACACATGCATGCTCCTATACGATTCCTTCCATGGACCAGTCCTGAGCCATGCCGTCCTGATGCATCAGGAGCCACCCGTGCCTTCCCATGCTTTGCCTCCTGAGCCCCCTGCCTCGTGGAACATCAAGGGGTCTCCTCGTCCCTCCTGAGCGGGGGTCCCAGGGTCATGCGTTTCCCACTTGGAGCTAGAGCAGGAGCTGGCAGAACAGCCAACGCCGCCTCTGGCCTGGGAGTGGGTGGTATTTTTCCACAGACACTGGGAAGAATCCTAATGGGTGCTGGAAGGTCTCCGCACTGGCTGGGAGCCTCCCCACCCTGCCAGCCACAGGAAGGGAGGCCCAGAGGGGAGCAGTGAACCCCAGAGGCCCGTCCTCCCCACCCGCACACTCTCCCAGCACCACCAGGGACCCTCTCCTTCCCTCGCAGGCCAGCCCGGCTCCTCCTGCGACTACTCAGATATTCCAAGGCAGGAAGCTCATGAATATTTATAGGGGCCTGGCAGTGAGGGAGATAAAAAAAAAAAAAAAAACATTTGGAATTTATGAACCGGGATCCATCTATAAATAACAGGCCTGTGGCTGACGGGGTTCTTCCCTCACCACTGATGCCTTCAAGTTCAGCTCCAACCCCAATGAGCCTCCCAGAGCTACCCTTGCACGCGTGCATGCACACACACACACGCAGCGCTTCACGTGGATGCACTATTCTGTGGCCTCTGGTGCAGGGCCCAGGCAGGCACTCACCCCCGCCGAGCACACAGACACGTGCCCGGGCTGGCCGCCGCCTCCCTTCCACACACAGTGCCTTACAAAGTGGGCCTGAGCGTGTCCAGGCAGCCTCTTGTGTCCGCCCTCCAGCAGCGACGGCCACTCCTTCCCAGACCGGCACACACAGCACACGGCTGCACACAATCACACATGTAGAGAAGGAAGCCCACGGTCCCAGCCCATGCAGCCACCTCCTGACCCCTGACCCAAGCAGGTTGCTTCCCTTTCGTGGACCTCGGTTCCCCAGCTGCAGAAGACACGTGTCGAGAGTCCTCACTTGGTGGAGTTGTGGTGCAGATTTTTAAAGATAACAAATGTGCTGGGCACAGCGGTACACACCTGTAATCCCAACAAACGAACAAAAATGTGCTGGGTGCTGGGTAGAACGCTTGCCTAGCATGTGTGAGGGCCTGGGTCTGATCCTCAGTGATGCACACACACAGAAACACACACACACACACACACACACACACACAGAGTTAAAATAACAAGCAGCTATCAAGCACCTGCTGTGTGCAAGGTGCTGTATTCTAGGTAAGGTCGACATTCCAGTCGGTAAAGGTGGGTTAAAATCCCCGCCTGACATTCTGAAGGGAAGAAAGACAATTTGCAAAATCAGTGCGTCCATGATATGGTATGTGGGAAGCTGGGAGAGTGGGGAAGGGGACAGGGCATGCTGGGACCCCAAAATTCTCTCCAGCCAGATCAGGCCTCTTGAAACGATGACATTTGAGTAAAGATTTGAAGGATGTTCGAGGCAGAGGGAACAGCCAGGGCAAAGAGCTGCTGGAGAGATGTGTGCTCAGGGTGTCCTGGCAAGAGAGAGGAGGCAGGGCTCAGGCTCTCTTCCTCTCCCTTAGGAAGACACTAGTCCTGTCAGCTTCTTCAAACCCATTACCTCCCAAAAGCTCCACCTCCAAATACCATCAACAAATAAATCTGGGAATTAAGTTTCTGACATGTGAACCTTGGGGGACATGTTCATACCCCAAGTGAGGTGGGAGCCATGGAGGGTTCTGAGCAGAGGGTGGTACATGACGTAGGCATTCAAGGTGCCCTCTGGTGGCTGTGGTGAGGGTGGGAACCAGAGGACCAGGACAGAGCTGGCTACTGCACTGGTCCATGTGAGGGATGACAGGGGCTGGACCCTGGAGATGGCAGTGGAGAGGCGGAGAAATGGGTACAGGCTGGCAGATTAGAGGCAAGAGATGTAGCAGATGATTCGTGTGCGATGAACTCCGTCTCCAGTGACTTCACTTAAAAGGATCCACGAATTGCAAAAATGTTTCCTGAGCACCTACTATGTGCCGGGCAGTATTCTGACTTGAGCTCACAGTGAATGAACAGAGCAATAAAAATCCCTGCCCCTGGGAAGCAGACATCATAGCCGTGAAAACCAGGTAGCAAAACAAACTTCCTATGGGCCAGGAGGTGTCGTCGTTCCATGCAGAGGAGTGTAGATCAGGGCTCGCCCGGAGCAGGACGGGCCTGCGCCTGCGGGCGGGGTGGACCGGGCAGGATTTGAGAGCTGCCCAGGGTTGCTTGATGGTTTACCTGTTTAGGTGGCAGTGACAGGGCTGGGTGCCTGGTGCCGTGAGCCTGAAGGAGCACCTAGAGGAAGCTTGTGATCTCCCCCTCTTGGGTTGAGTTCCTGGGACTCAGAGACATGTTGGAGCTGGTGATTGATAGGGGTGAGGGAAGCGGGTCCCGGATGGGAAGGGGTGGGCAAGGAGGAGGTCTCAGGGAGAGTCCACACTTGGCCTGATCCCCGGGGGGTGAGGACCCTCTAGAACAGAAATTGCACTGCCAAGATAAAGGGGATGGGCTTTTGTTCCCATGTATCGGTCATTGGCTGCCTCTTGGGGTTGGGGACACCTCCCAAGCATCTCCAGGGTACAATGGCTCCCAAAAGCCCAGGGAAGGTTCCCAGAGGTCACAGCTGCTAGTGATGAGTCTCCTTGGTCAGCAGCTGTGGAGTGTGCCCATCTCAGCAGGGGATCCAGGCAGAACCCCAAGAGCAACTCCAACACCCCCAGAGCCCCAACAAGAAGGGTCACCAGAGCACCAAGCATTAGTGCCGATCACAGTGTGGATGCCTGACCCCAAAGCCTGTTCTCAGTTCTGCCGGGATGAACATCAGGCCAACTTGGCACCAGGACTCCCGACACAGCTGAGATCCCTTCCGGATTCATTAACTGCCAGAGACTCAGCTCTCCACTTCCCAGATTTGCCTGGGCATTGCCAAAGGGGCCCATGAGGGGGAGACCCTGCCCTTGAAGAGGTCAGAATCACTTAATTTTTCCCCTGGCCCTCAAAGAAAGCACCACTGCCACCTCCAACTTCAAGAAAATCGAGACCCAGAGAGGTTAAATCACTTGCCCAAGGTCACACAGCTAGAAAGTGGAAAAGCTGGAACTCAAGTCTTCTGGCTCTGGGGTCTGCATGCTTCAAAGCTACACTCAACTGCCTTAGACCCTGTGAACCCTTCAAAACCTAGAATCCCTGTGTCCACCCTGGGAGGGGACAGAAGGCACAGGGGAAGGAGGGCACACGGACGCTGGGAGAGCGCACAGCGTTCGTTCATTCATGCCGTGATGCCATCCGCTCTGTCCAGCACGTCCGGGCACTGGAGCCCACCAAGAAAGATGGCTCGGCCCTGCCCTTGGAGTTCGAGGTCTAACAAGCCGCAGATACCCTCCTAGCCCAGGAGGAGAGTGAGGAACTCCATGAGAGAGGAGGAGTGGGCCACGGGGATCGCACCCAGGAAGGGGAAAGGGAAGCACGTCTCTGACCTGTCTCCAGACGGCAAAGGCTTCCTGGAGGTGGATATGTTTTACCCAGAGTTTTGGAGGATGCGCAGAATTGGGGGAGTCCTGGGGTAGAGGGCAGTGGGGCCCACAGACACACCAGCCTTGGTACAGCCCCACGGCCGGGTCTCTCAGCCCCCTCTGCCACTTCATGCAGAGAGCCAGCAGCAATGCCGCAAAGTTTTACAGAAAAAAATTGTGCAAATACGCACTGAGCATCTGCCATGTGCTTTGTGTTTTACTGGGCATTGGGAACATGCTAGTGACAGAGGCGTGACGTCCTTGTCCTTCTCTTCTCTCCTCTAGTCATTGCATTAGGATGTTTTTATTATTACAACTTACCTGAGGATGGGTAGGTTTATAAAGAAGAGAGGTTTGTGTAGCTCACAGTGCTGGAGGTTCAAGGGCATGGTACTGGCTTCAGCTTGGTTCTGGTGAGGGTCTCGTGATGCCTGGCATCACAGTAGCAGGAACACATGTGAGGGGGGAGATCAAATCAAGAGACAGGAAATGAAGAGGAGGGACTAGGCAGGCATTTTATTTTTTAACAACCCTCAAAAGAACTAACCAGTTTCCCTCCACCCCCACATACACCAGAGTTACCCTAATCCCTTCCAGGGCAGTGCCCCAATGACCTCTCACTAGCCCCACTTCTTAGAGGTCCCACCACCTCCTAACACCGTCACACTGGGGACCAGGCTTCCAACACATGAACCCTTTGGGGGACAAATGACATCATTACCTAGGTCACACACTCCACTAACTAACAAATGTAGGATGTGGTTTCTCTCATAACAAACTCCAGACAGGGAGATGAAGCTCAGAGGGCTGATTTAGGGAGACAATCGAGGAAGGCTTCCCTGAGGAGGTGACTTTTTAGCTTAACTCTTAACCATGACTAAGAAGGATCCAGTGTCATCACCAATCAGAGGCTTGTTATGGGGATGAAATGGGACAGCTGACCTGACCAAATGTCTTCAAAGTGGATAGCTTGATGGGTTAGTCCACCTTAGAGAGTTTGAGTCTTCGTGTGGGGCATTTACTTGGTGTCCATCCCTGTCCTTCCCTGTTCTCCGTATCACGGAGGAGGTGACCTTTGAAAACTACATTTCCCAGGCTCCCATGCTCACTGGCTTCCTGCTGTGTTCAGCCAATGAGAAGCTTCGGTGGGAGTTTGGGGGCAAGAGCAGGAGAGGAGCCAGGGTATTTCCACCCAAGTCTCTGCTCTAGGCAGTGACCTCGTCTTGGTGGCTTCCCTGCCTGGTGGCTCAGCCTCTGGGCTCCAGTGACACCATCCTCTGCCACCCTGTGCGGTGACAGCTGTTGCTATTGTCTCAATGGCTTCACCTTCCTCGGCTCTTTTGCAGCCTCCTGCCTGCTCAGATTGGTTCCCTCTGTGGGACCGTCTGGCATGGCCGCTGTTCCCCTCACAGCCTGTGGGGACACATCAGCCTCAGTCCCTTGGCCCTTCCTCCTTGATTGTCCCTTTATGCCCCCAATGCCACCTGGCCGTGAGAAGGTGCGTGCTGGTGGCCGCTCAGGAGCCGCCTGGGCCCACTTCTTCAGCTCCGGGCCACGGATATTCATCCACAGTGGCCTCCACAGCAGCCCCGGGAAGCCAGCGCCCTGCTGGCTCCGTCTGAGATGGGGAAACCGAGGCCAGTGAGGTTCGAGTCCCTGGCCAGGGCGTAGAGCCACAAGTTCCTCTCCATATGCACTTGTGCGAGGCTGGGCTGGTGATGGCCATCATGATGACACCGCCTGGTCTCTGGTGGACGAGAGGCTGGAGGTCCAGGCTGGATGAAGCCCTTCCTTGAGCTGGATGGATGCAGGTGCTGGCAGCCACAATGCCGCTGATTGCAGGCCCTTCCGTGCGCCACCTGCCAGAACAATCCTCAGGCCCCCGCCGCTGGCTCTTCTCCCGGCCTGCAGGGGAGGGGGCGAGGGCGGCAAAGGCCTCTCGGGGAGTTTGGGCTGGGAGCAGCTGCTCTGTGCTCAGCCAGGATCGATTTCCCTTCAAGTGGCCCATTCTCACTAACAAAGGGCCTGGTGACCCAGGTGGCTGTCACTGCCCCCTCCCCTCCATGGAGAGGATGTGTCTCTCGGCTGGAGTTGATTTTTCTGTCTTTGAGATTCATTTCTTTGAAAGACCTGGAAAACTCTAAAGGACAGACTGAGTCCGCCCTGATGTGCTTGCCTGGAGTTCCCGGGCCAGTTTCTCTACCTTCCCTGCTCCCACACAGTGTGGGCTCAACTGTGTCCAGCCCCTGCCCACCGCCAGAAAAATTCACAGCATCCCAGAAGGCGCTGTGTTAGGAGAAAGGGGCTTTAAGGAGGTACAGCTGGTCCTCTGGACCCCCAGGGTCTGTATGCACAGACGCAATCAACCGCAGATCCAGAACAATTGGGGGAAAAAAAATCTAGAAATTTCCAAAAAGCAAAACTCGAATATGCCGTCTGCTGGGCAGTACACTGAGTCCACGGATGCGTGGACACACCCTGCTGGGCCATGTCCTCAGCTCCCAGTTCCCCCCAGCCCTCAGGTGAGCGTTGCTCACGCCCGTCTCCCGAGAGTTCTGTCTGTAGCCTCAGTTGTGTGTCTGCAGCGTCGTGCGCACGTTTCTTGCATGATTCCCGAAACAACAGAACATAACAGCTGTTTCCATAGCGCCTCCATTGTGTTCGGTACTGCAGATTATCCTGAGATGATTTGCAGGAGGAGGTCGCAGGCTTTATGCAAACGTCCATCATTTCACACCGGGGACTTCGGTGTCCCAGGGGTCCTGAGCCAACCCCCTGTAGACACCAGCGGAGGCCTGCAATTGAATTTCAACGAGGTCCTTAGGGTGGGCCCTAAGCCAGTACAACTGGGGTCCTTATAAGAGGGGGTTAGGGCAGAGACACCCACTTGGGGAGACCAGGTGAAGACGCACGGAGAGAGGCAGCCACCTGCAAGTCAGGAGGGAGGCAGCAGGAGGAGCTACCCTGCTGACATCTTGATTTCAGACTTCTCATCTCCAGAACCATGAGGCCATTGACTTCTGTCATGTCAAGCAGCCCGGTCTGTGGCACCTTGTTCTCACAGTCTGGCAAACTCCTGCCCGTGCCTTGGCGGCCTCCCAGCCCCTGGGGGAGCTCCCAGGCCATCTTTTAAGGCTGCGTGACTGGGCTCTGCCTGAGGAATACCCAGCTCCCCCACAGGGAGGCCAGCGGAGGACCCAGTGAAACAGCTGTCCCCGGAGAAGCGGGGCAGGTGAAGAGGACTGCCAGGGAGGTTGAGAGCAGCCCTGGGTCTGCAGCCGAGGGGACTCTTGCTTCCCTGAGCCACAGAGACCATGACCGAAGCTGCCACAGCGAGGCACAGTTGACCCTCCGCACTGTGGGGATGGTCCCAGGACCCCCTGGACACCGGAGTCAAGTTCCTTATGTAAAGCCACGTGGCGACTGCAGAGCCCGCACATCCTGCCGGAGACTCAGGTCACCCGCAGTGGCGTCTAGTAGCAAGGACAAGGTGACAGCTATGTATGTTGTGGTTACCCTACATTGTTTAGAGGATCCGGGAAAGAAAACCGTACGTGTCCGGTTCACATGCAGGTTTTTAAAAGCACGTCTTCCACCTGCGACTGTTTGAATCCACGGATGCGAAGCTGTGGATGCGGAGGGCTGGCTGTATGTGTAAGAGCCTGGGTTGCTAGGAAGCTCGCCGGCCAAAGGCCGCAGACGGCCAGCTGTACCTCTAAAGACCCAGTGCGTCTGGGATGCTGGGGTTAAGACTTCAACATATGGATTTTTTTTTTTTTTTACCGGGCTAGGGGACAATGACAAGAAAGAAGTCTGCCCACGGTCAGGACAGATGCAATCTTTTGCGAATATTTCTGGCCGTGGCTGGTTGAGTCGGCCGAGCCCGTAGAGGCAGAGGGCATCTCAGTCTGGGAGGCTTAAGCAACTTAGCTTCTCATAATTCGGGAGCCTCAAAGTCTGAAGAGGGTGTCGCAGGGCTGGCTGCTCCGGAGGCCCCTCTCCCTGGCCTACAGATAGCCAGCTTCTCCCTGTGTCCTCTCTGGATCTGCCTTCTGCATGTACCTGGGTCCTGATCTCCTGTTCTTACGAAGACCCAGTTCGGCCCCCACATTAAGGATCTCATGTTAACCCTCTTTAAAGATCCTGCCTTCAGGATTGGGACTTCAACGTGTGAATTTTGGAGGGACCCAATTCAGCCCAGAACAGAGGGGACACCAGCCACCAGCCACAGGAAAGAAACCCAGCCACTGCCTGGAAGGCAGGGAACGAGGGGCATAAGCACCCCCAGGCTCTCTCTTTTCTGCCCTCCTGCCTCCTCTGGTGGTCCCCGTGGGCAGACTTTGCTGGGAGCTGGGGGACTGGGGGTCTGGTTCATATGCAGCATGTCCCGCATGCAAAGTTTCATGCACTGGAAGCTTGGTTCCCGGTGCGGCAGTGGCTGATGGAGGAACCTTAAGAGGTGGTAGCCAGTGGGAGGTCCTTGTGTCACTGAGTGTTGCCGTTGGGACCAAGAGAAGGGAATGCTGGTCTCCTGGAGTAAGTTCTTGGAGAGAAAGATATTAGAAAAGTGCAAAGATGACCCCTTAGTCTCCCCACCTGCTTCCACCGCCCCATGGAATCTTTCTTCTGCACCTGCTCTTGTATTGTGCCAAAGCAATGAGGCACTTGATCTTGGACTTTCAAATTCCAAAATTGTTAGCTAAATAAACCTCTTTTCTTGATAAAGTATCCAGTTTTGGGTATTTTGTTATAGTACCAAAAAATGGAGTCCTATCCAGAGGTTGCTCTTCTGGAGCACAGAGCAGATGGAGCAGTTCAGAGCTTGGATCTTCTGGGGGACAAACAGGATTCCAGCTCACCCTCAGCCTCCCAGTTTGACCTTTGACTCTTACTGGACAATGCTCAGGACCCTGTGTGCCCTGTGCCTCCTCCCACTAGGGTGGAGCCTTGAAGAGAACAGGGATCTCTCGGTCTCACTGACAGCAGAGCCCAGAGCAGTGCCTGGTGAAGAGCAGGTGCTCAGGAAACACGGGTGGGACCAGCAGATGTTCCCTGTCCACCAGGCCTTTGCCTGCCGTCCCCTCTGCCTAGAACCCTTTCCTCCCTACCCACAGTCTCCTGTCTGTCCTTCCAGTCTATTAACTATTGCTGCTCCCAGAAGGTTGTCCCCACACCCTTGAAAGCAAGCTCTGCGGCCAGCCCTGCCTCACGGCTGGATCTCCCCACAGCGGCGCCCGTCACACCCTGTTATAATTGCCTCCTCCCTGCCTCTCTGCCTGGCCCATCTGGGGATGCTCAGGAGCTTGCTGTCCTATCTGCCTTGCAAGGAAGACAGCCGCAGGCGTTTCTCAGGCTCTCACTTGGAACCACGGCTCTGAGCTCTTGGAATATGTTAGCTCATTGCACCCTCAAAACGCCAACGTCGTCGTCACCTACCGCCTGGTTCCCCGTTGGAGAAATGAGGAACCCGAGGCTCAGAGATAGTAAATAACTTGCCCGATGTAACACAGCACCAAGATTGAAACTCAGACTGTCTGGCCCGTCGTTTTGTGTTCCCAGGCAGCACACATTCATCGTTTTTATCCCACAAGCAATTACATCACACGTGTTGGTATGTTACATTGCAGGGGCGAAGCCACTGGAATGTGTGAACCTCATGATGTCGGTAGTAAGTCGCCTATCACAGCTGGTGCACAGGATGGTTAAGTTACTAGCCAAAGGTCACACAGCAGAGCCAGGATTTGAACCCAGGAGACCCAGATGCAGAGGCTGCTGAGGAATGGAGTGCCCTTGAGACTCATGTCTTTGAAACCCTGGAATGTGTGTCCAAAGGTACAGCCAAGTGGCAAAAGGATCAGATGACCAAATTAACCTGCCTCCCCTAGGGGTGCACACGGTACCCAGCAGGAAGGAGCCCGTGGGAAGTTGGTGGCAGGCAAGTGCTGGCTCCTGTACCCTGTTGCTATTAGCTGGTGGGCTGATGCCCAGGCACCTCCCGGCCTCGCTGTCCAGTCTCTGAGGCCTCCCTGCCTCTTCCCTGCCTCCAGGCCCTACCTGGGATCCTCGGAGCAAACACCTCCATTTTGTGCAGGGTGTCCCTGGCTGTTGGCACAAAATGCCTCAGGCAGCCACGGAAGATGAATTTCCCCCATGACGACCTTTTCCACGCGCTGCCGGATTGATTTCAGACATCCATCCCCAGCCCCCAGGCCCAGCCTGGGCCCCCACTGCAGGCGCTGATCGTGCAGATTTATGCCCTGGCCAGAAATTGAATTCCTGTAAGTCGAGGGAAGTGTCTAAAAAAGCTCAGCCTGGCTCATTTTTACCTCTGACGAACTTGAGGCGAGAGATTAAACCTGGGCCAGCGTCTTCCAGCTGCGGAGACCGCGGTGGCAGAGAAATGACCCCTCCACGCGCATCTTTCTTCCATTTCCTGCCTTTGGTTGGGCTTCCCAGGGCGGAGAAATAAAAAGCAGTCTGACCTTGAGGCCTGTGTGGTTACAGGGAATTCCCATTTCTGACTAGCTGATGTTAGGAAAGGGACATGTGCTGTGTTTCCAAAGACAGGTTTCTGGTCGCCGTGGCAGATAAGGAGCTGCTCAGAAGGATGGGAAATCAAGCCACTGATTTAAGCTGGGACAGTGGCGCGCAGCTGCAATCCCAGCTAGTGGAGAGGCTGAGGCAGAAGGATCACAAGTTCCAGGCCAGCCTGAGCAATTTAGCAAGACCCTGTCTCCAGATAAATAAAAAGTGTGGGGGGTGCAGCTCAGTGGTAGAGCGCCCTGGGTCCCATCCCCAGAACTGGGAAGTGCAGAAGCCACTAATTTATCTGCATCACCAGCCCCCGCTGCCCCAGCTCCTGAGCCCAGCTCAGCCTTAGTCACTTGGTTCAGTTCTCATTAAGCGTCCTCGGGCTGTGGCAGAGAGAACCTCAGAGAGTCTGTGGACGATTCCAGAACCCTTACTCCCACCCCCTGTCAGAGGCCCAAACGCCTGGGAGGGAGAAACAGAGAAATCAAGTGACAAGTCCGGGAAGGAAGGAACCACACCTTGCTGCAAGTTCTCTCTCTCTCGCCTTGAAAAATGAGACATCTGATGCAAATGTGGCTGCCTGTCTTTGGTTCAAAAGCCCCTAAATATTAAAGAAATGAATCCTTGATGTCTACAAAGAAAGGATCAAAAACGAATCTTTCTGAAAGGAGAGGAGCTTTTATGTCCCTGTGAACTTTTCTAGATCTCGCCTCTGGCAGGGATGCCCACGGAACACGGGGTGCGGCAGGATGCAGAGCTAAATGGCTGCAATCCACAGATTCATTCACTGGGGAACTCTCTGCATCCTGGGTGCTGGGCTTCCGGCTGGAGGCATGGCAGGGGGACATGGGGACCTAGTTTCTGCCTCCCCTTTTTCTATGAATGGAAGTGAGGGCCTCATGCATGCTAAGGGCCAGCTCTACCACTGAGTCACACCCACAGTCCAGTTCCTGACCTTAAAAGCCATTGCGGGGGCGCCCAGGAGCCCTGGTGCATGCCTGTAATTTCAGCCACTCTGGTGTTCAAGGCCAGCCTGGGCACCTTAGTGAGACTCTGTCTCAAAATAAATAAAAAGGGCTGGGGGTATAGCTCAATGGTAAAGCACCCCTGGGTTCAATCCTCAGTATCATTTTTAGAAAGCCCTTGGAGTTGGGGGGCTGGGGTGTGGCTCAGTGGTAGCAATTGCCTAGACTGAGTGGGGCCCTGGGCTCAGTCAGCACTGAAAAGCCAAACAAAACAAAACGTGTGGGCTTTCTACAAAATTCCTGACCCGTAGTCCTCAAAGCTGTCGAGGTCATGAAAAATAAGACTGAGAAACTGTCACCAACCACAGGAGACTAAGGCGACACCGTAACTCGAAACAATATGGTATCCTGGACCGGATTCCAGACCAGAAAAAGGATGTGAGTGGGAAAACGGGAAAATTCAAACAGTCTGCATTTCGTTAGAAGTAGTGCTGCCTGCTCGGTTGTGAGGGATGGAGGGACGCGCTGCGGTTATGCAAGACGGTAACCGCGGCGGGCGGGGGTGGGGCCCAGGGGTGCTCCTGCACCTGGCGTCATTTTCTTGTAAATCTAAAGTTATTCGAAATAAAAAGTTTATTAGCCAAAAGAAAATCAGCAGAGAATCTGCAACAATTCTGGAACAGTGCTAGTTCTGTGTGTTGATATAAAAGCTCCGAAGACCGGGTACCTACTATGTGCCAAGCACTGTCCCCGCTGATGTATGCTAACTCTGTCACCCTTACAGCCTCCTGGGAGGCCCAACCCTTGTGATCTGGACTCTTAGGTGACGCCGTGGTGTGGACACTGTGGGAGTGTGTCCGCCAGGGTTCATGTGCTGTGTGCTTGGACCCCTGGGTTAAGGCAGGGGAGCCTGTAAGAGCCAGGGCTTAGGAGGTAGTTAGGTCCTTGGGGGCATCCTCTCAGAAGACACTGATGCAGTTATCTCAGGACCCCTGAGAGAATGAGAATAGCAAGCCCGATCACTGAGTCCCTCTTGCTTCCCGTCTCATCATGTGATCTCACATGGAGATGGCGTCTGCCAGAAGGCCCTCCCAGGCTGTGCTCTTGGATGCTTAGAACTGCGAGAGAAAGACACCCCTTTTCTTTATGAAGTGCCCGACCTGAGGTATTTTTTATAGCATCAGAAAATGGACTGATACAGGTAAGGAATCAGGGGTTAAGGAAGCCACAGAGAGGGGCTGGGAGGTGGCTCACTGGCCGAGCGCATGCTTTGCGTGCATGAGGTCCTGTGCACAATCCGCACCCCTCCCAGAAGAGTCACAGGGAGGTTAAACCTCTTGCTCAGGGTCACATGGAAAGGAGCAGATCAAAATTTGGACCCACGCATTCTGTTCTGATGGATTCTTACAGCTGCCTGTTCATTCCCAGATACTTACCAAGCAACTACTACCCCCCTTCAGGTGCTGGCTGGGGAAACTGAACTCTTACAGGTCTCTCAAGGGTTTGAACTCAGGAAATTAGTTATATAAATGGTGGAGGAAATGAAGGTGATGTACCCAGAGCCCAACGCTGGGACTCCAGTGGGAATTGGAGCCCCAGCAGAGACACAGCCCACAGCCAAAGTGCAGGAGACAAGAGAAAGCCAGAGGAAAGAAAGCAGATTCCCCTTTGTCCCACCCTCCTGCCCTACACGAGCGCCTCCCATTGGCTGATCCTTCCTAGAAGGCAGAGAGCAAGGGAATGTGGGAAATGTAGTTCCCAGCCAAACAGGGTAGGGGCAGGAAAAGGAAAGTATCTTAAGAGCAGCTGGAAGATGAGCAGCCCTCCTCCTCTGTGCTGGACCCCCTTTCCTATAGCAGCTGACAGAGCAGAAGAAAATTCAACTGTCACTTATGTGAGTGTGCGTGTGTACACGTTTGGGTGGCTAGCAGGGAGACCGTTCTTTATTGCCATTTCACAAATGAGAAAAGTAAAGAGATCTTCTTGGGAACCGACAAAGAGGAAGTAGCAGATCTAGGACTTGAACATTCATTGTGGTTCAATCTTGTCGAGTTCTTATGAGAATTCCTGAAAAATTGGCTGCAAAGCACTTAGAACAGGACATAGCTCAGAGAAGGTGTGCAATAATGTTAGCTGTTGTTTATTGTTCTTGTTGTTGCCACCATTGTTGTGATGCTAAAGGATCTCTTCTTGCAGGTTTTCACATCCTGTAGTCACAGGGCTCTGAGTATGTTGGGGGAGGCAACAATTAAAGGTAGAACTGCATTAGTTCATTGCCTATTGCTATAACAAAATACCTGAGGCTGGATCACGTATGAAGAAGAGAGGCCTATTTAGCACGCAGGTCTGGAGACTGAAAGTTCAAGATTGTTGGCTTAGCCTCTGGTGAGAGGCTCATGGTGAGGCATCACCATAGTGGAAACAGAGCAGAAGAGATCACCGTGGTGAGACAGGAAGTCAGAGCCACTCAGGGGTTAGGCTTGCTATTTTTTTTTTTTTTTTTTTTTGCAGTGCTGGGGATTGAACCCAGGTCCTTGTGCTTCTGAGGCAAACACTCTACCAGGCTTGCTATTTTTATAGCAACCCATTCTCATGGGAACTGATTCAGCCCTTGAGACCAGCATTCCTTCCTTCTGAGGGTGATACCCGCGGTGACCTGCCCCCCTAGGCCTCAGATTGTAAAGGTCCCACCACCTCCCAACAGCACCAGACCAGGGACCAAGCTTCCAGTCCATGAACCACAGGGGACACTTCCACATCATACCCAGGCTACAGCAGGACCTGTCCAGATCTAGGAGCTCCCACCAATGTCCTGACAGCACCGCATGAGCAAAGGTCTGGAGGCAGGAGAGGGAGGCCCGCTGGGCAGGCGAGTGAGCCCATCCTCATGGCCTCTGAGCTTTGTACCGGAAGCACTGAGAGCCATGGAAGGTCTGAGGTGGGGGTGACGTGGAAAGACAGCTGTGGCCTCTCTGGGAAGCAGCTCAGAGGGCATACGAGTTGAGTTCAAGTTTGATGGAGAGAGGGATCCTGTTCTCCTGCCAGGCAGGCCAGCGCCCAAATCCCAGCTCAGTGCTGGGCACCTGGACGTTCCTCTCTCTGCCTCAGTTTCCATTGGAGGTGGACCTAGCATTAGTACTTCCCATGAGACGGGGGTCTCAGGATTTCGTATTCGAAGTATTTGTTAAGCATCTGTGAAGGGTGGGCTGTGGAAGTGTGAGCCCGGGGTGAGGGCAGAGCTCCGTACTAGAGCCCTAGCTGCGTGAACAGGGGCCTGGGTTCCACCCGAAAAGAAAGGACAAGGACCATTGAGGGTGGGGCTCGAGCTTGACGTCTGGCGCTGGCCTTTCTCTCGCCCCTTCATCCCCTCCCTCATCCACTTGCACGACTTTCAGTCCCATCTCACTGCCAGTGGCATCCCTGCAGCCACGCCCTCTCTGCCTGCCTCCCCCCACCCTGGGCTTAATGTCACCACTTGGATGTGGTTGTGGCATCGGGAAGGGAAGATTCCTCAGGCCGAATCTCCTCCCCATCCAACTCCCCAGGGTGCCCGAGCCTTCTCCATCTCAGAAAATAGAGCCCCCATCCATCTGCCCCATTGCTGGGGCCCCAGAAGATGGAGTCATTATCATTTCCTCTTTTTTTCCTTCTGTCTCACATCCATCCTTCAGCAAACCACTGGCCTCTGCCTTTAAATCTACCCATGGTCTGTCTCAATCTGTCCACTCACTTGAGTCCTCATCGTTGGTCAACCTGATGGCCAGGGCAGGGCAGAGGACAGCGTGTTCAAAGGCCCTGGGCTGATGAAGAGCTTTGGGGAGCCAGGCACGTATAATCCCAGCTGCTCAGGAGGCTGAGGCAGGAGGATTGCAAATTTGAGGCAGTATGGGCATGTCATGAGACCCTGTCTCAAAATAAAATCCAAAGGACTGGAGATGCAGCTCGGTGGTACGGCACCCCTTGGTTCCACCCTAAAATCAAGGAGAAAAAGGAAAATGTCTGGAGTTTGTCGAGGAACGTAAAGGAGGCCTGTGAGTCCCAAGAGGCTGGGTGAGTGAGTTTCCCCCCAGAGGGATCTCCCCAGAAGAGGCACACTTGAGTGCTGGGGCAGAGGTGGACTTCACACCTCCTCAGAGCACACTTATTTGATGGCTGATGACATCTGAACTTGCAATCTTTTAAAAAAAAATTTTTGTAGTTGTAGACAGACAGAATGCCTTTATTTTGTTTATTTATATGCGGTGCTGCGGATGGAACCCAGTGCCTCACACGCGCCAGGCAAGCCTGAGCTACAGCCCCAGCCCAGAATGCGCAGCCTTCACACAGACCTCAGTCCATGTCCTGTAGACGGGTTCTGCACAGTCTGGACCGCACTCAGACGGCACGGCCCGTCTTTGTCAACTCTCCTCTCTCCCTCCCTCCGTCTCTCTCTCTTTGCAGTGCTGGGGGCGGAACCCAGGGCCTTGCACAGGCAGGACAAGGGACAAGTGCTCTTCTGAGCCACGCTCAGCCCTGCCTTTGTCCATTCTTGCCCAGGGCAAACCTTCCCAGCAGCTTCCTTGCGCTGAGGATCAGGCGAGAGAAAGTCAGGCCAACGCAGAGACGGTGTCTCTTCCTGTTTTCCCCAGAAAATCTATTTCATTTATTTTGGTCCTCAGCCTTGAAGCATCTTTGAATATAAGAAGTGGCCTCAACTAGGGCTCGTGGCCGGGGAGCATGTTAGAGTCTCCTGCTAAGGTTTGGGTGGCTGGGAGGGTGTCGTAATCCGAGTTCTCTAGAGGACAGAACCGAGAGCACGCACATATAATTATGAAAGGGGCTTCATTAGATTGGCTCCCACGATCAGAGGCTGCCTAGTCCCCCAGTGCCGCTTGCAGGCTGGAGGGCCAGGGGAACCAGAGCCTTGGAACAGGAGGGCCTCTGAGGCAGCCGGTCCAGGCTGGAGACCTGGGAGCCTGGAGAGGCGCAGGAGTGAGTCCCCGTTACAGAAGCCGGAGGCAGGGGTTCACAGCCTGCACCAGGTCAGGAGTGGGGCTGGCTCCTCCCTCCTTGCTCCCTCCGACCCTGGCCTGTGGGATGGTGCCGCCACACTCAGGGCCAGTCACTCATTCACTGACCCCTGTGCCAGCTGTCTCTGAAACCCCCTCCCAGACACACCCAGGAGTGTGCCCACTAATTTCCTGGGCATCTCTCAGTCCAGTCAGGTTGACAATCAAGGTTAGCCATCGCCAGGGTGCTGCCACTCTGGAAGCCTCTAGAACAAGATGGGGTAATTCTGTTGGGAGGGAGTAAAGTAGTGAATGAAGGAAGGAAGGGACAAATGGAAGTCCGGGTGTATTCATGGTTGGATGTGTAAATAGATGAGTGCATGCATGAAGGAATGAGTGGCCAGGTCCCCTGGCCCTGTCACAGAGCTCTCCCAGGCAAAGCCCCGGCAGCTCAGGCCCAGGAGGCCCCGTGACTCCCCGTCCTCCAGCCTGGCAAGGCCAGTGATATCTTCTTTAAGGCCTGTCGGCTTATCACTCAGGGGGGATTTGTCCGACACCTTGAGGCTTGACAAGGGCAGCCTGCTATTATCTCAAGCCCTCCGAAGGGATGCGGCCCCGTCACGGCTCAGTCGCAGCAGACAGGCATGTCCCTGATCATTCATCACGGCCCTCCGCCATCCTGCAAGGCAGGGAGCAGCCAGGGCCGCTGCTGAGCTTGCCTGTCTGCCGCCTCATCTAGATGATTCTTCCCTGCGAGGGATGGAGGCCAGTTGGTGGCAGGAGGAGGATGTGTGGTGGATTGGTGAAGGTATTTGCTCTCTGTCCCACTGGTCGGTCAATGTCTAGTCATTCAACAAACATCCCCGGTGCTGACTTTGGGGACTGAGTGATTAATTATTTGCAAAGCAGACAAAACTCCCCACCCTTTTGCCATCTCCTGTCCAGGGACAGAGGCATGCCTCGGTCACACTAATGAGGCCCTAGTGGCCATTGTGACTCAGGCGTAGAGGGAAATAAGAGGGAGGGGCAGCAAGGGGGATAGACTGTGGAGTCCGGTGGCCTGTGCTTGAGGCCTGGCCCACCACTTATGGACTTGACCTCTCTCTACCCTGGTTTCGCCACCCATCAACGGGGGGTAACGACAGCACCTGCCTCACAATGCCCTCCTGAGGATTGAATCAGTCTGTCCACGCAAATGCTGGGGGAATGTGCGATTCCCAGTGGGGGCGATGGATTGGGTATTGCTTGTGCCCCCAAAGGTTCCTGTGTCGGGGGCTTGGTCTTCAGTGTGGGAGGTGCTGGGATCTCTAAGATGTGGAGGTGCTTAGGTCAGGTGGGGGCCTGCGGGACCCCAGCCTCTCTACCTCTCCCGCACCTGCTCCCGCCTCTGTGTTGGACCCCGTCTGCCTCGAGGCCCTCACCAGAGCCGAGCTGAGGCTGGCGCCATGCCCTTGAACCTTCAGAACTGGAAGCTAAATAAACCTCTTTTTTTCCCAAAGTAGTCTGCCTCAGGTATTTTGTTAAGTGAGCAAATGCAATAAGAAATAGACGCATGGGGAACAGGCACAGGTTGCCTGAGAGATGGCTAACCTATGGCAGGAAGAGCCGGGAGAGAACTTGGCCGAAACCTTGATGCCTGAGCCCCGGGGATGGAGGAGAGTTATTTTGGCCATGAGATGGGCCGAAAGTGTTGATGGGAGAGGGTCGGACGGTGCCAAGGCCTGGAGGTGAGAAACACATGAGCCACTCCAGGCAGGAGCCACAGCTAGAAAGAGCCTGCCGGCGAGCCATGTCTGTTGCCTGTCAGGATGAAACAGGGTCCCACCACCCTCCCTGCCGGGTTGCAGTGGATGTTCTGGGTCAGGACACCGGGGAGCACGTGGCTCAGGATGGAGCAGCGTCTCCTCTCGTCCCTCACTCATTCTCTCCTCTTTGGTCTGCAGCTCCTCATCCTGCAGCCCCAACTCGAGGAGGATTTGCAGGATGCTGGGTTTATCAATTCTGCCGGCTCATCACAGTCCAGCATCTGCACCGAGCTCATGCCATTTAGATTCCATAGTTACTGAAATTAGCCTTTTGAATGTTACAAGGGTAGCAATAAAAATAATAGCAGTGGGTGGGGCACGGTGGCACACACCTAAGAATCCCAGTGGCTCAGGAGGCTGAGGCAGGAGGGTCGTGAGTTCAAAGCCAGCCTCAGCAACTGAGCAAGGTCCTAAGCAACTCAGTGTGACCCTGTCTGCAAATAAAATTTTTAAAAAGGGCTGCGGATGTGGCTCAGTGGTTAAGCACTCCCGGGTTCAGTCCCTGGTACCAAAAAAAAAAAAGGAAGAAGAAAAAAAGCAGTGAGACTAGGAGTGTAGCTCGGTGGTAGAGCACTTGCCTGCCTGCCGCACTCTGATGTTTATCCTAATGTTTGTTCAGGTACTGTTAACTCATCACGTCCACCAGCAGCCCTGTGAGCAACTAACACGTCCACAGGTGAGGGCACTGAGGCACAGAAAGATTAGGCAACTTATCCCCGTTGCACAGCACATGAATGGGCAAACCAGGACCCCAGGACCCTGGCTAGACTCCATTATCCAAGTAGGAGTAAGAAACATCTAGAGGAAACAATTGTAAGGATGTTGTCTGGAAAGATGCGGGTGACATCACACAGAATCCTTTTTGGGAGGACCGTGGGAGCAATCCCTGCCTGTTCTCAGTACCAAAAATAGTTGAGCCTTCTCCTGAGCATCTGGTGTACTTTTGTTTCAGGACACTGGGAGCCGCACAAATGACCAGCATTCTCTTTTCGAGTTGGCTGCTAAGGAGCTGGGAGCTGAGTTTATGGGCCGACCATATGCTGATGGGCTGGGTTTTTCAGGGATGAGTTTTTCTTAGCCTCATTTCTGGCTCTGTCTTCTGTCCCTACTTTTGTTTTCCTCCCCTTACTCCCCTGAAAAAAAAATTTTAAACAGTCTTTAAAAGAATCTTAACAAGAACCATGGCCTGGCAGTGTAGCTCAGTGGTAGAGTACTCATCCAGTAGGCATGAGGCCCTGGCTTCTACCCCCTTACAAGATACATGTTCATTGTAGAAGATTTGGGAAAGGAGATAAAGATGATTGTGAATCCCAATTTTTAATGACTGCATAATATTCCACCCTGTGGGTGCATCTTAAAATTTTAAATCATTCCTCCTGTTGTCAGATAATTGGAGGAAAAAAATTCTAGTTCTCCAGTCTTAAGAAGCACTTTAGCATCCTTAGAGCAGCCTAGTACGTGTCCATGTGATTTCCATGAGCTGGACTCCTTGCCTTGGATTGGCTGGGTAAAGGCAAGTACAGAAATCTCAAAGTCTCAGCTGTGGATTGGCGAACTGCCCTCCGGAAATGCCTAATCCTGCTCTCACATTTAATTGGAGCTATCTTGTGGTATTTTACATATCCTTGTAACCCACTTAGATGCTTTTCTGGAACAAGGCAGGGTACAAATAAATGGAGAAGCCCCAAGCCACCTGATTAAATCATCCAGTCTCAAACACTATGGTATCTTCATTTTATTAAAGACCTGCTCTCTTCCTATTGGCTAATCTCCAGTAGCCAATGCTCAATGAGTGTCTGCCCCCAGAACACTGAAGTCATCCCTTCACCCTGGCAAACTTTTTTTTTAATTAAAAGATATTTTTAAGTGCTGGGGGTTGAACCCAGGTCCTCCTGCATGCAAGGCAAGCTCGCTACCCCTGAGCTACACCCCCAGCCTGCCAGGAATGGTTTTGGAGCCCAGATATAGACAGCAGAGCTGTCTGAGATGATGATCCTGGGCCCAACTGTGAGAAAAACTTCCCTGTGTGTCTCCTGCTTAGTTAATCCTGGACCTGTTATGGAGCCTGGTGCTTAATCGGGGCAGCAGCCTCAGTGAAATATTTGAAAAATCCCAGCCAGAAGAGCCGATTTGAGGAACAGCCACTTGAGTGCACAGCTTACCCTCTCAGAGCCCATTAGCAGGAATATTAGGCTGGAAGCAGAGCTCAGTGGAGAGCGCTGGCTTCTCCTGAGCATTTGCCACATCTGAGTGGAGGCAGGCCACCCCACTGGGGACTGCTGTACCCGGAGAACTCATGGATTCTCACACCAGGCACTGTGAGCATTCCCTCGGGATAGACCACTTACCCTCCGGCTATGACCTCTAAGAGTTCATGACTTTTGTTCTAAGCCAGACCCAGTCTACGAGAAATGGCATTTGGACTTTCAAACACTGAGCCTTCCAGGACATTCCACTGGCTCCTAGGGACATAGGACATATTTGCATATTTGAACTTAAACCTGCAGGGCAAAACTCGGGATCTTAGCATGCTGAGACTTGGCAGCCAAACCCCAGGCATTTAATTATACTGCTGCCGAGAACACTCCTGCGAAGTGCGTCCAACGCAGACAATTATTTTAGGAAAGCCACGGAGGCCTCCTCTTCGTGCCACTTAAATCTCGCTTCTCTTTTACAATTCAATATTTCATATGTTGAGAGAAAATGTCTTGTTTGCTTCAAAGGACACGCTAGGAAATGTAAGAAGGAGATGTTAATTATGTTGAGCTGGGCTGCTTTGTTTCTGCACAAATGAGACTCTTTAGGGGGGTTCTCTCCTAATTGCTGGGGGACTGGCGCCAGGGGAGGACGCGCAGGGACGCTTGGGCTCCTGTTCATTGTTTTGTTTTGTGTTGTTTTTAAAGAGTTGGATTTGGCCTAAAAAGAGGTGAAACTAATCCTGCATTCTTCCAGAACAAAGGAAAGCCTTTCTTGGGTCAACCTTCTTGTCTTGGGCTTCAGAGGGGGAGGGGAGCACAGGGTGCAGGGATCCGCAGGTTCTGTGTTCGCGGGTTCCACACCTGCCAATTCAATCATCTGCAGATTGAAAAAACTGGAAAGCAACTGCTCTGGGCCAGACACGGACAACCTTTTTCTTCTCATTGTCCCTGAAACAGAAGAGTGACAACTATTTCAAATCATCTCTGTTGTGTTATAAGTCATCTAGAGATTATTTAAAGTTCACAGAGGACGTGCAGAGCTATGCAGATCCTGTGCCCTTTTATGTAAGGGACTTGAGAATCCTCAGCTCCTGCTACCTGCAGGGGTCCTGGAACAATCCCCCATGGATACCAAGGGATAACTGTAGTTGCCTAGGTGGACATCCCTGGAAGAACCGGTGGCGAAGCAGGAAAGTGAGAGAGGAAATGAGGAAATGAAGGGGATTCACGCAGAGCCAGTTAATGAGCAGGTCACACCCTGGGAGGAGAGCAACCTTCTCTCCTAGGAGACCTCATAGGACTTCGAAGTTCTCCCAAGGAAGAGGCAAGAGGATGGAATTTGTCACTGGCACCTGTGAATCATAGTGGACATGCTGGGGAGGCCCTGCCTGCCTGTCCAGTGCAAAGGTCCAGTGAACCCTGACCACCAGAGGAGGCCCTTGGTGGGGGAAACCTTGAATGTTTCCACACTGAGCCAGTGTGGACGCTGCCCAGCTCAGACCTGGGTGCAAGGAAGGCTGGGAAGGAGAGTTACCCCAAGGGAGGCATGTGGACTCCTAAAGAAGGGGTTCCCCAGTTTAGGTAGAGTGTATATAAGGCACGAAGAATGACTCATCACAGTAGTGTTGGATGGTGTTTATGAATGGCTTATTTTCCTTATAAATTAGTGGAGGAGTCAAGCTCATCTGTACAATTATACCATTAGCTCACATTCCAATAAGCTTTTTTTAAAAAAGGCTTTATTGAGCGGGGGAGGACAAGGTGGGCCAATAGCTGGAGTCTCTGCGATTACTCATGACTCACAGTGGGCTTATCTCTGCCGCAGCTCATGGGAGCAGCCTCAGCCGGGGATCAGCGACGGCTGTGTAAATGATCAATTTTTGTGGAGCTTTGTTTCTCTGTAAAACATTTGCAGTTTTATCAGAATTTCTTTTGTGCCCATAAGAATGCATCTCAGAGAGGACCAGAGCTTTCTATTTCCCATCTCCATGGCCACTGCCCATCATCACTTACCTGGACCCATGCGGTCACCTCTGCTTGGTCTCCCTCCGCCATTGTCCTCACTGCAGCCAGGAGGGCCTGCACTGTCTCCCGCCCTCCTCTCCCTCCACGACCCCTGCCTCAGCTCCTGCCTCCAGGCCTTCCTCCTCACTCTTCTGCCTGCCTGGAACATCCCTCCCCACAGAGCCGCGGGCTCCTCCCTCACCTCCTTCAGGTCTTTACTCAAAGGCAACCCTGGGCCTCCCCTGCGTCTTCCCCTCCATCACCCCTGAATTACTTCTCCCTCTGGTACTCATCACTTAAAAATAGTTGATGTTTACTTATTTATGTCTACCCTCCCTTTAATAAAAACGCCCAGATCATCTCGTGTGTGTGTGTGTGTGTGTGTGTGTGTGTGTGTGTGTTTTGTGTGTTTTCAACATCTGGGGTAGAGCTGAACCCAGTAGGAACATAATGATTATTTGTTGAACAAATGAGATCGTTGTACCCTGTTAAAAAGAAAGGGACCCACCTGTGACCAAATCCACTATGTCTGAAGACGCACTGGGGACCTGACTGGGGGTCTCAGCTCCATCCAGTGAGTTCGGTTGACCCTCTGTGTCTGCTGCACACTGTGGATCCGCTGAATTGACCAAATACGGACTGAAAATATTCTTTTAAAGTTATTTATGTACTGAACATGTACAGATTTTTTTAGTCGTTATTCCCTAGACAACACCGTTTAACAACTATGTACGTAGCCTTTACGTCTTTTTATGTGCTGTAAGCCATCTAGAGATGACTGGAAGTCCACAGGGGGGTGTGTGCAGCTTCTCTTCTCTGCAAGCACAGGAGCACCTTCGGATGCTGGAACCTGCAGGGCATCCCGGAACAGGTGGCCCATGATGCCCACCAAAGACGGTGTTCACTGCCCTTTGAACAGCCTCTCTTAGATTGCTTCAGATATTACTCAGCATTTGGAGTGTCGAAAATGTCGCTTTCTCTCTCCCCTTCTTCTAGTTCCCTTAACCCTCAAATTCAATTCAAATGTTTGTTCCTGGGGACACCTCCTCTAAGACCCCAGCCCCAAGAAGAAAGACCCCTTGTTTCTTCTTGCACCATTTCTGCAAAGCATTCTCTTCCAAGCATTGCATGTGGTTCTAGGAGCATCATTAGGATTCCATGTCTGGTGTCCATCCTCCCTGCCGGCTCTGTCGGCAGTGACGGGTGCTCCCTCCTTCTCTCTCCTCCTAGCTCATTTCCCAGAGCCCTTGCCTGGGACAGAAGAAGCTCTTACTGGATATTTCCTAATAAGTTTGGAAATTATGGCCTCAGTTCCCCGATGGACCTTAGCATTGCCAAGGTTCTGATAAATCCTACAATAAAAACTCATTTCACCCAGCAATGCATAAAAATAACTGCAGAGCACCCTTTCCCAGTGCACCTGGTAAGATTGCCAGTGTCCCAGGGAGCATGATTGACCTCCAGTAATCTGAGCAACATAAAATGACCTGAAGATCCTTACCTTAGGAGACATTGAAGGCGATGTCTTTTATCCAAGAACCTGAAACACCTCTGTGAGCATTTTGTCTCGCTTTGGCTATTATTTTGCCTGGGTTTCTGCAGGCCAGGTGGGGTGGGGCAGCGAGGTTCATGCATCCCCAGCCCATGCGTCACTCCAGGCTGGGGTGCAGAGAGCGAGGCCCACATTGGGGGGATCCATGTTCTAATGGAGGTCATGGAGGTAACCTTGTGAGTGTGTGGGAGTGCATTCCTGGCTTGGGGAAGAGCTCAAATCCCACAATTCCTTGCTGTGTTGCTTAATCCTTCCAAACTGAGTCTTGTTGTCTGTAAATGGGGCTCCTGGAGGAATGATCGTGATCACACTACCGCAGGCACTCGACACATGGTCCAGCACATTCCAGGCATCCAGCTAAGGGCACCTGTGACTTCCAGGGGTCCCCCTTTCTCTCCCAGCAAGATCAAGGTGAGTTCCCCAGTGGGTTCCTGCTCTGACCCCGACCTCTGGCAGACTCTCTTCCAGAGTCCAGAAGAGGGCTGGCAACTCTACACCTCGGCGCAGGCCCCCGACGGCAAATGCATCTGCACAGCCGTGATCCCGGCGCAAAGCACCTGCTCCCGCGATGGCCGGAGCCGGGAACTGCGGCAGCTGATGGAGAAGGTAGGAGCCTCCAGGTGCCCTGGGGAGACCATAAAAACCTCCCATGCCCATCTTGCCCTCTGCCCCTATTTTGGTCAGCCCCAGCCAGCTCCAGCCATGCAGATCATTCAGAGCTGGATGATGATCCAGCACTTCTCTAGGTGGATGTTTTGGTGGTGCTGGGGATGGAATCCAGGACCTCACATGCTAGGCAAATGCTCCACCACTGAACCACATCTCCAGTCCCAGATGGATATTTTAATTCAATGTCTGTTAACGCTTCCTGGGGAGAGAAGCCAAGAGCTTGTGGTCAGGGAGGAAGGAAAATCCCAGTGACAGCACGTGAGTTCGGACATGAGCCCAGGCCCCACTGCGCATGCCCCATACAGCCTTTAGTGCACCTGCTGACAGAGTTCTGTGGCCCTGGGGACCCTCCTGCTCCACTCCTTGGAGAAATCTCATGTATAGATTTCCACTCCCTCTGATCATGGTCAATGTAAAGTGGTCCCACCCAATCCATCTCCAGGGCCATTTCAGTGCCTTTTGGAGATTGGTGGCCAATCACTGCCCACCTGGACTGCCCATTTGTCAGCTCTGATGCTAGTGATGAAAGGGACCAGGCCCTCCCAATGCTCCTTCAATAGAGGAGGAAGCTGAGGCTTGGCAGGGAGGAGTGTCAGCATCCGGGTGTCCTCCACCTGCTACCTCTTCAGGATCCTGTCCTTCCCCTGGCACCAGACCTCCCCACCTGTTGAGACATCCATGTGGTGCCCCCTGATTGTTGACAAGGGCTGTAGAAGTGTCTGTGCATCTAGGGTGGGTGGTATGCTGCTGAGCTTCCGGCACTTCCAGGTGTCGTGTGAGCAATGGGACAGGACAGGCTGCATTTTGCCAAGGATCCAGTGCTTTCCAAGTGTACCTTAGCCAGTGGGGTTCAATTTAGCTAGTGGAGTTCAATTTAAGAAGGTGGAATCTACTTTAGGCAGGTGAGGCCCACCTTAAGCAGGGGGGGTTCACTTTAGCCAGGTGGAGGTGGGAGCTAGAGGACCCTCAGGCTGGGTCAGGAGAGGCCAAGGCAAGGGAATTTTCAATTTAGTCATTCAGCGAAAAGTTATTTATTCAGCATCTACTATGGGGCCAGCACTGGATGCTGAGGATTTAGCCATGGACAAGCTGGACACTGACTCTACCTCTGAGGATCCCATCTGGGAAGGCAGATATACAAGAATGGTCAGAATAGCTGGGAAGAAAATAACTGGGCAAGGGGAATGTGAGCACGACGAGGTCAGGGAGTGATGCTGAAGTTCATATCTGAGGGATGAGAAGCCAGTCTTGGGAAGATGAAGGAACAGCGCTCCAAGTGGCAGGATCAGCAAGTGCAAAGGCCCTGAGGAGGGAGGAACTTGAGCCTCTGAGACCTGGAGGTTAGAATAGAATCATCCAGGAGGGGAAGCAAGTAAGGGGGCAGGACCAGCCTTCGAAGGATCTGCAGGGGAAAAAGGTGACCTGGTTTCATTTTGGAAAGTTCCCTCTGTCTACTCTGGGGAAAACTTATGACAGGGAGTAAGGGTGGAAGCAGGAGGACAGGGAGCCTGTGAGAGGTGGTGGGAGCCAGGGATGGGGGAGGGAAGGAGTGCCTTGCTACTGGGAGATTGCTGGTAAGGTCAGGAGAGGAGAAGGTTGGAAGGGTGTTTGGGTGGCCTCTGGCTCCACCAGCTCTTTTCCGTGATGTCTCTGGGTTACAGCGCGGGAGGAATTTTGGTCTCCAGAATTGTCCCTATCCTAGGTGCAGAATGTCTCCCAGTCCATGGAGGTCCTGGAGTTACGCACGTTCCGTGATCTCCAGTATGTGCGCAGCATGGAGACCCTCATGCGGAGCCTGGATGCCAGGCTCCGGGCAGCTGATGGGTCCCTCTCAGCCAAAAGCTTCCAGGTGGGTCCTTCTGGGTTCAGGTCAATATCAAGGGAGTGATTACAGTTGGTCTCATTAGTTCCAAGAACGGGGTCACGTCTGAGAAGAAACAAAGGTTGGCCGGGCTCTGGAGTTCAGTATGGGTCAATGTCAAGGGCCAGGGTATATCAAATACCAGGGTGAAGTTATGGGTCCAAGTTCTGTGGTTGGCAGCCATTCTACCTTGGTGGGCAGGAGCTGAAGGACAGGATGACGGAGCTACTGCCCCTGAGCTCGGTCCTGGAGCAGTACAAAGCAGACACTCGGACCATCGTGCGCCTGCGGGAGGAGGTGAGGAACCTCTCCGGGAGCCTCGCAGCCATCCAGGAGGAGATGGGAGCCTACGGGTATGAGGACCTTCAGCAGCGTGTGATGGCTCTGGAGGCCCGGCTCCATGCCTGCGCCCAGAAACTGGGTAGGCCTTCACCCTTGACCCGTGACGTCCATACCCCACCCTAATATCACTGTGTGCTCTGAAGCTGGGCAACCTCTAACTTTTAAACCTCAACACTTGATTCCTCTGCCCAAGGCCAAACGTGAGTCCAGAAACTGGAAATGATCTTGACCCTTGACTTCCAACCCTTCACCCCTAACTCTACTCTGGGATAAGGTTTCTGCATCTTCTCACCCCTGGTCCCAGTTCTTCCCAGTATGGTCCTTGCCCTGCCTTTCTTGGGCTCTTCTCAACCCCTACCCTCATTTCCTCTATTCCTGCTTCCCAGGCTGTGGGAAGCTGACTGGTGTCAGTAACCCCATCACTGTTCGGGCTATGGGGTCCCGCTTTGGCTCATGGATGACAGACACGATGGCTCCCAGTGCTGACAGCCGGGTGAGTGACAGTGCCCAACCCAGGGGTCAGATTCTGGGAGGGACATGGCCCATGATTGCCCACAGGTACCCAGGATTCCACACCAATGACTCTTGTAACCAAAGTGTCCTGGGATCCCCAGCACCCTTAGACCTTCCCTTGACTGTCTAGTGACAAGCAGTGACCAAGGACCTTCTAGCCCTGTGTATCCCAAAGTCTGTTGACCCCCAATGACTGTAGGGAGCCTAATGGTTACTGCATACAGTCATGCATCAATGAATGACAGAGACGTGTTCTGAGGATTGCGTTGTTAGGCAATTTTGTCATTGTTCATGTTACAAGGTGTACTGAGACAAACTAAGATGGCTTCAATGTCACTAGGTGACATAATCTTATGGAACCTCTATATTGTATACATGTCATTGACGAAAATGTCATTATGTAGCACA
This sequence comes from Glaucomys volans, assembly GCA_020662805.1. Taxonomy (NCBI): domain Eukaryota; kingdom Metazoa; phylum Chordata; class Mammalia; order Rodentia; family Sciuridae; genus Glaucomys; species Glaucomys volans. Next base: position 308,353 of record JAJEJO010000445.1, on the reverse strand, counting down.
GGACTGTACTACTACCAGTTCCCAATGACTGCTGGCCTCTGAAAAACTACCCAGTGACCCATGCCTTTCCTGCTCAATGACATTTGGACTTCCCATGGCCTCCTTGGTCATGACTGCCCATCACCTACACCCACAAGAACCAGCTGCAAACTGCCCAGTGACTATCCTGTGCACTGACCTTCCCAGTGACTGACAGGTCATTGGGTGACCACTGGATCCCATAGACTATAGGTGGTAATAAGCTGCCGATGATGGTCCCAGGGATTATGGGGTTCAACCAGTCAGCTGGTCTGGAAATCAGACGTGGATTTGTATTCCACGCCCCCACTTCTCAACGAGGGAATCTGAGGCAGCTTCCTTAATGTCTCCCACTCTGACTTCCTTATCTTCAAAATGGTCAAAATTTCAGCATTCAAGTTCTTAAGATTCTTAGCTCAATAATAAGGGCACTCACAATACTAATTAATATAATGGCAATGAAGACAGTGTTGACGATGAGGGGGAGGACATGCCTAGTTATCTTATTTCAGGGGTTACCCATGGGCAATGAATTCAAGTGACCTCTTATTACCTGATGGCTGTCCAGTGACCACTAACCACCAGTGTCCAATGACCAGTGAATTCCTGGGCTAGTAAGTCTTCAGAGAATGCAATTTCCCCTAATCCTTTGGGATGGAGCGCCGCCCGCCTCACATCCGTTTTAAGATCAACAGTACTCATGTCACTGGGACAGTGGCCCTGAGTGGTCAGTAGAAGGCCCATGACTGAGTAATGACAGTCAGTAATTTAGGTGGCAGCTGATCTTTAATGACCATGGTTGAATCCTAAATGGTTGCTGGGACCCTTGAGTCATTGACAGTGGTCCCTCCAGTGACCAGAGGCTACTCTCATAGGTCTGGTACATGGATGGCTATTATAAGGGCCGGCGGGTGCTGGAGTTCCGCACTCTGGGCGATTTCATCAAAGGCCAGAACTTTATCCAGCACCTGCTACCCCAGCCGTGGGCAGGCACGGGCCACGTGGTGTACAATGGCTCCCTGTTCTATAACAAGTACCAGAGCAACGTGGTGGTCAAGTACCACTTCCGCTCGCGCTCGGTGCTGCTGCAGAGAAGTCTCCCTGGGGCTGGCTACAACAACACCTTCCCCTACTCCTGGGGTGGCTTCTCCGACATGGACTTCATGGTGGACGAGAGCGGGCTCTGGGCTGTGTACACCACCAACCAAAACGCGGGCAACATCGTGGTCAGCCGGCTGGACCCACACACCCTGGAGGTCATGCGGTCCTGGGACACTGGCTACCCCAAGCGCAGTGCTGGGGAGGCCTTCATGATCTGTGGCGTGCTATATGTGACCAACTCCCACCTGGCTGGGGCCAAGGTCTACTTCGCCTACTTCACCAACACGTCCAGTTATGAGTACACGGACGTGCCCTTCCACAACCAGTACTCCCACATCTCCATGCTGGATTACAACCCCCGGGAGCGGGCCCTGTACACCTGGAACAACGGCCACCAGGTGCTCTACAATGTCACACTCTTCCATGTCATCAGCACCGCTGGGGATCCCTAGGTGCCTCCATGGCTCAGGCTGCCCCACGTGGGCTGCTGGGGCCCTTCCCACTCTGCCTGTCCCTTCAAGTTTGTCTCCATGGTGCCCTCTCCCCACTTTTCTGCACAGCTTTCCTTCTCTGCCCTGTATTCCTACCAATGCATCTTCTCCATTTTCTCCTTTATTGATCTCTGCTTTTGATACTCCATTTCTTGGTCTTTCTGCTTTTATTGATGTCCCTCTGTCTCTTTCTTTTCATTGATCTGACCCTCCAGTTCTGTCTCTGTCTTTCCCCCCTCCCTCTCCTGCTCTTGGCTTCCCCCCTAGTCTTCATCCCTCACTCCCTACCCCCAGCCCTTGGAGTTGAGTGCATGGATCTCTTTTTTTTTAAATTTACACGTTTTTCTTTCCGGGTTGCTGGAATAAACGGGACCTTTGACATTTGATGCTTTGGTTGCTCTGTGTATCCAGTGGTGGCTGAGGTGGAGGTGAAGTCTGAGTGTGGAGACCCATCCCCCCCGAGCCCCTATCCCACTCAACAAGGGGCAAGCAAGACCAGCCTGGAGCTCCCCTTCACCAGGGTGAGCCCTTTGGGGAGACGTGAGGAAATAGGATCCAAAGGTGTTTCAATCAAAAGCAATTCATTTTAAAGCAGTATGATCAAAACAGCTGAGAATTCTATAACAAGGATGAAAATTGGCCTCGAATAAATATTCTGTCGCTGGCTTTTCACTCATCGATCACTCTGGTGCATCGCTGAGCTGTCTGGCAATGTTTTAATGGGTTTTTAACAATTTGGCTGCTTTTAAGAATCTGGGTATGAGAGGTTAGGGCCCTGCCGAATTTATCCTCCTTCTTCTCTTTCGGCTTTGTAATTTCAAAAATCATTTCTAAACAAGTCACACCCGTTCTGAGTTATAACAGAAAGTTCCAAACAGCCTAAAGGTGTGCTTGGCCTGGACTTCAGTGGAACCCACCACACTCCATGCCTGGAGCCTCTACCTGGAAGGGGCTTGGTCAGGGATGGCGCCTCACATGGGGATCAGAACTCCTGGAGGAGACAGCCAAAGACACGAGGTGTCAGAGGCAGGAGGGAAGGGTTAGAAGAGGTCAGATGCTCTGGAGCCTTAGAAATCTGGCTAAAGGTGAAGCCGAGGGGCTGGGGGTACTCGCAGAAGGGGAAGAACACAAGTGCTTTGCAATGTCTGTCTGGTGGCCTCTGCAAGACGGGCTGAAGGGATGACGCTGGGGACCAGGAAGGTGTCACAAAGATGAGGGCAAGTTGGTAGGACTGCAAGGGGGTGGGAAGAACCACCCCTAGGGCTGTTTTTTTCTGGAATGGAGGTTCTGAGAGGATGGTACAGGGGCTGCCCTCCCCCCTGCACCTTGGCCCCTAGGTTAGTCTAAAGAACCCAGAGCAGAAACATCATGCAGGAGCCCCACTGGCCCAGCCCACTCCTCTGAGGCCACAGGGAAGGTGGTGGCAGCTCTTCCCAGAGGCTTATGTCCCCATCTCTAATTAATGGCCTTCCTGACTAAATCATCTCTGCCTTGTGCTAGCATCTCCGAGAACTTGGACACTGGGGCCATACTGGGAATGAACCCCATGAATAATAAATGGGGCTGCCTAATGTACTCATTTAAAACCAATTTTTAAAGAAATCCTCCAGAAGAGCAATTAATTTCCATTTAAATGAACAAGTGTGACATTGGAAAAGGATGGGTTCCTGGATTAGCACCTGAAGCTGCATTTTGATCCATACCAGCTAAACAAATCCACAAAAAATGTCACAAGTCTGGGATGCTCAGAACATCTGTGTCCACCCCCCCACCCCCACCCTGCAATGCACACATTTATCTGAAGGCAGATTTCCAAGGTGAGATGACAGGATGGTTTATCCATCTGATACTGAACCCTCTGGAGTAGGATCACCATTGGAGGATGCTGATTCAGTCTTTGTCCAGAATATGCTTACACATGGAGACCCACATTCTCACACCAAGAACAGAGCTGATGTGGACATGTTGGTCACATCTGTACATCAAGTCCCCAGAGGCACCAGGTACCTGGCATCACAACTGCCAACTCTTTCTCTCATGCACACAGAGGCTCAGCACTCCTTATACCTTCCTGTTTGTGGTGTTCCACTCAGGGATGAGCAAGGGGAGAATAACACCACCCCTGGAGGCCAGGTCGCCTCTCTCTGGCTGCCACTGCTAACTCTGCCCCCTCCCCCGGCATCCTACTCGGGACCTGGCCACAGCCAGGAAGCTATAATCATCCTGATAGTTTGCCCTGAGGTGACCCCCTCTAGCCCTGCCCAGCAGCCAGAGGCCAGGGTGATGCACACAGCAGAGAGATCTTTGGGATGGGGCCTGGCCTGGGAGGGGCCTCTAAGAGACCACCAGAAGGAGATGGGGTATTCAGTGGTTGAGCCCTTGCCTTGCAGGTGCAAGGCCTGGGTTCCACCTCCAGTACTGGGAAGGAAAAAATAAAAATAAATTTAAAGAAAAAACAGGGAAGACTACACTGTCACCATCCTAAAGGCTTGGGATTTACAGCTCCAGTCCCAGGCAGTGGGGTGGGTGAGAGTGGAGCAGGTGAGGGAAACCACAGCTACTTAATAATGAATCACTCAGACATTGAGTGGGCTCCGGGGGCGTGTTTATCTAACAGCAACGTTCTTTGAGTTTTGGCTACTGCATGGATGGACAGCAAAGGAAGAGGTTGAGGTCCAGGGGACAGGCGGTCACACTCAAATAGGGGGTCTCCCAGCAAGGCACAGGACACACAAACACACACACACATGCTGTATGGACGCCCGAGTGAGTGAATACCACAGATATTATTTCTGGCCTCACGTAGGGTCCTGTGTGCCCCTCCCAGGCAGCACTTGACTCAGCAGGGGCCCAAGGGAGATCCTTCCCTGGGCTCTTGTGTCACAAGTCTGAACACAGGGTTATCCATCCCTGGAGCAGCACTCTGCAAAACCTGCTCCCCAAACCCTCACTTCAGTCGTCCCCAAGGGCTCCCCTGTACCAAGAGCGGTGCAATTGCCTCCCTAACCCCACCCAACTGTTGCTGCAGACAGCGGGGCTACTGCCCGGCTGCCTCCTGGCCCCCAGGACAGAACATTCTGCAAGGAGGCGTAGCCAACCAAGCCGCTCTCCCCAGCCCAGCAGAGCTCGGAAGAAACTCATTAAACCTTCCTAATGACAAACACTCCGGCAGGCGGCTGGCGGGGAGAGCGATTGCTCCAGAAACCAGCCAGATGGGAGCAGGCTCAGGTGATTGTTTATGAGTCTCAGCCCTGGAGTTGGGGGTGGGGGGCTCCCTTGGGGTTGTCTTATTTTGCTCAGGTCCCCAAGCCCTGCCAGCTGGGGCCACCCCCATAATCGAGGCTGGTCCCCACCAAGTGAGGGGGGCAGTAGGTGGGCAGAACCACTTTCTCATCTAAGACCCACAATCTCCGACTGAATTCTGAGCCCCCATCCCAGGCCATGGCACAGAGGCAGCCGTGCAGAAGTGAAGGTTGGCAGGCAGGCCACCCTTGCAGTCATCCACCCTGGCAGGGGCCCCACCCAGAGGAGGAGGGAGGGCACCCATCTCCCCTGCCCACTCCCACAGGCATTCTCTCAGCTCCACAACAGTGGAAGCCACAATTGGCTCCCAGCCCCCGCCACAGGATCCCTGCTGTCAGAGGCACCTGGTATTAGCCCACTTCCAGGGGGCTCTGTTACTATGGTAACAGCATCTGCAGAGGGTGCTGGGTCTGGCAGCTGGACCCAGGAACAAACAGTTAGAAGTGCTCTAGGTGACAGGCATACAGGCATCAGGGTGCTGGGTGTATCTGATCCAATTCAACAGTGGCTGGTGTGTATAAAGCAGTGTGGGGGGGATGTGGAAAGAGCACCCAGCACCGAGGGGCCTCAGCCTGGCTGCCCAGGACCACTGGCCGATCTGCTGGCCCCATTCCCAACCTGCTGGATGGAAGCTGTCAGGTGAGTGAGGTGGGCCCTGCATCCTGGAACAGGCCCTGGGGAGGGCATGGCACACCCTGGATGGACTGGGCCGGAAGGCGCCTGGATGCCCTGGTAGTCCTGCCACTGGGAAGAATACCCACGGGACCCCCCAGGGACAGAAGGGAGGCTTTCGGGCATGAAGAACAGCTTCAACAACCTGGGACGATGGACAACGATCCCTCCCCACAAGAGTGCCCCACGCCTCACCAGGAAGAAAGGAGACACAGGACAGTAGAGCAGTGGTTCCGAGTTTAATGGAGGGAGCAAAGGGCGCTGCACTGCAGCCCAAAGGGCCCGCAGCTGGGTGGCTGGCACTGAGCATTTGCTTTTTGCATCTAAACAGAGGAATGGGGCAAACCGAGAACCAACAACTCGAGGCCTTCCTGCCTGCCTCTGGGACTCGGGGACAGGTCACCCCCACCCCCTAGGTCTGGGAGCCTCCCTGCCCCCATTGCCCTTCTGAAGTCAGTTACTTCAGCAGAGTCTGGCAGGGATGGCCCCACCTGCAGGTAGGACAGGGAGCAGAAGCCCAGAGCTCCCAATCTCAAAGAGCCCCCCCTCTAGCCATTTTGGAAACAATAAATACTGTGTGACGGTAGCAGGGAACAGCGCTCATTGGCCAGCTGGCAGCAGGGGAGCCCATGGGCCCAGCGGCCCTGCCCCACCCTACAGGCCAGGCCTGGGCCGCCCATCCCTCACTCTGTGCGTAGGATGATGTGGATACCAGAATCCGTGAACACAGGCCCACTCATCTCCCCTGTCCGCAGCGCAAATGAGGCATCTTCAAATGGCTTCTGCATCTGACCTAGGAACCATAAGGACAGTGGAGAGGAAGGGGTCAGCGGGTCAGAGGAGGGGCCAGGAGGAGGCAGGTGAGGCGAGCAGAAGCAGATGGGGCTCCTGCCTGTTCCCACCCCATACGCATCCATCACTGAGTTTATGGCCTGTCACAGTGCAGAGCTGCAGCCTAGCCGGAGGTGGCAGGGCCATTAAGGAGGCCCTGGGAAGCCCAAGGACAGCATGAGGGATGGCAGGCAGAGCTGCTGCCACTGCTACGCATTTAGAGAAGCATTTTGGTGATGAACTCCTCTCCCTGGGCCTGGTTCCCCACAGGGGCACATCATCTGTCCCACAGGCCTCCTGGGGTGGGTGGGGGCAGGTGGCTAACATCTCTTTGTGACTCCCCCTCTTTGGCAGATGCCTGCACACCACACCCCATCCTGGCCTCTCCCTCACACCCTGTAGACCCTGAGGAGTGGGGGAGAGGGGCAGAAAGGAAGAAAGGGGGAAGAGAAAGGAGGTGGTAGGAGGAGGCCAGGTCACCTTGGCACCCTGATTTCCTCTTCCCTGGCCAGACAGGCCTAAACTCAGGGCTGCTGATGCCCCTGCCACCAACCTGGTTTCCCCACTTGTGAGAATGGAGAGAATTCTGGGGGACCCAGCTCAAAAGCCCCTGATAAGAGGAGATGCTAATAACTGGATGGAACCAATCTTCAGGGGCCCATGATGGGGACAACTGTGCAAAGACACACAGACCCTGGGAGGGGATGACATCGGGATAAAGGCTTTGCACCCGCTCCTATGAGTCCCCTACTCTCCCCTGGTTTCCAGCTCCCCAAACCAGGTAGCCTCTAAAGCCTGAGGGAGGGACTGTGCTGCCATCTGGTGGACTGGGAAGCTCTGTGTGACAAGGGCCAACCTCCTGAAAACCAATAGGCCCTCCCAGCTTCTACCTGCCCTCAGGGCTGCAGGGTGGTCCTTGCCAAGGGTAGGGTGATGCCCTTTCCTTGCCCACCTCTGCTGAAGGCACCCAGGTCTCCCCTGGCTTTGGCCGAGCTGCAGTCGCTGAATTGTGAGGCCAGAGACTCAAAGTCTTCCTCTCCCGACTTGATCTTCTGGATGTAGCCTGTGGGGAAAGGAAGAAGAGTCCCACATCGGGGGCAGGGCAGGAGGTCACCCCCAAGGAGCTATATAAGTCCTCCTCTGACAAATGTCTATGTTCCTTACAAAGACACATCAACATAGGCCACGAACATTCTCCCTGCACCTGCTCAGTCTCCTGTCATCCCTCCACATGTACCTGTGACCCTACAGTGATACTGATGGCCATGCCAGTCTCTTTTTGTCTCTCTCTCTCTCTCACACACACACACACACACACACACACACACACACATGACCTCCTCCCATCCCTCAACACACAATATTTAACAGAAAATCTACCTCTAAGTTCCAACAGGGAGTAAGAACAGGAGATGGGAGACCTAAGGGATGGCGGACCCCACAAGGCTCACCCAGCCCCAGGGTAGTCTGAGAAGGTTTAGATCAGGAGGCCAGGGTCCAAGCTCAGCTCTGCCACAGGGGTCAGCCAAGTCCTCAGCTGTGGGCCTCAGTTCTCATTTGTGGGACAGGGGAGGCAGCCCTGAGCTCACTAGAGCATTGAGAAGAGAACCTGAGGGGACTTGAGGGATGTTGCTTCACTCCTATGCACTGTGGCCCCATAGGCAGGAGACCTGGCTCTTCTCCAGCTTCCCTGACAGTGTCTGGCAGAGCCCCAGATGTGCAGCCCAAACCAGCCCCACTGGACCACAATTCTCCTAGAGGGAGAGGAAGACAGGGGCAGAGGAGGAAGGAAAAGGACCCCAGCAGAGGGAAGTGACAGGGCAGTGCCAACAAGAATCTGGGTGACTCGGGTTTTGGAGCATAATGTGGAAGGGCTGAACATGTGTGCACAAGTGTGCGGTGTGTGAATGCACTAAGGGGTGTGTGTAGTGTGTGTAGCATGCATCTGTGTGTACTTGTGCATGGGTGTGACTGTGTGTGTACACGTGCGAATGTATACCAGGTGGGGAGGAGCTGCCTGCCGCCTTCCAAGTCCAGGTAGTCCCTGAGGTGGCCAGGAGTCTGTGAGAAGATAGAGGACAATCTATCCTGTCCTCCCTTCATGACCCTCCAGCTTGGCAAGCAGCCCTGGCACTCATAGTATCCCTGCCATCTCCTTCCCAAGTTCCCACGGCAATGGCCTCAGACCCTGGAGCAGCCCTTGGTGATCTGGGCCTCACCTCGGCCCTGCACCACTTCCCCGACCGGCCCAGCAGTTGCTCTCTGGAAGGCACCAGGGACTCTACCCACCCCACCCATCTGGCTGAGGAACTGGGCACCAGCCCACAGCTGCCATTCTCTCAAGATGTGAAGATCACCCAACACACCTGCCCTGCAAAATCACTGACACTTCCACCCATTGCTCCCATCAGACCTTCACAAGGCCAATATGGCTGACGCAGGCCTGGAGTAAACATCTCTGACACACCCACCTGGTGCCTGTTTGAGCCCCATGGGGATCTTGCTGGACCCCCCTCAGCATCTTCTTCAGGCTCCTATGGGACGCAAATGCCACCACAATCGCATAACTGGCACCAAAGTGGAAACCATGGGACTGGGAGAGCATGAATGTTGTTTTCGTCTGGTCACACGTCATGGCAGCTACTTTGGCATCTGATCTGCACACTGCCAGGGCACACAACTCAACTGCACCTGCTTCGTCACCTTCACCTGTCTGAACATTCTTTACCCTCCCAGACTGTTGATCTTTTGCCAGCACGCTACTGTGACATGCAGCACAGTGCCAGGCAACAAGTGAGATACTGACACAGTCGCTTGCTGTCACCATTCTTCCTTCCATGTGAGCTGCACATCTCAGGGACAAAGCTGCCCCTACTCCTCTCTGCCCTGCCAATCCCTGGAGGTACTGCCTGATGCCTGTCAGACAAGCATGTTGGCCAAACAAGGCTCCTCCCTGCTCTCTGTCTGGGCTGCAAGTAACACCCAGGTCTGGCTGGAAACCACCCTCCTAGGCTACCAAGGGGTCCCCCCTTGTGCCGAAGGCATCCACCAGCAACTCTGGGCTGAAGTAGTCGTCCTTGGTCACCCCTCCTGCTCCTCTTCTTCCTGGCCTTCTGAGTATATCCCAGCCTTACCTATACAGGACCAGGCTTCCCCACCTCTCATTCTGTGTGGACCACAGTCAGCCAGTCAAGGAATCCTGATGCACAGTGTCCCCGGGGTACCTGCCTGCTCCTGGAAGCAGAACTGTATGCAGGCGCCCTGCACCCACAGAGCTAAGCCTAACCACAGCCCTATACAACTGTCACCTTGTTACACCCCTCAGCAGCTGGGGCCGCAGGGATCTCCAAGACTGGACAGCCTAGGGTTCTCTCACACACATCAGTGTGTAAGCCATTTCCACTTAAAAATGAGTAAAAGCCACACTTTGGCCCCACAGTTCACATCACTCAGATCAATCTCTGATCAACAAGCTATCTTAGAATATGTTCTGTTTTGATAGAAGCCTTACATGATTTTTTTTTTTTGTGGTGCTGGGGATTGAATCCAGGGCCTTAGTGCTTGCAAGGCAGGCACTCTACTAACTGAGCTATATCCCCAGCCCCCTCACATGATTTTTTTGAAAACCTCTTTAAAAACCTCTTTCTTTCTGAGTTTTCCTTCTTCAAGGATGACCTTCAAGGGGTCAGTTCCATGTGTCCCCTCAGCAGCTCAGTCTACATATGCCCCCACCCCACTGCCTCCACCTCCAGGCCTTTGCTTAGCCAGTTCTGTCTGCCTGACACTTGCCTGTGTCTTCTGGTCTTTCCTGCAAGCTTTCCCAAAGCCCCTACTGCACGAGGTGCTCTCTGTGGAGCATTTACCACTGTCCTGTTTATGTCTGTTGAGGACAGGGGCTGGGTCAACTTTGCTCATCACTATCCCCACTACCACCCAGCGCTGTGCACAAAACAGATATTCTGCAGCGTCCAAGGAATTCATAAATTAACAAGTAGAAAACGCCACAGGGAGGGAGGGAGACAGGGACCCACCACTGGTCTTCAGGTAGAAACACTGGAACCTCCCGCCTTTTGCACCTGAACCTCAGGTCTCAAGGTGGAAGCCAGACTTCCTGGACCTCCTCCAGGAGCAGGCCCTGCCTCACTGACTGCTACTACACCTGCCCCAAGATGGCACCCCTTGAATCTGATCAACGGAACTCCAGCCAGGGCTCTGGCTGAGAACTACCCAGACCCAAGGCAGACTCTTCAGGAGTGGGGCCTTCCCTTCCCTTCCCCTTGCTTCAGGGTGTTCAGGAGGCTCTGAAATTTTATGCAAAACAGAAGAGTACTTGTTTCTGCCGGCAGCTCCAGGCTGGCCTGCTGCTCACAGCACATCCCTGAGACCTAGAACAGCCAACAGGTCCCAGGGCCCAGCTGGGGATTCCAGCTGCTGGGGTCAGATCCCAGGTCTGTTGCTTCGGAGCTCTGCATGTCTGGGAGGTGACTGCCTCTTGCAATCTCATTTGAACTGGCCTGTAAAACAGGTTAAAAAGAGCTTCCACCTTGGGGAAGTAAATGACCACAATGTCTGGTACAGAGAAAGTCATTTACAGATAGGAGTTGTCCATCCATCTGTTATGGGCTGAATGTCTGTGTCTCCCAAATGCATAAAATGAAACCCTAGCCCCAAGTGTGACTGTGTTGGGAGGTGGGGGTTCTAACAAAGTAATAAAGGTCAAAGCAGGTCATAAGAGTAGGGGCTGTGGTTTGACAGGATTAGTGTCCTTATAATAACAGACACTGACAGGTGTGGTGGCACGTGCCCCTAGTCCCATCTACATGGGAGGATCACTTGAGCCCAGGAGTTTCACACCAGCCTGGGCAAAAGGTAGGAAGACTTCATCTCAAAAAGAAAAGGAAGAGCCGGGCGTGGTGGTGCACGCCTGTAATCCCAGCGACTCAGGAGGCTGAGGCAGGAGGATCGCGAGTTCAAAGCCAGCCTCAGCAACTTAGCAAGGCCCTAAGCAACTCAGTGAGACCCTGTCTCTAAATAAAATACAAAATAGGGCTGGGGATGTGGCTCAGTGGCCAAGTGCCCCTGGGTTCAATCCCCAGTACCAAAAAAAAAAAAAAAAAAAAAAAAAGAAGACAGATGACTGCAAGCCAAAAGAGGCCCCACTAAGGACCAAGGTTCCATCAGGCTAGAACCTGATCTGGGACTTTAAGCCTCTAGAACTGTGAGAGAATGAATTTGGGTTGTTGAAGCCACCCAGTCTGGTATCTTGTTATGGCAACCTAAGCTAATACACCATAGTTACTTAAGGGAGAGTGAATGAACAAAGGGGGTGACCCCCTGAACCTAAAAAGATTTAGAGACAAACTTCCCACCTGTCCCACCAAATCCTTTAGGTTGCTTCTAGACCAAGCACCTTAGGGGAAGGGGTCTGCACCTTAGGGGAAAGGGGGAAAGAGGTGACAGGATTAGGTCGGCTATACCAGAAGTCCCAGGATCCAGCAAGTGGGACCTGGCCTGAGGCTAACAGGCTGAAAGGATGCCACTGGCCTTGGGGAACACCAAACCACAGGAGCTCACTGACCCTTGAACCTTGGGAAGGGTTTGTGAGAAGGACTGCTACTCATACTCTGAGCCTCAGGTCCTGGGCAAGCAGGAGGGTCTTGGAACAATGGGGAACAGAGAATGAGAGCTTGTCCATGTTCTGGCCTCCTCAGACAAGGACACCAACAATGACACCCGGCAGGGCCTCAGATTCCTGACAGTCTCTGGCTGAAGCCCAACAGCTGTGGAAGAACCAATGCTGGGAAAGGAGCCTCAGCAGAAATGTAGAGGCACTGGTTCTGCTGTGGGCAGTGTCCTCAGGGCAAAGAGAAAACACCAGATATAAGTGGGCACTGATGACACTCACTGGGCCCAAGAGATGGGGTGGGCACTGCCCAAATCATCATCTCCTGATCACCTGGAACAAACCCAGGATCAGGGAGAACATTCACTTTCCTGGGACAGAAAACAAGGCCTGGGAGCCCAACACTTGCTGACACACCACAGAAGGTCTGGTTCCTGAGTGCACCCTGGCCAGGGCCATCTCACTGCATCCTTCTGCTGACCACCAAGGGTCCTGCCTCAGGACAGTGAGGTGAGCCTAGGAGAAGGAGGCCATTGTCCATGATCCGTGGAGGGTCTTTGACTGAGCCCACTAGGCCTCCTACATCCCTGCCCAAAGCTCTTTCCAGGGGCTTCAGGGCAGCAGCAGGGGCTGCCCAGGAACAGAGACCTCGTCCTGGCCTGAGCTTCCCCACAGTATGTGCCCGACTGACTTGGATCGAGAGCGCCCATTACTATTGGATCTTCATGGCCATCCTGACTCTGTTCTACAGGAGCAAACGAGGCTCTCATAATGAAGACACTTGCTCTGTTTCACAAGGCTGGTAGGGAACCAGCCCGTGCAGCCTTAGGGTGGGCCCTACTGGTCCTGACCTTACATCACCTTCTCCTGAACACCCAACTCCTGCCCACCTATCTATCAACGAGTTCTCCTAATTCTGCTTCCTAAACCTCTCTAGAATTTGCTCCCCCTCACTTCTAATCCCACCCCACCCCCAAGTTCAAATCACATTGTCTCCAGCTACGATACTCCCACAGCTTCCATGGGGCCCTCCTGAACAGACAGGCGTGGAACTCCTGCTGACATGCCAACTACATCTGTGTCTACTTAAAATTAGGCCAAGGGCCAACTGCTTGCTACCTTCAGACATTCCCCCCCTCCCCACCTCAGCTAACTTCAGCATCCCTCAGGACCCCTGCAGAGTCAGTCCCACCAACCACAAGGGAAGACTCTCACCTGCCATGCCCACACCTGTGCTCTCTCACCATTCCCAGCTGCCTCAGCCCTCTGCCATCTCTCACTGGGATCACCTCACACATCTGTCTCCAGCCTGGCTGCTCTTCTGATCCCCAGGCCCTTGCCCGGTCTCTTCCTTAGCCCTAGAGATTTAAAGAGTTCCTCCCAGACTGTGCCTCTTCCCAAGCCCCCTCTACTGGAGATGGTACCTCTTACCATTCCATCTCCAATGCCCATCTCCTCTTGGTCACTCTTATGGAGTCCTGGGGCCTCAGAATAGGGAACACTAGAGCTGGGAGAACTTCAGAGGTCATCCTATAATTCCTTCCAGCCACTTCCTCCTCTTCCCTTGGGGCAGCCAGACCCTCTCATCACTCAGCCTGGCTTCCCTAACCCTTTGCATTCCAGCCGCACAGATCTTTCCTGAAGGTATAGCACCACTGCGCCCCTCTCCTGGTTCCCCATGACCATGTGTTTCCTGTTGCCTCAGGATAGATTCAAACCCCTCACCTCACTCAGGGCCCTCCTCACCCTGGCCAGGTCCTGCCCTTGAAGAGTTTCATGCCCCTCCAATCCCTCTGCATAACTTTCCCGATTTTGGCTACATCCTAGCCCCCTCCATTATTTCTGCCCTGTCCTCTGCCAGGAATCCTCCTTGCTTCCCACTGGCCCACAGGTTGAGAGAGTTGACTCTGGCCAGACTTTCTATCAGGGAGTAGGAACTCAGTGGAGAGAAGGCAGCAGTCCCTGCCCTCTTGGAGCTTGGAAGGCAAATAATTAATTGGCTTTCCAGGTTCTGAGTTCAGCTCCTTTCTATAATGCTTGTAATGTAGGAAGCTAACAATTGCCATTTATTGTATGGCGATAATACACCATAATACACCATTTGGAGTGTGTGTGTGTGTGTGTGTGTGTGTGTGTTTGTATAATATCCTATAGGTCAGTACTATAGGACAGGCCAATACTGGACCCAGTAAAACAACAGTACTGACCAAGTACTCACCCCTGGCCAGGCCTTGTGCTAATAACAACAATAATGGTAAAGATCACAATGACTGCTAACAATCAGAACGTTTACTGGATGCTACATGCTGCTATTTATGATGCAGTATATTTTATCAGAGCCTTCCTGATTACCCTGGGAGGTGGGTCCTATTACTAAAACACTAATTTTACAAGTAAAAAAGACTGAGGCTCAGAGATGTTCAGTAACTTGTCCAAGGTCACACACCCAGGATGTGGCAGTGCTGGATGAGGCTCCAGATGGCTGGGTATTGGATGTGTAGGGCAGAAGCAGCCTGGGAGGCCTCTCAGAGGTCTGGTGGGAGAGGATAAAGATGAAGTAACCATACATGAGATGGAGACCAGCACTGTCTGATAGAATTCCTGAAAGAATGAAAGCATTTTATATCCCCACTACCCACGATGGTTACCACCAGGACATGTGGCTTCTGAACACCTAAATGTTCTTCTGCACTCCTGATGAGAGTGAGGAACCATTTTTAATTTTATTTCATTTTAGTTTAAATGGAAATAGCCACTGTAGTAGTGGTTGCCATGCTGACAGCTCCAGACCAAGGTTCTGCCAACTTCGGCCCACAGGCCTAATCCTGCCTGGTTTTACAAGTAAGGCTTTCCTGGCACATAGCCACAACCCTGTGTTTATATACTGTCCACAGCTGCTGTGGAGCTACAAGGCAGAGCTGACGAAGACTATATGGCCCACAAAACCTAACTGTACACCATCTGGCCTTTAAAGACAGTTTGCCAACCTTGCGCTGGATTACAGAGATGACACAGAACAGAGTAGGGCACAACTTTCCCACTTAGGTCAAAGTAGACCCACCAGCTCTGCTGGCTTGGTCTACGCTCAGCAGCAGTTCACTTACAACTCTGCAGGGCAAGAAGCTGTGAACCCCATTTTATAGGTGAAGAAACTGAGACTCAGTCAGCCAACTAACACAGCCAAGGTCACACAGCTCAGTGCTCTTGAAAGACTAGACTTTGTTACTGGATGCAGGAAGGTGTCAGGGACCAGAAACTTTCCCTAGAGAATATTCTAGAGAAAAAGAACCCTGGGGTTAGAAGAAAAAAACAACAACAATAACAACAAAAAACCTGACTCCCTCCCTAATCTCAGGGGAACAGGACTACCTTTCTTCACCACCCTAGGCAGAGTTATCTGTCTTTGAGCACACACCTACCATAGGAACTAAGTAATTCAGGCTTGGGCATGGCACCAGAAGATCTAAGAAATGACTATCTCCCATACTAACGGGTGAAGTACAACAGAGAACATGTGGAATGTAGCTTTTGATTCACCTCTTTAAAAACACCCTGCTTCTCCTGATGGGCAAAATCACAGCCTCTGGGACAGGAGTTCCCAGTGTTTCTCTTCACAAGGCACTGCTGCAATCTAAACCCAGATGTGTCAGCCCCAAGGCTGAGTCCTCTGCCGCTAGCTGGCTCACTTTCAAATGCCATATAGCAAAGAAAAAGGTCATCATATGAACCAAGCTTTCGTCACGCACAGGCACTCTATAGGCCAAGGTTACACCTGACAGCTGAGTGAGACTGGAGTGGAAAATCTGAGTGACCTGAGAGGACTCCCTCCCAAGACTCTGTCCCCTGCCCTGCTTACCGTTGATAAGTTCCAGGGCCTCCTCCTTGGTCCGAGTGATCTTCTCCTGCCGCCAAGATGAGGGCCGCCTTGACTGACTATGCTTAACCAGCAGGTGTGAGCAGCGGACCCTGGCAGGCTCCCC
Organism: Glaucomys volans; assembly: GCA_020662805.1. NCBI lineage: Eukaryota > Metazoa > Chordata > Mammalia > Rodentia > Sciuridae > Glaucomys > Glaucomys volans. Next base: position 292,334 of record JAJEJO010000445.1, on the reverse strand, counting down.
CTGCCCATTTTTGCTGCCACTGCTGCTGTTGCCACTGGGTCGCTCCCATTGGCTGGCGTTGGTGATATGATTGAAGTAGTATACCCGACCTGGAGGGGAGGACAGGAAGGAATTCAGCTGGGGCTATGATCACAGGATATCACCCTGGGATATCACCCCCAGGCTTATGTGATGCCTTCACACAGTAAACCCACTGTGTGTCCACATATGCCATAAACTCTGAAGACACAGAACAACATGGCAGGACCAATGTGTTACCCCTACAGAGCTAACACTGTATGTAGGGTCAAACAATCATTAAACAAGCAAGACAAAATAATCAGTCAATGACAACTTCAGGGAGGAAAATAACCCAGAGTGATAGAAGATGGGAAGGAGAAATTAGGGAAGACTTGCAGCCAGCAGCCAAACCACCTTTGTTTAAATCTGGCTCAGCCACTGCTCACTGCATGATCTATTTTCCCTTGGCACCAGTTTTCTCACCTGTAATGAAGATAATAGCACTTGCCTGTAGTGCTATTGTGAGGAATGAATAAGTTCAACATCTGTAAATTGCCTAGGAGAGTCTGGCACACACTAAGAGTATAAAGGCTTTTATTATCTCCATTGCACAGATAACAAAACTGAGGCCTCACCTTCTGCATCTCTGGTAACAGCAACAATAAAGTTTCCTGCACATTCATTCTGCTCTGGACACATAGAGAGGAGATAGGAAAGTTCTGCTTTTAACTCCCTACCCAGTGCTGTATGCAGATGCTGAGGAGCATGAAAGAATGAAGACTGCAAATAGGAAGCTTAAATGAAGGACCCAGTAGACTCCAGGTGTCACACCAAAGGCCAAGAATCTGCCTGTGCTACATAGTGGAGCTAGCACTGTGAAGAGCAGGATGTCATCCATCAAGAAGGCTGTAAGGGTTGCACTGAGCAGAAATGTCAAGAATAGGACAAGAAACAGGGCACAGTGGCACAAGCCTGTAATCCCAGTGACTCAGGAGGCTGAAGCAGGAGGATCACAAGTTCCAGGCCAGTTTCAGCAACTGAGCGAGACCCTGTCTCAAAAGAAAAAAGATGGGGTGAAGCTCAGTGATAAATCACCCTTGAGTTGCTGGACTGCAGGAAAAAAAAAAAGAAGTCCAGAGCTGGGCAGAATAGCAGGTTTATGTTGGAGGTTGCAGTCAGCTGCAGCAGGCTTGGCAAGAGCATGGATTCTGGGGGTAAATCCAGCTGAGCCACTGACTGAAATCTTGGCAATGCCTCAGTTTTCTCATTTGCAAAATGGGATCAAGAGAATAAGGACATCAAAATTCATGGAATTACTGTGCAGAGTCAATGTATGCAAGGTGTTCACCAGAACCCCTTATTCAATAAATAGGAATTATTATTGTGACTGTGATCACTATGGGCTCTGGAGGAAGCAGAGTGGCCCTGGATCTTACTAGAGATGCTGGACCAGCTTTTCCAGCTTTGGCAGTGACAGCAAGAGATGGGCTTTGGAGGCAGACTGACTGGGGCAGAACCAGCCCCCAGTCCTTGAAATGCATGATCTTGGACCTGTTCCTTAAGTGTCCTAAGCTCAGTTTCCTCACTTTTAAAATAAGAGTAATAACTACCTATCCCCCAGAGTTGTGGCAATTCATAGAACTTAAATACTTAAAGCTCTCAGCACGATGCTTGGCGCCCAGATAAAAATGACCAATTATCAACATTATTATTGTGGCAAACCTAAGGGTTCGCCCAAGCACAGGGGCCACCCTCAGACAGAACATCATCGGCGGACATTGCAGATTCAGCAGTAGGGGTAGATGGTAGGGGCGTTAGCAGGATAAGTTGTGGATTTGAGGCATGGCAAGATACTGGGGCCACGCCCTTTGCACGGTATTGGGCTGTCTTCCTCCCAGAGGGAACCCCCCCAGATTCAGCGGGTTGAAGAGACTTCCCCCGAGAGCGTCAGGTGCATTAGGCCGAAACGCATCAGCCGGGCCCGCAGGACCAAGGCTATCGCTGGGGGAGTGCCATGGGATCCCGGGTCTCTCACTAGCCCCGCCCACTGCCTCGGTTTCCTCGGGTCCCGGCTCCTAGGACTCACAGCCCGCACAGGGCGGGTTGGGGCCGTTACCCTGGGGACGGTGTGGAGGGGCCAAGATCCCACCAGAGGAAGCTGGCGCCACCACGTCCGAGGGGGAAGCTCGAGCCCTGCTTCCGCGGGCTCGCGCGACCCCGTCCCAGCCCCGACCCCCGCGGCACCTGAGCTGCGGCTCATGCGCTTCTCCCAGCCGGGCGGCAGCTTCTCCTCGTCCGCCATCTTCCCTCCTGCCGCAGCGCCTGCTCCGCCTCCGTTGCACCGCCTGTCGCCCGCGCACGCCCACCGCCGCTGCCGATTGGCTCGATGCGCCCCGCACTGGTGCCTGGCTGCGACGCACATTGGACACCCCAACTGTCCCGGGTAGCTCTCTGGCTTCCTATTGGACAGAAGTGAGGGTAGGCGTACCCACCCACGATTTATCTGGGTCCCGCCCCCTCCCCCGTCTTGACTCCTAACTGGTGGGGAAGGGACACGAACCCGCCCTTTTCAACGCCCTTCGGCAAGCACCAAAGAACTTCCGACCCCTTCTTGGCGCTCTTCCCCGCGGAGCCCACCCGGGAAAGATAGACCTTATTGATTGGCTAAAGCAGCAGCAGTTCCCTCCTTCATGAGCGGTCTCCGGAAGACCGCCAGCCCCGAGGCGGAAGCGTCCGGCTGGTGTGGAGGTAACTGCGGGGTCAACTAGGTATTTGGAAGGAGACCGCCTTTGCTGTTGCCATAGCAACTCAGTTGCCTTGGTAATGAGTAGCTAGATGCCTAAATTTGGCTCCTCCATCCTCCCTCTTCCCACCTGATTTCTCCAGATGTCCAAAACGACCCCAGCCCTTTTTTAGTTTTTACAAGTCTATTTCCCAATGCTACTGACCCAAACACTTTCCATGTCTTTTGGAACCTACTTCAACTTATTCCCTATTAATCTGGCTCCTACCTCCATCCCGAGTGACTGGTAGGTGATGGCACTGCCACTCAAATGAGGACACAGAAGCAGGCGTGGGTGGGAGGAGGATGAGCTGTTTGAGCTGATAAAGTCCTTGGCTAGGGATATAGCTCAGTGGTAGAATGCGTGCCTAGCATGCAGGAGGTCCTGGGTTCAATTCCCAGGTAGCCCACATGTAAATTTTAGCAGGTATTGCTGGGTGAAAAAAAGTTGTCATGGTTCAGCATAGTAATCACAGTATATAAGAAAGCACAATACCACTACAAAATAAAAAAAAGAAAAACCATCGAGAAAGCTAAGAATGAATTGATCACTTATGGAAAGTTATCAATTATAAAGCATAAAATAGCAATCAGCTGAACAGCATCATTATGTATAATTATCTCAGTTGTGTAAGAACTATAAGCTTGTATCAGAAAATTTCGGGATTAATTAAAATATACTGGCTATTGGTGGTGATGTGGTGAAGGAAGAAATGGGGGACTTAATTTTAACATAATACTTTGATTTTTTATAGGTGTATTAACATAACCTTTTCTTTTTAAAGATGACTTTAGACTTAGGGCAGAATTGCAAAAGTGTGTTCATATAGCTTTCACCTATGCTTCCCTTGTATCAGCATCTGATAGAATAGGGCTGGGTGTATAGCTCAGTGATAGAGCAGTCTAGCATGTGAGACCCTGAGTTCTATCTCCAGCACGGAAAAAAAAAAAAAAAAAGACTCATACATAATAGAACAGAGGTTCTCAACCAGGATTAGTTTTGGTCCCCAAGGGACATTTGCCAATATCTTAAGACATTTTCAATTGTCACAATGCAGGGAGGGTGCATGCCTGAAATCCCAGCAGCTTGGGAGGCAAAGGCAGAGGGATTGCAAGTTCAAAAGCTACATCAGCAACTTAACAAGGCCCTACACAAATGAGCAAGACCCTGACTCAAAACAAAAAATTAAAAAGGGCTGGAGATATGGCTCAGTAGTTAAGCACCCAAATTCAATACCTGATACCAAAAATAAATAAGTAAAAGGGAGGGAGGGACATACTCCTGGCACTTAATGGGTAGATGCCATGGATGCTGCTAAACATCCTGCAGTAAAGAGGATAGCCCCACAGTGAAGAATTATCTAGCCCTAAGTATCCATGCTGCCAAGGCTGAGAAACTGCTGAAGACTGATTATCAAAAATAAGAAATCAGCTGAGTGTGGTAGTATATGCCTGAAATCTTAGTGATCTGAGTGACTGAGGCAGGAGAATTTCAAGTTTGAGGCCAGCTTCAGCAACTTAACAAGACACTTAGCAACTTATTACGCTTAGCAGCTTATTAAGACCCTGTCTCAAAATTAAAAATAAGAAGGGCTGGGACTTAACTCAGTGGCTTAAGTACCCCTGTTCAATCCCCAGTACCAAAAAGAAAAAAAAAAAGAAAGAAAAAATTCAAGGTTTGGGGTAGAGCTCAGTGATAGAGCATTTTACTAGCATATGTTAGCTGTGTTAGCATGTGTAAGGCCCTGGGTTAAATTCTCAGCCCTATCAAAAAAAAAAAAAAAATCAGCATAGAGACCATGTGCTATTCTCAGTCATATCAGGTGATGGATGATGAAATGCATTGCCAATTGTATTAAGGTATCCATTGCTGCATAATGAATCACCCATAACTTAGTGGGTAGACATTTATTATCTCAGTTTCTACAGGTTGGGAATTCAACAGTTTTGCTAGTGTTAGTAGGGGTGGCTGTGGCCTCCTCTGAAGGCTTGACTTGGGTAGAATCTGCTTCCAGCTCATGTGGTAGCTGAATGATTCAGTTGATAATGGGATGTTGAACTAAGAACCAACAGTTGTTTGTTGTCTATTGGCTGGGGGTTTGGGGGACCTCTCCATATGGTAGCTTACAACATGGAAACTGGCTTTCATCACTAAGTTAGAAAGCAAGAAAGTAAGCAAGCAAGAAAGACACTACAGTCTCTTTGCAACCTATTCTCAAAAGTGGTATCTCATCACTTTTACTGTATTTTATTTGCTGGGAGCTAGGTCCGCCTATGCTTAAGAGGAAAGGCACTCAAGTGAGGCCATAGGTTTGATCCCCAGCACTGGGGGTAAAAGAGTGCTGTGGAGAAGGGAGGGCTGGGAGTATAATTCCATGCTAGAGCAACTGCTTAGCATGTGGGAGGCCTGGGCTGGATCCCCAGAACCAAAAAAGGAAACAAAGATCCCACTCCACTATCCTTTTATATAGTAAAATAATAAATAAATAAAAACCTATCAAAAACATCAATTAAAAAGAATGGGACAGAGAATTTATATAGAAAGATATCAACATAAGCATACAAAAAAGCAAGCTGCTACTTGGTAATGAGTATTAGAAAATGTATAATTATTCTATTGTATGAAAACTTTAACTTGCTATTTCAGAAAATTCCTAGATTCATTCAAATATGTTAATGATTTCCAGAGGCTGGAGGGATGGAATTAAGAAATAAGAAACCAAATTCTTAACAGAATATTTGGCTTTTTTCTTACAAGCATATAATTGTATAGTCTTTTCCCACCCCCTTCATGCTGGGGAACAAACCTAGGGTCTTGTGCATGCCTAAGCATGCATTCTTCCACTGAGTTACATCCCCAGCTCCTAGCATAGTCATTCCCCCGCCCCCCCTGGTACCAGGGATTGAAATCAGGGGCAATCAACCACTGAGCCACATCTCTAGCCCTATTTTGTATTTTATTTTTAAGAGACAGGGTCTCACTGAGTTGCTTAGCACCTCACTATTGCTGAGGTTGGCTTTGAACTCGTGATCCTCTTGCCTCAGCCTCCCGAGTAGCTAGGGTTACAGGTGTGCACCACCGCACCCGGCTCTAGCAGAGTCATCTTTTAAAAACAAAATTGAAGTTCATATGAATGCATTGAAAAAGGCCTCTCCCTCAGGAGAGAGAATGGGGTAAGGAAAATGGTTAACATTAGCTTATATACTTATAAGCTATTTGAAATTAAGGAACACCTTGATAGAGCTGTCATGTAATTTTAAAATATTTTTGTTTTGAGCTGGGCACAGTGGCAACATGCCTACAATCCCAGAAGCTCAGGAATCTGAGGTAGGAGGATCGCCAAGTTCAAAGCCAGTCTCAGGAACTTAGCCAGGCCCTCAACAATTTAGTGAGACCCTGTCTCAAGATAAAAAAAATAAAAAGGCTGGGGATGGTTCAGTGGTTAAGTGCTCTGAGTTCAACCCCTGAACCCCCACCCCAAAAAAAAACAAAAAACAAAACCAAAAAACCCACAAAACAGATTGTTTTGAAATAAGGTGGAGACAACTTAAGAATAGGAAGACCAAGAGTACCAAGAGACATTACTGACATGTCAGGAAGAAATGGGATCAGAGACAGGAGGGAAGCCATGAGCATGAGTAGGGAAGTGATAAGAGAGACCAAGATGGGACCACCCTCAAGAAGCTACAGGCCAGTAGCATCCCAGGCGTGGCAGGTCCACCTCTGAAGAAAAGCAGGCAGAAGACTGGGAGGAACCTGGCGAAGGGGAGGCACAACAGCCTAGACTTGAATGTGGATACACAGAGTCAGTGGCCAGTGTCCATAAGAAGGGAGAATGGGTGGGGCAAGGTTCTATATGGGCTCTTAAGAGCTCCAGAAGGGGCCAAGCCCAGGTGGCTCTCTTGGTCTGTGGGAAGACAAGGCTAAGGTCAAAGATCTGTGGCCAGGGGAAGAGAGGTGGTGTATGTGGCTTCCCATCTATTCATACCCAGAGGAAAAAACTGGAGATTACTAGTAATTGCTAGTACCAGGCATCCTGCTCTTTTAATTGCTTTTTCTCATTGGGATGAGTTCCATCAGTGTTTTTTATTGTTTTGGGGTTCTTTTTTTTTTTTTTTTTTTAAGGAAAGGAATGGGGAATTGAATCCAGGAATATTAAACCACTGAGTCACATCCCCTAGCTCTTTTTGTATTTTATTTAGAGACAGGGTCTTACTGAGTTGCTTAGGGCAAGTAAGTTGCTGAGGCTGGCTTTGAACTTGCAATCTTCCTGTCTCAGCCTCCTGAGCTGCTGGGATTATAGGCACACACCACTGCACCCAGCTCCTAGTCCTTTTTATTTTGAGACAGGGTCTCACTACATTGTCCAGGCTAGCCTCAAACTTACAATCTTTCTTTCTACCTCAGCCTCCCAAGTTACTGGGATTATACACATGTACTGCTGGGTCCCTTTTAGAGGAGGAACCTGAGGATCAGAGGTATTAACATTCGGGTTATTTTACCCTGTGCCACACTGCCTTCTTTTGTCTACTATGATCTCATTTTTGTCTTTAAAAGAAGTGCCAGGAATCGTGAATGTTTATATGTGCTACATCTCATCTCTTTACAACACAGCAATGAAGTAGACATGAAATAAGCAGTTTCATGTCAGAGTCAGTGGGCAGTGTCCATAAGGAAAGGAAGGATAGGGAAAGGAAGGCATCAGTGTTTTCTGTTGCTGTAACTGAACACCAGAGGCTGGATAATCTGTAAAGATTAACAGTTTATTCAGCTCTTGGTTTTGCTGTGAGGTTCAGGGTTGAGGGGCCTTCTAGGGGGTTCTGCAGAGTCTCCAGGTAACACAGGGAGCCAGAGTTTTTGCAACAGATCCACTCTTGACATAACCCATTAATCCACAAATAGACCAATTCATTCATGAAAACAGCCCTAATGATTTAATCACTTCTTAAAGATCCCAGCTCATATTACCTTGCCATGGAGATTAAACTTCAACATAAGTTTTGGTGAGGACATTCAAACCCAGGGTCACTGGGTTGTTGGTGGATCTGAATCCAGAGTCTATATTACTAACTGCTACTACATCTGTCCCTTCCTGGGAGCTGTATGGTCTATTAGGGTAATAATACTCCCAGGGCCTCTTGCCCTGCAGAGAACCACAGTAAACCCCATAGCTCAGGGCTCCTAGTCTGCTAGTCTACTCTGTCACAGATCCAGTCATTCCTGAGCTCTCATTAAGCAGCCATGTACTGACAGTCATGAACAGACAGATACATGAGATAGCTCTTAAAGATGGCAACAAAGCAGCATCTAAGTCTTTATTAATGTGAGTTTTTAAAAACAAGTATCCATACCAGTGTGAGAAGTGAGCATAGGACAAAAGGGTAGGGCAAGGGGAAGGAATTCTGCTCTATTGGTAATAAAGCTCCAGGTTCATCCCATCATGAATTTCATCTGACGTAAAGATGTTAAGGAATCTTAACTAGGGATTCCATAACCACCCCTCATCCACTCACAGCTAAATCCAAGTGTCCTAAAGGTTCATCCCTGGCTAAAGAAGTCATTTTAGACTGGGTTAATTTTGACTGAGAAAACAAATCAAAACTATTTTTTTAAGAAAGTTGATACTCCTGCATAACAGACTTGCCTGTCTCATCCCATCCTGACCTCCTATCTAAGGAGGTGGTGGAGCTCAGTAGTATGTTGAACTTGAGGGACAAAGTCTTTCTAAGACAAGTCAAAAGTAAACCACCCTCTTCCCCAACAAAATAATTACATAACTACTATTTTCTCAGTGCTTACCATGTGCCATATTCTAAGTTAATACCTATGTGCTTAATATCAAATGCGCTTCAAAATAGAACCAAGAGAACCAGGGATTGGTATGTAGACTCTTCCTCAAGGAGTCACACAAAGGATACAGTCCCCCAGAGACACGTGGTCCTTAAAAATCGTGTACCTAAGGAAATAGAGACCTTTCAGAGAAAAGCCTAGAAAACTCTTCACCCTAGAGGCAGGCTGAGCCCAGCGCTCCCCCTCCCAAAACCTTCTGGCCTAGTCCAGAGTCCAGCCGGCAGCCCCACCCCTGCACTCACCACTTCTTAAGAACAATCTTGTTCCAACGGGTGCCAGTTTGGGCCGCGATCAGTTTCTTAAGGTCCCCGATGGTGTCATCGGTGCTGGGCGCAGAGAAGTTAAGGCAAATGGAAGGGAGAGGTAGAAGCAGGAAGATGACATTCCAGGGCTGAGTACACCACACTCTGCCAGGAGCCCATCCGCCCCCTCTCTCCCCTGGGTTTGACTAAAACCACCCTACAACACAGCCTGGGCTGCCTGCCTCACGCCAAGCACCCGCAGGAACGCTGCCTCTCGGGCCGTCGGTGGATACTTGCACTTAACGCGGACCTTCTTCCCCAGACGGTCGTTGCAAACAACCTCGATCATCCTGACTGGAGCTACGCGGGGCGGGAGGGAGGACAGCGGTCAGGACTTCTGGGGTCTCCCAGGTCCCCGAAGGTCCATCGTACAACTCTCCCAGGTCCCAGGCCCTAGGACCCCGCTTGAGTCTTCTGCTCACCTCCTCTAACCCCCAGACCTGAGTCCTCTTGGGCCCCAAGAACCGCGTCCCAGGACCCGCAATCCCAGACGGCCGCGCTTCCGCCACTTCACGTCGCCTGAAGGCGAGGCCCCAAGGCTCCCGGATTCACCTCCCGCCGGCTCGCGGACCCTAGGCGGCCGACTGCCGGCCGCCGCCCGAGACTCAGGGCTTCTTCACCTGACCCGCTCACCTCGAGTCGCCTCGAACCTGAAGACGCCACAACCTCTCTGCTCGAGAGCTTAAGCCCGGCCGAAGTCGACGCTGGGAACCGGAAGCGGAAGTGCGAGACCGCAAGCGCCCGCCCTTGTGTTCCGGGTACCTTTTAGAACTGGGTCGGGTTCTTCGGGGTTCCGGGCCTGTTCTGGCCCTGCAGTTCAGCCCGGCGGCTTTAGGGTTCAGAAGCTGGGCCGTCGGACGCCTGAGATAGGAACGGGGTGTCGGTGGGCGCGGAGCCGGGGAAGGAGCTCACAGAGAGTCAGAGATCAGGCGCCGACGCCCAGCGCGTTGGAAGCCGTCGTTTAAGGTCCCTTCGCTGTGGGTAGACCCAGTCAGCTGGTGGGAACCCAGAGGGTCCCCGGGCGACCTCTGGATGACCACCTGCACCTGAGCTCGAGGGAGCCTCGCTACAGCTTTGGGGCCACTGGGCAGAGGGGGTCCAGCCCTGCAGTCCTCCTGTCCCGTCCCTCCGCGCCGTTATGCAGAACTCGCAGCCTCTTGCTCACCCCTCACCTCTGTTGGTCGCGACTGCCCGGCTGAGACGGGCTGCAGACACCAGTCCACAAGCGAAGCCCCATGAAAACTGGAGCCCCTGTCGCGCACCAGCGATGCCTATTAGGAAGCTGAAAACTGCACAGTTGCAAAACCTTTGCTTCTGTGTCTTCTAGGGCACATTTTGCATCTTATTCAGGGGTCATGAGGGCTGGTGGGACAGGACCCCACTCCCCAAATTCATCCAGCTTCTGCCAATGGACCTGTTGAATAAATTCCTTTCCAGCAGACAAGGTTCTGAGCCTAAATTGATTCATTCTGAAAGGAAGCCACCACTTTTTACCTACCAATCCACGTTCGCAAACTAGAATGTGAGATTAGGTAGAAGCCGTGAGAGGCTGTATGCTCTGGTTTGGATACGGTTAGAGTGTGTCTCCCAAGGATTGTTGGAAGTTTGGTCCTCGGTGTGGTGATGTTGGGAGGTGGTGGAACCTTTTAAAGGTGGAGCCCAGTGGGAGGTGATTAGGTCATTGGAGGTATTAATGCTAGTCTAGAAGAGTAAGTTAGTTCCCTTCAGAGTGGGCTGTTATAAAAGAGTGAACCAATCCAGGTATGGTGGGACATTCGTATAATCCCAGCTACTTGGGAGGCCAAGACAGAAGGATCACAAGTTCAGGGCCAACCTGGGCAATTTAGTGAGGCCCTGCCTCAAAATAAAAAAGGCTGAGGCCAATGGCAGTAGCTCATGTCTGTAATCCCAACAACTCAGGAGGCTGAGGCAGGAGGATCAAAAGTTTGAGGCCAACCTCAGCAACTTAAGCAACTTAGTAAGACCCAGACTCAAAATTAAAAGGACTGGGGATATAGCTCAGTGGTAAACTGCCCCTGGGTTCCATACCAGTATAAAAAAAAAAGTGTGGGGAAGGCTAGGGATATAAACTAGTGGTAGAACACTTGCCTAGCATGGGTAAGGCTTCGGGTTCAATCCCCAGTACCACCAAGAAAATAAAACCAACCAAACAAACAAAAAACAACCTACTATGTGATGCCATCTTTCATAAGGCCCTCACTAGAGGGCCAACATATAGGCCACCTAATCTTGGACTTAAGCCTCCAAAACTATGAGTGACATAAACCTCTTTTCTTTATAAAGTATCCAGCATTGCGTATTTTATTACAACAATGGAAAACATTAAAAATATACTCTGTGACCCTGTTGGGGCCTGCCTGCCTTAGGGAGCTGGCTCAAGAAGTTCCATCACAGGACTGCAGATTGGTGCAACCACTTTGGAAAGCAGTATGGAGATTCCTAAGAAAACCTGGAATGCAACCACAGTTTGACCCAGCTTTCCCACTGTTTGGTTTATACCCAAAGGACCTAAAATCGACATACTACAGTGATGCAGCCACATCAATGTTTATAGCAACCCAATTCACAATAGCAAAACTATAGAACCAACCTAGATGCCCTTCAACAGATGAATGGATAAAGAAAACATGGTACATAAACACAGTGGAATATTACTCAGCCTTAAAGAATGAAATTATGGCATTTGCAGGTAAATGGATGGAACTGGAGAATATCATGCTAAGTGAAATAAGCCAATCTCAAAAAACCAAAGGCCAAATGTTTTCTCTGATAAGTGGATGCTGATCCATAGTGGGGGGGGGATAGGGAAAAATGAAGGAACTTTGGATTGTACAGAGGGGAGTGAGGGGAGGGGTGGGGCAGGTAGGATGGGAAGGATGGTAGACACATTATTATCCTATATACATGTATAAAAAAATTTTAAAATACCACTATCAAAAAAAGATAATGAAAAAAAATAAATAAGTAAAAAATACATAAATAAAAAAAAAGTTCTATCACAAACACTGGGTTCAAGAGCCTTCAAGCCTCAGAACTTTAGCCTGTCATTCTTCTTCTTTTTTTTTTTAACATCCCCAGCCCTATTTTGTATTTTATTTAGAGACAGGGTCTCATGGAGTTGCTTAGCACCTTGCTTTTGCTGAGGCTGGCTTTGAATTCAAAATCCTCCTGCCTCAGCCTCCTGAGCCGCTGGGATTACAGGCATGTGCCACTGTGCTGGGCTAGCCTGTCATTCTTTAGGCCTCTGCAGGTTTCCTCCAAATGGTCTTTTAAGGATAGGTAATCTAAATGGAAAACTCATTCAGACTGGAAACATGGACTTTGGATCCAGCGGATGAGTCAAAATTCTAACCTCAATCCTTAATATTTTTTGTTTATTTTTGATATACATGACAGTAGAGTGTATTTTGACATATTATACATACTTGGGGTATAACTTCCCATTCTTGTGGTGTACATGATGTGGAGTTACTCAACTCTTAATATTAAACTGTATGTTCTCAAACAAGACACTTCCCCTCTCTGGATCATTTTCCTCATCTACAGATAAGGAATAGCAATTCGCATGGTTGTATTGTTGTAAAGATTAATCTTGGACAGTCAGAATTTGTAGAATCCAGGCATGTTGGTGCATACCTCCACACTGCTCTGGAGGCCAAGGTGGGAAGATCACTTAAGTCCTTGAATTTGAGACAAATCTGGGCAGTAATGACGCCCCCCCCCCCCCCGCAAAAAGAAAAGAGTTTGCAGAAGAATGAATAGGAAGTTAAGAAGGTTGGAAGTTTGAGGGTGAGCTAAGGGGACTGATATGTCTGGAGAAGTTTGAAAGCAACGTATCTTCGTGTTCCCATAGAAATACTGGGTCGCACAAGTCCTTGACAATCCTTACCACTAGATGGTGGTATTGCTGAGAGTCTGAATTTCCTTCTAATGCTTCTTGGTGTTTTACAGATTTTTAACACTGAATGCATATTATTTTGTAAGGGGGGAGTACATTTTTCTCAGTGTTTATTTAGAAGATTGCTCAAAGGGCTGGGGATATAGCTCAGTGGGTGCTTGCCCATCATGCATGGGGCCCTGGATTCAATCCCCAAAACCACACACACAAAAAATTCACTCAAGTGCAGTATTGTCATACTGAGCTGTGGGCGACAGGAAGTGGGGAGTGCGGGATGAGAAGAGGAATATCAAGCCTGGGATTGATGGGGGCTTGGACTCCATGGGGACAGCTGAGGGCCTACTGGGGGACTACATCATCCTGGGGAGTGGGTGTGGGCAATGGGAAGTCCCTGAATGAGACTGCCACAACTGCAGAACTCCTTCCCTGGACCCCAATGGGAGGACAGGCACCCCAAGCGACAGGACACCTCACCTAGTGTGAATCCTCCCCAAACCTTGGTAATTCTAATTCTGGGCTGCCTGTGAAGGGACCTGGGCAGCAGCTGCCCTTTGAGGCAGCCCCATCATGCCTACAGAGCTACTCCTTCCAGGGGAGGTGGGTACTTCTCAGAGTTGGAGTCCTGGGTCATGACCCAGGGAGCAGGTTGGGCAGGCCCCCACCACCCTTGTTTCCTGGTTTCTGATCCAGAAGGTTATACATGTGTATCCTTTTCTCTTACCTGTCTTAACCTTCATCCCTTCCACCCCTGTGTACTGGTGGTCCAGGAGATGCTTTTTAGGACCCCTTGTACCTGAGCCAGGGGCATAGACACCTGAGTTCTGCCAAACATAAAGGCAACCCACCACCTGGAATTCACCAGAAGAAAAATCATCTTAGGGATGCACAGGAGGTTCGATGCCCCAGCATCCGAGTATCTCTGCAAGCCTGAGAGAGTAAGCAGTAAAGCAGTAAACAGAACCAATGTCATAGTTTGGATCTGCTTTCCTCCTCCCCCCGCCCTTCTTTCTTCTTTCTTTTTTTTTTTTTTTAAGCAGTGCTGGGAATCACTACCACAGAGCGCTGTGATAATGGCTGAGGCTCAGCATCAAAAGGTTCTGGTCTTGCAGTCCTGGCAAGTGGCTTGACCTCTAATCTTCAGCTTCCTCCTGGCAGTATTAGCTGCTTATAGTTGTGGAAATAAAGTAAACTGATACTGGTAAAAACACTCCAAGGCTCAACAAAAAAGTATAGCTTTTTAAAACTTTTATTACTTTTTTTAAAGTTGTAGATGGACACAATGTATTTATTTATTTTAACTTGGTGCTGAGGATGAACCCAGTGCCTCACACAAGTCCTCTACCACTGAGCCACAACCCCAGCCCCTTTTATTATTTTTCTTCGGCAGTAAGCTAGGCAAAGGAGCCGTGAGTAATTTTCTGTATTCCAGACACAGAAGAGCCTCGAGGTTTTTACTTAGCAATGCTTTTTGGCTTCAAGTAACAGAAAGCCTACAGTTGCTTAAACTGATAACTGATTGTTTTTCTCATAATGAAAATTCTGGAAGTAGACAGCACCCGAAGCAGCAGCTTAGAGATGTCTGAGTTTGTCTTGTGCACTTCTTTTGGTCTTTCCCTCCATGGTCACAAGATGATTGGTCAACACACAAAGCTCATTCAAAGAAAAAAATACCAAAGGGGTTTGAAGTATAAATACACATTTGGAAGTTATGTTTCCTTCCTCCCACCTACCTTCCTTCCTTCCTTCCTTCTTCCTTCCCTCCCTCCTTCCCTCCTCCTTTCTTCCCTCCTTCCTTCCTTTTTTGGTATTACTTGCACAAGGTAAAAAATGTGAGCAGCATAAAAGGCAATACAATGGCACATGGTCTCCTAACCTTCCAGGGACCCTGGCTCCCTCCCACAGAAAATGCCATTAAAATTTTTCCTAAAAACAGTCAGTGTCCTCAAATGTGTGATCAGGAACCCCCTAAGGAAATGATAAATCTTTCAGATAGCATAACACATTTCAGTAGAGAGGCAGGGGCAGAGGACTGACCGACTGTATTTTCAAGCACTGTACAACATTTCAAATTATGTCAGAGGTTTGATGAACAACTTGTTTTCCATACAGGCCTTTTCTCTTTCTTTCCCCCCTTTTTTTTCTTTTTTGCCACAGGTCTTGCAAATGCTAGACAAGTGCTCTACCCCTGAGCCACCTTACAGGTTTTTATGTATAAAGTAAGACACATAATAGTTTGCATTTTATTGGAGGAATATGAATCCATGTGTATATATCGAACTACACACACTACTTTTGTTTTTTATTTTATTTATTTATTTATTTATTTATTTATTTATTTATTTATTTGTGTTAGTAGGAATTGAACTCAGGGCCTTGCCCATACAAAGCACTGAGCTACACCCCTAGTCACTCCAGTTTTTAATTTTATTTTGTTTTTCTAGTACTGGGGATCAAACCCAGGAGCCCTCCACCACTGAGTTACATCCCCAACCCTTTTTATTTTTATTTTGAGACAGGGTCTCACTAAGTTGCTCAATATGGCTTTGATCCTGTGATCTTCTCCTCTCAACCTCCTGTGTTGCTGGGATTATAGGGGTGCGCCACTTTGTGCCTGACTGAAAAGGTATATTTCGAACTTACTGACAGCACTGTTACTGATCTTGGACATTTTGAGAACCATCACAGTAAATTACAATCTATTTATGGCAGGAACTATATCTTATTATTTCCCATTGTGTTCGGAGTCAACATCACCAATCCTGCAACACAGTAAGTCCCTGAGAGGCCACAAGGAATGATGGCAATCCTACCTGCTGTGGCCAGATTCTGGTAGTTCTCTAGGATCACATCAGGTTTCTCTGAATTAGATCCAGGAAAGTCCACTCCTCTTGCATGAAGTCCACAGTCACAACATCAAAGCTCACTGACTCCTGTGTCATCACACATGTCACTGATTTGAGCCAAGTAGCATCTTCACCAACATTCACTGGAGAATGAGGAAGTGGGACCCAATGCCTACACAGGGTCTCAAGGTCTTCAATTATCTACACCAGTATCAAAGTTTCTACAATCTCCTTTATCTAAATTCACACACCCTGTATCTAAATTTGCACATTCTTAATGTTCTCAAGTCATATGGTACTTCCTGAATATGAATTTATCTCATCATAATAAAGCTAGAAAACTCTTATTTCCCTTTATTTGAGTTCACTTGCCCAGGATATTCCAGTACTGGGAATCGTACCCAGAGCCTCGCATATGCCAGGCAAGCGTTCTGCTACTGAGCTATATCCCCAACCATTTTTTTCCTTTTTAGACACGGTCTCCTACGTTGCCCAGGTTGGCCCTGAACTTCCAATTCCCCTGTCTCAGTCTCCCAAGTCACTGGCATTACAGGCGTATGCCACCGCGCCTGGCTTCTAACAGCATTATTAAGCGAAAAAGCAGAAATCTCGCCAGGTACTCCGCTAGTGGCCACACTCCCTCGCCTCGCCCCGTCCCCGCCCCGCCTTCCAGGCTCCGTCCTGGTCCCGGTTCTTGCCTGCCAGTCACGCCTTCTGGGCCTGCCCTTCGTGCCGGGTCCCACCCTTGGTGCCTGGACCGGTCCCCACCCGGTCCCATCTTCCAGGCTTCTCCGTGACATCTTTTACCCTGTTCTTGCTGGCCCGGGGACTTGCGCAAGCTGGGCTACACTTCTGGCCCCAGGCTTGGTCCTTGTCCCCTCCTAAACCAGGCTTTCGGGACTCGATTCACGTCCAGAGAAACACTCCTCGGCCCCGCCCCCGCCCCCGCCCCGCCATCGCTCTCCATTCCCAGCCCAGCCTCCGTCTTGGCCACGCCCCCGACTCGTTCCCGCCCAAAGGCAGGCTTAGTCCTGGGCCCCGCCCCTCCCCTGGGTCTCGCCCCGCCCCTGGGCCTCGCCCCGCCCCTGGGCCTCGCCCCGCCCCTGCGACGCCGTCCAGGCTTAGTCCTAGTCCTTAGCCACGGAGCCCCCAGCAGGTCCCCATGTCGCGGTGGTCCTGTTCCGGAGCCTGACCACATCCCTGCGAAAGGAAAGCGGGAGATCTCGCCGGGTACTGTTAGTCCCGCAGCCGCCTCCTCCCGCCGCCTAGGCTCTCCCGGAGGAATTCCCACGGCTCTGTGACCGGAAGCGGAAGTACGTGGCGGCGGGATCATGGTGACTCTTACTGACCTGCCGGATTCGGTGCTGCTGGAAATCTTCTCTTACCTCCCGGTCCGGGACCGGATCCGCATCTCCAGGTGCGGCCCCTCTCCTCGGGGGAAAGAGCCGGGCAGGGGGCGCACCCAGAGATGCGGATCCGGCCCCAGCTGGGCCGGGGTCGTTCTAACGGCGGGTCCCCTCCCCCAGGGTCTGTCACCGCTGGAAGAGGCTGGTGGACGACCGGTGGCTGTGGCGACATGTCGACTTGACGCTCTACACGGTACGCGGGGTCGGTGGCGCGGGCCAGGGCCTCGTTTGGACTGGTTGGACCCTGAGGACCATCCTTCCTACCCTGGGGCAGTGTGTCGGGAATTGCAAGAATTGTTTTTTCGTCAGTCCAGGCTTGGGATTTCCAGTCGGGCAGGCTGGGGCCTGTCTCTGGGCCTCAGTTTCCCCATCCTAGAAACCCGAGGGACTGGCGCGCCTGCTTAGTGTACGCGAGGCCCTGGGTTCAGTCCCCCGGCACCGAAAAAAAAGTTCCTTCCCGAGGCGGTTGTGCAGGGAAAGGGCATATAGCATTGTCTGGCGTATACGCAGCATACAGTAAATGCTAGTTTTTGATTTCGTTAGCAAACACTAATACCAGTGATTTGTAGTGGAGAAATTATTTTCCCGAGTCAGCTAATTTCCAAGTAAATTTCCTGAGTAGTGCAACCAAACCATTTCCACTTTTTCTCATTTGCATTTTATTTTTCTTGTGTTTATTATGAAATAGTTCAACTATCCAGAAGTGTAAATCGGATATTACAATCACGTCCTTACCACCTAGATTTAACTTTTTTTTTTGTCCGTACTGGGGATGGAACCCAGGGCTTGCTTATGTTAGGGAAGCACTCTATCACTGAGCTACATCCCCAACCCGGTTTTGTTTTTTTATTCTTCTCTGTTTTTCTTTTCCTTTTTCTTTTTCCCTGTGGTCATACTGGGGATTGAACCCAGGGGCCCTCTACCACTGAGTTAGCCCTTTTTATTTTTTGTTTTGACACAGGTTCTGGGTAAGTTGCCGAGGCTGGCTTGGAATTTGTGATCCTTCTCCAGCCTCCAGTCGCTGGGATTACAGGCCTGTGCTGCCGTCATCCTTGGTCCTTTTTTTACTTTTTATTTTTGAGAAAGGATCTCACCAAGTTGCCCCAAGCTGACCTGGGACTTTCAATCCTAGTCTTTAGCCTCCCAACTAGCTGGGATTGCAGGTGTGTGCCACTGTGGGGTGGGTTAACCTATTTTAACTTTTTGTTTTATTTACCGCAGACCATGCATGTGAAAGACATCTACATGTGTGTGTATATGTATACACACATATGTATGTGTACATAGCCAAACATTTATAGATCTATTTGTTGTCTTGAAATCCTTTTCACAAGTAGCCAATATTATAAAGAGGATTCATATCCTTACTTTCACATCATTTCGTAGGTGTGTTCATAAGCAGTGTACAGTGTGGTGAAAGAATTTCTGAAGTTTAACAGTTTTCTATTTAAATGTTATTTTACTGTATATATGCATCACAAGTAGCTTTTACACAGGGTTGCTTTTGAGATTCTTGTTAGCACATGTAAATCAAGTTCATTCCTTTTAACTTCTGTATCCATTTTCCCTTAATAGACATTTAGGTTATTTCCAGCTCTTCAATATTATAAATCAGCTTCTCAAACTTTACTGTGTATATGAATCACTTGGGGATCTTACTTGATGGAATCCTAGCCTCTGCATTTCTCCTCCAGGCTTTGTCCTCATTCCATACTTTGGGTAACAAGAATAGCTTCATGATTGAGTTCTTCTTTTCTTTTCTTTTTTTTTTTAACCAGGGATTGAACCCCACTGAGCCACATCCCAGCCCTTTTTATTTAGAGACAAGGTCTCACTGAGTTGCTTAGTGCCTTGCTAAGTTGCTGAGGCTGGCTTTGAACTCGTGATCCACCTGCCTCAGCCTCCCAAACTGCTGGGATTACAGGCATGCTCCACCACACCCAGCTATTGTCTTCTTGTGTCCAGGTAGAAGTTACACTGAAACCTAGAAGTGCAGTTTCTGAGGAGTAAGATAGTTTACACTTTACCATCTTCATTTCTTTAATCCAAAATTCCAAAATCAGGTTTGCAAAGTGAAGCCAGGCTTGGCCAAGCACTCTTGTGGTATTAGCTACTCAGGAGACTGAGGTTAGAGGACTACTTGAGTCCACAAGTTTGAGACCAGCCTGGGCAACATAGCAAGATCTCATCTCAAAAAACAACTCCAGGTGAGGTGATGCATATCTGTAATCCCAGCAGCTCAGGAGGCTGAGTCAGGAGGATTGTGAGTTCAAAACCAGCCTGAGCCACTCAGTGAGACCCTATCTATAATAAAATATTTATAAAAGGGCTCGGGATGTGGCTTAGTTGTTAAGTGCCCTAGGTTCAACTACAAAAACTCTTGCAAAGTGAAAAGTTTTTTTTTTTTTTGCAAACTGGGCACAAATTTACTCGGTAACAAAATCTGCCCTAAATTGGCATAAGGTATCTATTTCCTTTTCCTACTCAGTGTTTTTTCCATGTTGTATTATAAGAGATTATGACTCTGTAGAAAAATTGTTTTCATTGAGATCAACATTTTTTGAGACCTGGTATTGTTATATTATCTCCTGAGCTCAAATGACCCTTCCACCTTAGCCTTTTGAGTAACTGGGACTACAGGCATATACCTCCCAACCTGTTTTTTTGTTTGTTTGTTTGTTGTTGTTGTTGTTCGGTGGTGCTGGGGGTTCAACAATCCAGGGCCTCAACCATGCTAGGCAAGTGCTCAACCACTGAACTATACCCCCAGCCCTAAGATCAACTTTTTAAAAACCATGTTATTATAAACACATAAAATGCATAAAAGTTGAAAGAATGGCACAGAGAACCCCAAGTACCCAACCTTAATGTTTAACTACATTTATTACCTGTTCATCCATTTATGCATCTATCTATTCATTGCTTTTTCTGTCCATCAATCCATCTTATTTTTTTAAAATTCATTCAGATAAGTTGTAGGACACAAGTCTTCTTCTAAACACTTTAGCACACATGCCATTAGTGGGAGATGAGTATTTGTTTACAGTTTTCCTTTTTTTTTTTTTTTTTTTTTTTTGGAACCAGGGATTGAACTCAGGGACACTCGGCCACTGAGCCACATCCCCAGCCCTATTTTGTATTTTAGAGACAGGGTCTCACTGAGTTGCTTAGGGCCTCGCCAAGTTGCTGAGGCTGACTTTGAACTCGCGATCCTCCTGACTCAGCCTCCCAAGTCGCTCGGATTACAGGTGTGCGCCACCCTGGCTTCCTTTTTTTTCTTTTTTGAATGAGGTTAGCTGTGTTGTTCAGATTGGCCTCAAATTCCTGTCTCAATTCTCCTGTCTGTGCCTCCTGAGTAGCTGGGATCATAGGTGCATCACTGCACCCAACTTTTTTTTTTTTTTAAGTATATTTACCAGTGAAAGTTAATGTTTAAGAAATTATGCAAGTCATGAATGATTCTCTCAGTAAAAACATTGAAATGGCCACAGGTAGAGCTAAGAGCTGTTGAAAGTTGTCTCTGCTAACCTCTTCCCCACAGTCACCACTGTTATTGCTCTGGAGTATTTCCCTCTGTCCCATCCTTTATGCATTCATATATTATGCATTTACAGTGCACATTACGCTTTTACAATGCAGTGGTTACAAAATCCAGATCAGGCTTTGGAGTCAGGCTGTGTTGGAATCCTAGCTTGACTTTTTCTCCCCTTTTTCATTTGTTCTTGTGTGTGTGTGTGTGTGTGTGTGTTATTGGGACTGGAACCCATTAGTTTTTTTTAAATAATACATATGCCTGATTCAAAATGCAAAATAGCAAAAATTCATGTCTCCATAACCTTAATTAAGATTTCCTTTCTATTTCTGTCCATCAGTTTACCTTGGTTTTTTTTGCTGGAGGCAGCAGATGTTCGTGTTTGCTTGCTTGTCTGTGTGTGTGTGTGTGTGTGTGTGTGTGTGTGTGTGTAGGGGTGGGATACTGGGATTGAACCCAGGGATGCTCTGTCACTGAACTGCACCCCAGCCCTTTTAAAAATTTTTGGAATTTTGACTGGACACACATAATTTTAGCAACTCCAGAGGCTGACGCAAGTTGAGGCCAGCCTCAGCAACTTAGCAAGACCCTGTCTCAAAATAAACAATAAAAGGGCTGGAGATGTAGCTCAGAAGTAAAACTCTCCTGGATTTAATCCCCAGTACCATATTTAAATTTTTTTAAATTTTTTTTTTCATTTTGTGAGAAAGGGTCTAATTTTCCTCTCTATCCTTTTGCTTCTGCCTCCTGAGTTTCTGGGATTATAGGCATGTGCCACTGCTCCAGGTTTCTGTTTGCTTTTGTATACTAGGAATACAAACACATAAACAGTTGTCCCTTGGTATCTGCAAGGGATTGGTTCTAGGATCCCGTCAGATTCCAAATTTCTTAGATGTTCAAGTTCCTTTATTTAAAAAAAAAATGGTGTAGCATTTACATAGAACCAATGCAAATTCTCCTGTAGACTTTCTTTTCTTTTCTTTTCTTTCTTTTTTTTTTTTTTGTTTGTTTTTTGGTACTGGGTGTTCAGGGGCACTGAACCTGTACAGACTAGTTTTTTTTTTTCTTCATTCCTAAAAATACAGTGTAACAACTAATTTCATAGCATTTATATTCTATTAAAGTCATTCAGAGGTGATTTAGATTCCATCGGAGCTGGGCATGGTGGCTCACGCCTGTAGTCCCAGCAACTTGGGAGATGCCACAGGAGGATTGCAAGTTCAAAGCCAGCCTCAGCAAGTTAGTGAGAACCTGTTTCAAAATAAAATATAAAAAGGGCTGGGGATGTGGCTTTTTTTTTTTTCCCTTAATATTCTAACCGACAGATGGTTGGATCCATTGACATAGAACACATGGTTACAGAGGGTCAACTGTATTTTTTCAAAACAAAACAGGTGGTAGTGGTTGCCCACATTGCCCCATAAATTTCTGAAAAAACTACCAGACTGCTTTCCAAAGAAAAGTTTCCACAGCACAGTATGAGAAAATCTGCCTGTCAATATCCTGACTCACATTTGATGTTGTGAAAGTTAAGTTTTCTTATATATCATTTTTCAAATAAAAATTAACTTTGTCCGTTGGCTTTGTGCCCATTTTAAATTTTACCCACCATAGCTTCTATGCGTGTAAGTTATTGGTTAGTAGCTGGTATTTCTAATGAGTTAGTTTCCAGGGACCCAGACTTGCTGATCTAAGTTTGGCCAGGAAGGTTGTTTTGATTTGGTACCAGAATTGAATTCAGGGGCACTCTGCCACTGAGCCACATCCCAGCTCTGTTTTGTATTTTATTTAGAGACAGGGTCTCACTGAGTTGCTTAGCACCTTGCTTTTTTGCTGAGGCTGACTTTGAACTTGAGATCCTCCTGCCTCAGCCTGCCAAGCCACTGGGATTCTAGGCATACGGCACTGTACCCAGCTGTTTATTTTTGATTGTACATAAAGGTGGAATTCACTATGGTATATTTATACTTGCACATGGCATGATTTGTTAGATTCATTCTGCATTTCCTCCCCTTTCCTGTCCCTCTTCCCTCTCTCAATCGCCTCTATTCCACTGATCTTCCCTGTATCTTTATGATATCCAATCCACCCCATTTTTTCCTTTATTTTGCTCTAGCTTCTGCATATGAGAGAGAACATTCCACCCTTGATTTTCTGAGTCTGGCTTATTTCACTGAGCATGAAGTTCCATCCACTGGTAAATGCCAAAATTTCATTCTTTATGGCTGAGTAAAACTCCATGTGTATATGTACCACATTTTTAAATTCATTCTTCTGTTGATGAGCATCTGAACGGGTTCCATAATTTTGGCCACAAATATTTGATTCCTGTGTCAAAAATAGTCAACAAAACTTATACTATGGACTGGGTATGAAGCTCAATGGTAGAGCATGTGCTTAGCATGCACAAGGCCCTGGATTCAATCCCCAGAAATATAGAGAGAGATTACATAGGTAGGTAGGTAGGTAGGTAGGTAGGTAGGTAGGAAGGTAGATAGATATGGTATAAATTTTCTCTTCTCTTTCCTTGCATGATACTAGGAATTGAACCCAGGGCCTCATGTATGCTAGGCAAGTGCTGTACAACTCAGCTACACCCATGTCAATTTCTTTTTAAGGTAATATGTACATACAGTGACATGCACTGTGTTTTCAGTTATATTTTGTTTTCTATTTTCTGCTGTACTGGGGATAAACCCAGGACCTTGTACTGGGCAAGTACTCTACCACTGAGCTACACCCCCAGACCTTTTTTTAAACTTTTACTTTAAGACAGGGTTTCACTGAATTGCCCAGACTGGCTTCATACTTAAGATCCTCTTGCCTCATACTCCCAAATAGCTAGGATAAGGGTATACCAGCCCACCTGGCTCCTCTGTTTTCTATTGATTCCCCAGAGTTAGGCAGCTCTGACTGTTACTAGGCTGTGAGTCTTTTTAATCTTTTTTAACCTAGACCTAGTTTACTCAGAGCAATTTTAGCCTTTTTTTTTTTTTAACTTTATTCTGTGTGGTTTCTCTATCCCAGAGGTGGTTATTAAGAAAGGTTTATAAAGGGGTGGGTCATTTTGTTTTCTTACTCCAGAAGATAACTTGAATCAATTCTGACTTATTTGGCTCTCCCAACCCTCCCCCTCCATACACACACACACACACACACACACACACACACACACTGGCCTTGTTCAAAGTTCTAGCAGTCAAAATGGTGGAATCAGCCCCTCTTGCTGTTCCTGGGGAGGAGGCTGATGTGGAAGGGCAGAAATTCAAGGAAACATCAAAATACCAAGCAGTCGGGCGGAGTGGTGCACGCCAGTAATCCCAGCGCTTGGGAGGCTGAGGCAGGAAGATTGAGGGTTCAAAGCCAGCCTTAGCAACTTAGCGAAGCCCTAAGCAACTCAGTGAGACCCTGTCTCTAAATAAAAAAATACAAAATAGGGCTGGGGATATGGCTCAGTGGTGGAGTGCCCCTGGATTCAATCCCCAGTACCAAAAAACAAAAACAAAACAAAACAAAACACCAAGCAGATTGGGGGCCTTGGAACCCCCTGCCTCTCACCCAGTCACCCCAACCTCTGGCTCTTACAGATGCGGCCTAAAGTCATGTGGCACCTCCTTCGCCGATACATGGCATCTCGGCTCCATTCCCTGCGAATGGGTGGCTACCTCTTCTCCGGCTCTCAGGCCCCCCAGTTGTCACCTGCCCTGTTGAAGGCCCTGGGCCAGAAGTGCCCCAACCTGAAGCGCCTCTGCCTGCACGTGGCTGACCTGAGCATGGTGCCCATCACCAGCCTGCCCTGCACCCTGAGGACCCTGGAGCTACACAGCTGTGAGATCTCCATGGCCTGGCTCCTCAAGGAGCAGGACCCCACTGTGCTGCCCCTGCTCGAGTGCATCGTGCTGGACCGTGTCCCTGCCTTCCGCGATGAGCACCTGCAGGGCCTGACACGCTTCCGGGCCCTGCGCTCGCTGGTGCTGGGTGGTACCTACCGTGTGACCCAGACGGGGCTGGATGCCAGCCTGCAGGAGCTCAGCTACCTGCAGAGGTTCGAGATGCTAGGTTGCACCCTCTCAGCTGACAGCATCCTGCTGGCCATCAGCCGTCACCTCCGAGGTGTGCGCAAGATTCGGCTGACCGTGGGGGGCCTCTCTGCCCCTGGCCTGGCTGTCCTGGAGGGAATGCCAGCCCTGGAAAGTCTGTGCCTACAGGGCCCCCTCGTCACCCCAGAAATGCCCACTCCAGCTGAAATTGTTTCTTCCTGCCTCACCATGCCCAAACTCAGAGTCCTTGAGCTACAGGGGCTGGGTTGGGAGGGTCAGGAGGCTGAGAGGATCCTGTGTAAGGGGCTGCCCCATTGTATGGTCATTGTTAGGGCCTGCCCGAAAGAGTCCATGGACTGGTGGATGTGACTGTCCCCACTTTTACAGTTGAAAGACCCTCTGAGCAGCAAATCAAAGAGGGCAGGTTATGGAGCTGGAGGGAACTGAAGGTGACAGGTGGAGACAACCAAGGCCTTGGGCCTCCAGACAGTGGGAATCATTGGCCAGCTGTGTGGCCTCAGTCTCATCAGCCTGCCTCAAGGCCTGGTTCCCACATCTAGAAATAGATCCTAGCTACCTCAGGATTATGTTGCATAGCCTTACTCTAACAGCCCCTGGACCTCACAAGCCCTTGATGAAGGGTCATTCTCCATGTCATCCTCAAAGTTGTCCTCAGGAACAAGATGGGTGGAATTAAAAGCTGAAGGACCAGAGGGGCCAATCCCCCCAGTGATACTTGGAAAGACTTTTTTCCATGTGTACCCACATGCCTATACACCATTTCTATACCTGCACACAGGCGGCACAGAGATCAAGGGCAGATGAGGCTTGCCATTCATAATCAAAATGTTCATGAAGGTTCTCAGTTGTATTTTCTGTATTTTCTACCTTTTCCAAGTTTTCCACAGCAGATATTATTTTGCTATTAAAGAAAAATAATGAATTTTTTTTCAAGAAAGCATTCAGTTTATTGATTCCTCAAGTACCTACTGTTTTGCAGACACCACTCTTGATACTGGGGCTGCAGCAGTGAGCAAAACAAAAATTCTTGTACAGCCCAAGAGAGAAGGCCGGGTGATAAACACATTCATGGAATAACTTCTGAGATTTTGAGATAGCAAATCAAGATTATGTGATGGAGGCATGGGTGCTTGGTAGAGATCTAAGTAGTAAGCCAGCCACAGGGAAAGCTGGAGAAGAAAAGATCCTGAGGTGGGAAAAACTTGGCATTTTCCAGTAACAGGAAGAAGGTATGTGGGCCAAGTGAGCAGGGAGAGAGAAATGGGGGAAGGGCAGCCAGGGCCTCACAGGTGGCTCAGGTTCAGAGTTTCAGTAACAACTCCTTTTCCTGTCTTTTGAGTCAGAACCACTTGAAGGATGCAGGTGTTAAGATCCTGAGCATTCGCCTATGAGATGAGCATTACTTCTGAACTGGATCTGAGGGTATGTGGCTAGGCCCCAGACTGTGGGCTCATCACCTGCCTGGCAGGAAGGGCCAAGACTCAGAGAAGAAGGCCAGGCTGGGTCTGCTTGATTCCTTATTCTAAGCTCACACACCAGAGAAGAGCTGGACATGTTTCTTCCTGCTGTTCCCACTTTGGGCTGGAGAAGAAATTCCTTCTCTGACTTACCAGGACTAGAGTGTGGGTGTGCACCTAATGAGGCCTTGATTGGGGTCTAATTGTCCAAAGCTATGACCAAACCTAGCAGCTCTAGCCCAGGACATCTGGGAGGAAGGATTGAGCCAAGTTGGAGCAAGAAGATTGGAGTTTTCACAGCTGCTGGGGGTGGCGAGGGAGATGAAATCAGGCTGCCAGGAGAGCTGGGTTCTATTGGGGGTATGGAGCATCCACATCAGCCCCACAGAGTACCACGGTTTGGGTATGGTTTAAGTTTGTCTCTCGAGAGTTCGTATGTTGGAAGCTTGGTCCCCAGGGAGGCAATGTGAAAGGTAGTGGAACCTTCAAAGGATGGAGTTAGGACAGGGGATGGGGCTCATCAGTAGTAGAGCAATTGCCTGGAATGGAGTTTAGTGTTTAGTGAGAAGTCCTTGGGTTAACTGGAGGTGGGCCCTTAGAAGAGATTGTAGGATCCCAACCTCTCTGGCTTCTTTTTGGTGACATGACCTCTTCCTTCCAGAGGTGCTGATGCTATTGTGACACCATCAACTATGAGGTTCTTATCAGCCAAGCTAATGCTGGGCATCATACCCTTGAACCTCTAGAACTGAGAATAAGCCTTTTTTTCAAGGCAGGAAGTTAGCCTGCCTCTGTCATTGTGTTACAGTAATGAGAAACAGATTGATACAGTTGGGCTCTTCAAGTTTATTTTGGCTTATGATTTTGGAGGTTCCAGGCTAAGATCAGGCAGATTCAGTGTTTGGGGCTCTGGTTAGAGTGCTGGATAGCAATGTCTGGGAGCATATAGTTGAGCAAACAGTTTACCACATGAGCCAGGAAGCAAAAGAGAAAAAAGAAAAGACCCTGGTCACAATCCCATTCAAGGCCATGCCCCCAGTAAGACCCTACCACCAAGGTTCCACCAGCTTGGAACAGTACATCCTGGGGACCAAGCTTTGAACACACAGACTTTACAGAACACATGTAACCCCTAAAACTATATGTTGAAATTCTAGCCCCCAAGGTAATATTATAAGTGGGGGCTCTAGGATATGATTAAGTCATTAAGGGCAGGGCCCTCATGAATGGGAATAGTGACCTTATCAAAGAGGTCTCAGCCAGGCGTGGTAGTGCATACCTGTAATCCCAGCGACATGGGAGACTCGGGCAGAAGGATTGAAAGTTCAAGGCCAGCCTCAGCAAATTAGTGGGGCCCTCAGCAACATAGTGAGACCCTGACTCAAATTTTAAAAGGGGATGGGGCCCTGGGGATAAAGCTCAGTAATAAAGTGCCCCTTGGTTCAAATCCCAGGGGAAAAAAAACAAAAAAACGCCCCAAAGAGACCCTTGCCCATTCCACCATGTGAGGACACAGAATGCACTACGAACCAGGAAGCCTTCACTAGACATTAAAACTGCTGGTGGTTCATCTTGGACTTCCAAGCTTCTAGAACCATTAAGAATAAATTTCTGTTACCCAGTTTATGGTACAGTTGTTCCTCTTTATCCACAGGGATGGTTCTAGAATCCCCCACATATACCAAAATCCTCAGAAGATTAAGTCCGCTGTGTAAGTATTGGTATAGAACCTGCACACATTGTCCTGTATAAGTAATTTTCAGGTTCCTTATAACAATATAAATGTCACATAAATTATTATTATACTCTATTGTTTAGGGAATAAAAACACAGAAAAAAATGTCTACATCCAAGCCTGGTGTCCTATACCTGTAATCCTAGAAGGAGCCTGAAGCAGGAGGATTTCAAGTTCAAGGCCAACTTAGCAAGACCATAATTAATGGTCTCATAATTAAAAAAAAAAGAAATATATATATATATATATAAAGGGACTGGGCATGTAGCTTAGTGGTAGCATGCCCCTGGGTTCAATTCCCACTACCCCTCTGCTCCAGACACACAGTCTGAACCTGTTTAGTGCACACAGACACTATTATTATCCTATATATCCAAACTTGGATTGGATAATAATGTCTGTCTCAATCTACCATCCTTCCCATCCACACCCACACACTCTCCCCTCACTCCCGTCAGTACAATTTAGAGTTCCTTCATTCTTCCCTACCCAAACCCCTGCCCCACTACAGATCAGCATCCGCTTATCCAAGAAAACATTTGGCCTTTGGTTTTTTGGGATTGGCTTACTTCACTTATGATATTCTCCAGTTCTATCCATTTACCTGCAAATGCCATAATTTCATTCTTCTTTAAGGCTGAGTAATATTCCATTGTGTATATGTACCACATTTTCTTTATCCATTCATCTGTTGAAGGGCATCTAGGTTGGTTCCATAGTTTTGCTATCGTGAATTGAGCTGCTATAAACACTGATGTGGCCGCATCACTGTAGTATACTGATTTTAAGTCCTTTAGTATAAACTGAGGAGTGGGATAGCTGGATCAAACGGTGGTTCCATTTCAAGTTTTCCTAGGAATCGCCATACTGCTTTCCAAAGTGATTGTACCAATCTGCAGTCCCACCAACAATGCATGAGTGTACCTTTTCCCCCACATCCTTGTCAACACTTATTATTGCTTGTTTTCTTGATAAGTGCCATTCTGACTGGAGATGAAATCTTAGAGCAGTTTTTGATTTGCATTTCTCTAATTATAAGACATGAGTATTTTTTCATATGTTTGTTGTTTGATTGTATTTCTTCTTCTGCAGTTCCTTAGCCCATTTATTGATTATTTGTTTTTTTGACATTAAGTTTTTTGAGTTTTTTATATGTCTTGGAGATTAGTGCTCTATCTGAGGTTCACGTGGTAAAGATTTTTTTCCCATTCTGTAGGCTCTCTCTTCAAATTATTGATTGTTTCCTTTGCTGAGAAGCTTTTTATTTTGAATCCATTCCATTTATTGATTCTTAATTTTGCTTTTTGTGCTTTAGGAGTCTTGTTAAAGAAGTCAGGTCATAAGCCAACATGATGAAGATTTGTGCCTACTTTTTCTTCTCTCAGGCGCAGGGTCTCTATTGTAGTGCCTAAGTCTTTGATCCACTTTGAGTTGATTTTTGTGCAGGGTGAGATATAGGGGTTTAATTTCATTTTGTTACTCATGGATTTCCAGTTTTCCAGCACTGTTTGTTGAAAAAGCAATCTTTTCTCCAATGTATATTTTTGGCACCTTTGTCTAGTGTGATATAACCATATTTATGTGGGTTTGTCTCATGTCTTCTATTTTGTTTTTTTTTTGTTTGTTTGTTTTTTTACTTTATTTATTTTTTATTTTTTTTATTTTTTTTAATTTATTCTTTTATTTACTTATTGATTCATTGAACACAAATGGAGTACAGCTATTGTTTCACTGTTTGTACACAAGGTAGAGTCACACCATCTGTGCATTCATGCATGTACACAGGGCCATGTCTTCTATTTTGTACCATTGGTCTACATGTCTATTTTGGTGCCAATACCATGCTGTTTTTGTTACTATTGCTCTGTAGTATAGTTTGAGGTCTGGTATTGTGATGCCTCCTGCTTCATTCTTCTTGCAAAAGATTGCTTTGGCTATTCGGGGTCTCTTTCTAAATGAATTTCATGATTGATTTTTCTATTTGTATGAAGAATGTCATTGGGATTTTAATAGGAGTTGTTTTGAATCTGTATGATGTTTTTGGTAGTATGGCCATTTTGACAATATTAATTCTGTCTATCCAATAGCATGGGAGATTTTTCCATCTTCTAAAGTCTTCTTCAATTTCTTTCGTTAGTGTTCTATAGTTTTCATTGTAGTGGTCTTTCACGTCTTTTGTTAGATTGATTCCCAAGTATTTTATTTTTTGTTGAGGCTATTATGAATGAGGTAGTTTTCCTAATTTGTCTTACAGTGGATTCATTGCTTATGAAGAGAAATGCATTTGATTTATGGATATTGATTTTATATTCTGCTACTTTGCTGAATTTTTTTTTTTTTTTTTGCAGTGCTGGGGATTGAACCCAGGGCCTTGTGCTTGAGAGGCAGGCACTCTACCAACTGAGCTATGTCCTTGGCCTGAATTCCTTTTATGAGTTCTAAAAGTTTTCTGGTGGAATTTTTTGGATCTTCTAAAAATAGAATCATGTTGTCAGCAAATAGTGATAGTTTGAGTACTTCTTTTCCTATTCGTGTTCCTTTAATTTGTCTGTCTGATTGCTCTGGCTAGGGTTTCAAGGATGATGTTGAATAGAAGAGGTGAAAGAAGGCATCCCTGTCTTGTTCCAGTGTTTAGGAGGAATGCTTTCAGTTTTTCTCCATTTAGAGTGATGCTGGCCATGGGCTTAGTGTAGATAGCTTTTACAATGTTCAGGCATGTTCCTACTATTCCTAGTTTTTCTAGGAATAGTAGAACATAAAGAGGTGCTGTATTTTGTCAAATACTTTTTCTGCATCTATTGAGATAATGATATGATTCTTGTCTCTAAGTCTATTATGTTTATTGATTTCCATATGTTGAACCAACCTTGCATTCCAAGGATGAACCCCACTTGATCGTGGTGTACTATCTTTTAAATATGTTTTTGTATGCAATTTACCAGAATTTTTATAGAGAATTTTTGTGTTTGTGTTCATGAGGGTTCTTGGTCTTAAGTTTTCTTTCCTTGATATGTCTTTTTCTGGTTTTCATATAAGGGTGATACTAGCCTCATAGAATGAGTTTGGAAGGAGGCTTTTCTATTTCATGGAATAATTTGAGGAGTATTAGTGTTAATTCTTCTTTGAAGGTCTTATAGAACTCAGCTGATAATCCATCTGGTCCTGGGCTTTTCTTGGTCGGTAGGCTTTTGATGGTGTCTTCCGGTTCATTGCTTGAAATTGTGTATGTCCTCCTGCATCAATTTGGGTAGATCGTATGTCTCTGGAAATTTGTTGATGTCTTAAAGTTTTTCTATTTTATTTGAGTATAAATTTTCAAAATAGTTTCTAATTACCTTCTGTATTTCAGTATATCCATCATGATAGTTCCCTTTTCATCACAAATTTTAGTAATTTGGATTTTCTCTCTTTTTCTCTTCATTAGTGTGGCTACGGGTTTATCAATTTTATTGATTTTTTTCAAAGAACCAACTTTTTGTTTTGTCAATTTTTTGAATTGTTTCTTTTATTTCAGTTTCATTGATTTCAGCTCTGATTTGAATTATTTCCTGTCTTCTGCTGCTTTAGGTATTGATTTGTTCTTTTTGTAGGACTTTGAGATGTAATGTTAGGTCATTTATTTGTTGATTTTTTATTCTTTTAATGTATGAGCTCATTGCAATGAACTTTCCTCTTAGCAGTGCCCTCATAGTGTCCCAGAGATTTTGATATGTTCTCATTTACCTCTAAGCATTTTTTATTTCCTCCTTCATTTCTGCTTTTATCAACTCATCATTCAATAGCATGCTATTAGTCTCCAGGTGTTAGAGTAGCTTCTATTTTTTATTTTACTGTTGATTTCTAGTTTCATTCTATTATGATCTGATAGAATGCAGGGTGGTATTTTTTTTTTTGTATTTGCTGAGAGTTTCTTTGTGGCATAATATATTGTTCAATGATGGATGGAATATTCTATATATGTCCGTTAAGTCTAAATCATTGATTGTATCATTTAATTCTATAATTTCTTTGTTTAGGATTTGGAAGATCTATCCAGTAGTGAGAGAGGTGTG
Source organism: Glaucomys volans (assembly GCA_020662805.1). NCBI lineage: Eukaryota > Metazoa > Chordata > Mammalia > Rodentia > Sciuridae > Glaucomys > Glaucomys volans. The sequence continues at coordinate 260,394 of JAJEJO010000445.1, read as the reverse complement.
TTAAAGTCACCCGGTATTATTGTGTTGTGGGCTATTTGATTCTTGAAATTGAGCAGGGTTTGTTTGATATATGTAGATGCTCCATTGTTTGTGGTATGTATATTTATGATTGTTATATCTTGTTGGTGTATGATTCCCTTAAGCAGATTGAAATGTCCTTCTTTATCCTTTCGGACTAACTTTGGTTTGAAGTTCACTTTGTCTGATATGAGGAAGAAAACCCCTGCTTGTTTACACAGCCATGTGAGTGATATGTTTTTTCCCAACCTTTCACCTTCAGTCTGTGGATGTCTTTTCTTAGGAGGTGAGTCTCTTGAAGACAGCATATTGTTGGGTCTTTTTTAAAAATCCAGTCTGCCAGGATATGTCTTTTGATTGATGAGTTTTGGCCATTAACATGGTCATTATTGAGACATGATTTGTATTTTTGCTTTTTAACTTGACTTAGTTTCTCCTTTGATCTTTCTTTTAGTGTAGTTCCTCCCTTTGCTGGTTTTCATTGCTTTTTGTTTTTTTTTCATTCCTTCCTCATGGAATATTTTGCTGAGGATGTTATGTAGTGCAGGCTTTCTGGCTGTGAATTCTTTTAACTTTTGTTTATCATGGAAGGTTTTTATTTCATCTTCAAATCTGAAGCTTGACTGAGCGTGGTTGTGCACGCCTGTAATCCAAGTGACTCGGGAGGCTGAGGCAGGAGGATCACGAGTTCAAAGCCAGCCTCAGCAACTTAGCGAGGCCCTAAGCAACTCAGTGAGACCCTGTCTCTAAATAAAATACAAAATAGGGCTGGGGATGTGGCTCAGTGGCCGAGTGCCCCTGAGTTCAATTCCTGGTTAAAAAAAAAAAGTCTGAAGCTTAATTTTGCTGGATATAAAATTCTTGTTTGGCAGGCATTCTCTTTCAGAGCTTGATATATGTTATTCCAGGACCTCCTGGCATTGAGGGTCTGGGTTGAGAAATCAGCTGAATTGTTTCCCCCTATACATGATTTGATTTTTTTCTATCAGAACCTTTACAATTCTATCCTTATTCTGTATGTTAGTCATTCTCATTATAACGTGTCTTGGTGTAGGTTTGCTATAATTTTGTGCATTTGGGGCCCTGTAAGCCTCTTGTAGTTGATTTTCCATTTCATTCTTTAGATTTTGGAAGTTTTCTGATATTATGTCATTGAAAGGATTGTGTATTCCTTTGGTTTGTATCTCTATGCCTTCATCTATTCCAATAAATCTTATATTTGGTCTTATCATGTTATTCCATATTTCTTGGAAGTTCTGGTCATGGTTTTTTACCATCTTCTCTGTGCAGTCAACTTTATTTTCAAGAGTATATATTTTGTCTTCGTTGTCTGAGGTTCTGTCTTCTAAGTGGTCTAGACTGTTGGTGGTACTTTCCATTAAATTTTTAATTTGGTTTATTGTTTCCTTCATTTTGAGGATTTCTGCTTGATTCTTTTTTATAATCTCTGCCTCTTTATTGATGTGATCTTTCACTTTGTGTATTTTCTCTCCAATACCATCCTTTATTTCAAAGGTCAATCTAACTATGTATTTTCTAAACTCCATCTATGACATTTCTTCTATTGTGTTGTCTATGGATTCTATTGTTGGGACATCTTGGTCTGTTTGAAGCACTTTGCTCCCTTGTTTTTTCATGTTGTTTGTATGTCTTCTCATCTAGCAGTATGGAGCTGAGGCAGTACAGATTCTTCCCTGCAGTTTTTAGTGTCCCTGAAGGCTTCCAGTACCTCACCTTTAAGGGGGAGACCAATATTAACAGCACCCAATGCAAACAATGCACCTTAAACCAAAGGGCTCCATAAGGCATTGACAGTTTTGTCATCATAGACAGAAATGAAGTGTTCACTTATTGCCTACAATATAAACAGTAAGTTTGTTAAAATGGTTTACAATTTCAAATGATTGACAATGAGGGAACAGAAGTAGTATAAGATGTGATGTTCATGAGTGAGAGGGAGTGAAGATGGAAGTAAAAATTTATAGTAAGAGAAAGGGAGGAATTAATAGAGGTTGTATGTATGAGAGAAGAGAGAAAGAGAATCCAGGGAGACAGGTAGGTGAGAGAAAAAACTATGTACTTTTTTTAAAAAAAGTAAAATATAGGAATACACAACAAAACTGTCTTATACTATTCAGACATCCCATTCCTCAATAAATTGATGCATGAAAAATACTTGGATTCAGAGATGGTAGAGGTAAAGCCAGAATTGGGAACAGGCAGTTAGTGTAGAATAGGAAATCTGGTCAAATTGAGGAATGGAGGCCATCAGAGTCTGGGAAGTTGGAGATGCCCCTGGGAGATTAGAATGTCAGTGTCTCCAGAGCCCTTTTGATCACCAAGTTTACCTGCTTAACTGCCCCTCCCAAAAAGCTGCAGGCAGGGAGTTGCTAATTAATGCCTCCTGGGCCCCTACCTGAATCTCCATGTGGCCCTTTCCCCTGCCATTTGCATCTCACCTTTTTGCTGGGTCACTGGGGCTAGTCATGTAGGCAGGAAGGAGAGATAGATAAGGGTCGGAGGAAAGAACAGAACAAAGAAGACCTTAACCTCTAAAAGATGTAGGGTGCCCTCATTTCTGCAGGGGATTCTAGAACATCAGCCACGGCCCCCTTCTTCCTCCTGGGAGAAGTCTGTGTTACTAAACACAGCTGAGAATGCTTGCCTCGGTGTGCTTCTCTGGCATTATTCTTCAACACCTGAGGAAGCAGAACTTGTCACTGGTAAACGGCAGTATCAGAGGTGTGAGACAGGGCAAAAAAAGAAAAAAAAAAAAAGAGGAAAGTCTCAATGGAAAATTGAATGATTGCTTCCCTTCTCCACCCATAGGTGGGGTTGTCTGAAGTTTGATGGATGCCAGACCAGTTGGGTGGGTGAGCTGATAGCAAGATGCCCTAACACCCTCTTACAGTGTTCCCATCCATTGTAGCAGGTCCCTTCCATCCCTGCACACTTCAGGGCTTACTGAGCTGGAGAGAGACCAGTTTTCTCCAGGTTCTTCAACCTGTGCTCTCCTTGGGGGAACTGCCCCTAGTCTCTGCCTTTCCACAGATATGCCAGACTCAGACTGGCCCATGCAAACCCAGCTGCAATCTGATGGACCTGGGCTTCAGCTTCCTCAGACCCTGTCTTGCTTCAGTCCCAAGATCTGAGTGCCCTTTCGACTTGCTGAGAGACCACCAGGCATGTGCTCACACAAAGGAGTGACCATGCAAAGAAACAGTCAGATGGCAGCCACTACCACACTGAGCAGAAAGACCTCAGGTGCAAGCAGGCCTGCAGATACCCTAATGTATCTCCAGGCCCTGGCCTGAGTCCCCAGACCAAGGTGGCCATGCTCCAAGATGGTGGTGGCTGCAGTGGCAAACCTGCAGGACCTAGCTATTGTCCCAAACTGGCAGCAGCCATGTGTAACCAAACCTGCAGGTATTGTGACAATGGACTTCCAGGCAACAGAAGGCAGCAGGTGATCCACTGGCAGTCTGTGGGTGGTCTGCAGGCTAAAGGCAGACAATTGGCAGGTGAACTTTGGGCAGTGGGTGATGGGTAGGTGAAAAGTGGACAATTTGTAGGAAAGAGGCAGGCAAATGGCGGATGATAGGTGGCAGTCAGTGAATAATCTCAAAAAGCAGGTGATATGCTGGCAGACGGCTGGTGATTGCGGTGGACGAATGGAGTAAAAAAGCAGAGGATCTGTGGGCAGCAATGACTGCTTCACAGAGAAACAGTATTTCCTTTGCTTGAATACGGAGTTATGGAGCAACAAGGAATATAGCCTCCCTCTAGTCTGCCATCTTGGATCCTCTTCCTTAACTTCTTTAGTCTACCTTTTCTTTTTCCTAGCATGAAATTTTTTTTCCCTTTTTTTTAAAATTCAGATTAGAGACAACATATTCAAAGGGTCAGCACTTCAGCGTGGTATTTTCAGGATTAAAAGCAACAGGATGAAAAAGATAAGATTTAATGGAATAATTCCTTGCCCTCCAAATTAGCAGAAGACTAGGAATATTGTAAGACACAAGATCTGTACCAGAACTGAGAGAGGCATCTGATAAAGGTAACATTTACCCAATGTCTTAGGAGATTCTGAGTAACATGAATTTGGGGCTCATTCTAAGATTAGCTCAAAACATTTTTGTCTGAGAATTTTAACACAGTGAATATTTCCACAAGTAAATATTTACCACAAGTAAATATTTCCATAAATGTGCTCAAGTACTGAACATTTGAAACAATTTAGTCTTAAAATATTTCTTACATATAATCAGTTCTTGGCCTTCTTGCTAAGATCAAGTGTAGTATATGTTCTCATTAGTTTAATATTTATCACATAAATTCTTCATGTAGTAAGTCTGTTATGATAATTGTTACGCCAGAAGGAACACACCAAAAACCACATTTCAGTCAAGGGATTTTATTTGGAGTGGCATAGTGGCCGCTCCAGGTGATGAAGGTGGCCGCAGAAGTGGGGAGAGACCCTGAGATTAAATACCTTCTTAGAGGTAGGTGATGAACTGAGATTGGCTGCATTGGCAACTTTAAATTCATTGGCTGGGGTGCTCCCTGAGGGGGATTGTGTGTCTCGAGGATTGGCTAGTATATTTGGGAGGTTGGTTAAGGGCCTACTGGAAAAGCTTGGGTTGCTATTGGCTGAAGGCAGACCGGAAAGGCCCTGGCTGGCTGAGGAAGTGCATTGAGCAGCTGGCCATGTGGCGCTTCCCTGGGAAAAGGAGACTGATCAGTTCATCTAACATTCCTCCCTTTTCTTATGTTTTACGGAAAGGGGGTACCATAAGTCTTTCTGGCTACTTCCTGCTTATTTGGGGGGCATTATGAGGAGTTTTGGGAGGAATGGTGAAGGGACAGGCCCAGGGAGAGGAGAATTCTGAGAAGCCATGTGCTAAAGGAAAAAAATCTCGGCCAGTGTAATATCCATGAATGTGCCTTGTAGCTATAATTCCATTATGTCAGCCCAGTCTGTAGCAGTGGAGATGGGAGGAATCAGTCAGCTGTGTTCCAGGAGCGCTTGTAGGAACAGTGAGCAATGATGTTGCCACATTATAGGTAGCATCCTGCAAGATCTTGCCAGCCATTGGTGTAGGCAGAATCACCTTATGGGGGCCCTCATAGATCTCGGTGGAAGCAGAGTTTTTGGAGCTGGAAGTGTCAATAGTGAATTTCAGGTCTTGGCTTTGGGTGTCAGGGGCTGGTAGTCTAGAAGAAGAAGCAGTTGATTGACTGGTTGGTGAAATTGTGTGTGTCCACCAGCTCTGGAATTTGTGTATCTGGTCTTGTAGGAACGTCTGTAGGCAATTTAGTAGGCATGGCCCTTGGTGATCCAAAGGGCTCTGGAGACACTGACATTCCAATCTCCCAAGGGTGCTCTCCAACTTCCCAGACTCTGATTCCATTCCTCAATTTGACCAGATTCCCTATTTCTACACTAACTGCCTGTCCCAAATTCTGACTTCATTCCCCCCTTTTCTTTAGGAACTCCTTACTACTGTAAAGAAGGGGGCAATGACCGCTCTGGCTGCTTTGAGCTGGAAGGGGGCAGTATGGGGCAAGCAGTTTGGAATTCCCTTTTAGAAATCTGGTTAATTGAGGGATTCAGGGTAGAAGTCTGGTTGGGGAAGAGCAGGTTGTAAAGTCATCTGGGGGTGGGTGCTTCTATGAGAGAGAAACAAAAAGACATGAGGACCGAAATGAGATTAATACAGAGTAAATGTTGTAGCATCTGGAACATGGCAATGAATATCATGATGAAAGAAGTCAATCTCTCACTAGGAGGTGGAAGAACTGAGAAGCAGTTCCCATTACCAAGCCTAACAAAGGCTGGAGAGATCAAGGCCTTTATTTGGGAACTTTAACATTGTCAGAGTTATCATGAATGTAAACACAACATTTAATTTTTAATGTCATTGATGTCCCCAGAAAATACAGTTAAGCTACTTAATGTCATCTGATTTTTGTAAAATATTCTTTTATTGGCATAACCTGTGTTTTGTAGAGATCTTTATATTCTTTGTTACTTAGGGCTAGATAATTATACTAGCAAACATAGATCAAGCCTACCTGTGTAGTTTAGGAAGATTGTAGGCCTTACACTGACTAAAATTTCTTACTTTGACAGTTTCTCTTGATAGTTATCAAGCACATTTGCCTAAGAATACCTCTTTTGTAACTTTCAGACTTTATTTATTTTAGAGGCTAACACAAGTGTACATCTTAAAGTTATATTTAGCCATTGTTTCTTTTTTAAATGCCCAAGAATGGCTATGTTTTGGTTTTAACTGTTTTGCTAGGTGTTTAAGATCAAGCTGGTCAAATTGACCTGTTCCTGTCCCTTAAGAGTCACTCGTTGGGAGCTTGAGAGCAGCTTCTTAGCACCTTTAGTGCTTGCCATTCTCTAGTTAGGGTCTCCTTGATGATGTGGCTTCCCTTGCAAGCATCAGGAATGTCTCCCTTTTACACTGACCCTCCTCTGTAGCAGGTGCACTGTTTGGCTCATCACCTCTAGTGATCTCATCAGTCTTCCTGATCAGAAGGTTGTGTGGCCCAGAGTTGCAAAGCTCCTTAGAGAAGCTCTCTTGTTCCCTGGATTCAGGCTGACTCTGAGGGCAAGAGTCAAATACTGGTTTCCTTGGCCCTGTTGTGTTAATCTCAATCTCTAAGTTTGAACTTAAACATCCAGCAAGCCAGTCTCACCAGTCATAAAGTAAGAATACTGGGCTTTAACTTCAATGTTTGTAACTTTTTACAGTTATTTACCCCCTTTTATTTAACTGGGGCCTATATTATCTGTTCTGCAGGTGATGGCTTAGTATCTCAAATTAATTTAGGTTGTTCTTGAAACAGTACTTCTGCAAAACATTAATCAGGCAACAGGTGTAGAGTTTACAAGAATAATATAAAGTGGAATTAACAGTAAAAACTTATCTAGTTTGTGTAATAGCCATCTTAAATTTTGCCTGAGCTATATATTATATCACCTGTTTGAGATCACAGTAACTTTACAACAAAAAACAACCTTTTGACTATAACTTTTAAAGAACCGAAGTCTGGCTTATTTTGGAGCTATTTTGACATGCACAGGGTGGGAGGCAGAACCTTATTTCAGGTAAGGCAGGGCTCTTTATAAATCTTAGGTAAAGCGTTCTAGTTCTGAAGTTGATCATTGCCTCTACTTTGAACATCATTTTACAGTTTATGTGTACTGTTTCCTGAGTCTATGTGAATGGTAGTTAACAATATGATATGATATCTAAAACAAATCAAGGAAAGGCTGAGAGTTTTTAACTTTCCTTTTCTGTGGCAAAGTGGCAGAATGCCTTCATGTTTCACGATATTAACCTTAAACAAATCGGGCTCTCACTAACTTTTAGAAATGTATTTTCATTTAAATCTTGATCTCAGTGTAAAAAGTAACAAATTTACATATACCCTATTGATAGCAGGTTCTGTTATAGAACATTAAATGATATAAATAAGTCCCCAATAAAGTTTATTATTTTTATAAGTCTAAAATTACCAGTACAGACAAGTTTAGTTTGGGGAACAGCAGCTTGATAAATTTTCTGCTCTAAAGACTTGTGTTCCTGGAAGATGTGAACACAGTTAATATACAAAAAAGAGTAATAGCCAGGCGTGGAGGCGCACCCCTGTAATCCAAGCGACTTGGGAGGCTGAGTCAGGAGGATCACGAGTTCAAAGCCAGCCTCAGCAACTTAGCGAGGCCCTAAGCAACTCAGTGAGACCCTGTCTCTAAGTAAAATGCAAAATAGGTCTGGGGATGTGGTTCAGTGGCCAAGTGCCCCTGAGTTCAATCCCCGGTTCAAAAAAAAAAACAAAAAAACAAAAACAAAAACAAAAAAAACAAAAACAAAAAAAAGAATAATAGCACAATTATCTTGATGTTAACCAAATTTAGCTTTTTTTAAGAAAAATTTAGAATCTGTAATATAGTACAATACTTTAACAGTTGTTAAACCATAATTGTATAAACCCCAATTTTTGATTAATTGCTCTAAAGAATAAAACTTAACAGACACAATATTAAGAGTAAATTAGCATTTTTAAAGAAATCTTTGTTATCTTAACATATAGATTGCACTTTGGTATATATCAACCCATTAATATTTGACCTTAGGGAAAAACCTTAAATAGCTTTTAATTGATCATTATATATATATATATATATATATATATATATATATACACACACACACACACACACACACATATATATCCAATTTAGTTACACACAAACTTGTTGAAATTTGCCCTTCACTTACACCTAGATTTTCTTAGCACTTACTTAGACCCTCATGTATTTCATCACACAAAGACTTTTTCTTTTTCCTTTTACTAAATATATTTCCATACCTAAAACCTTCTATTCTCCCTTTCCTATCTGTTGACTCCTTTTTGTTCACATTCTGAAACAACTCTTATGAAATTTGTGAATTTAGGTAAATTATTTCATTTTAATAAGATGAAATATTTTATGCTATTTATAGTACTTTAATTGAAACACAGTTGAAACTTTGGATCCCTTTGTATATAGAATTGTACCTGTTAGGACTTAACTCTTAGCCATCTTGTTTTTATTGATGACACAAAGCAATTTTAAACCCTTTTTATTTATCAATCTATGAAAAAACCAACAATGTTTAAGTACTTTACCTCATGGAATTTAAAGAGTTAGGAGTACTTGATGTTGTATTTAACAGCAGTTTACCTTTGTAAACTAAAAAATTAGATGTCTCTAACACTTTTGAGTAATCCCATATACTTCAAGTCTAATTTACTTATTTTACTGTAAAAACCACGATATCAGACAAGTGTATTGAACAGTATCTGCCAGCTCTTTCCTGTTGAAGAAAAGTCCTATATACAACTGATACTAGACATTTTATAGACAGCAACATTTCATTAGTTTGACCACCTAGAGACTTTGTGAATTAAGTAATTTTGAAGATGTTTTACCTTTTTTTACCCAATTTACATTGAACCTTTTTAAATCACGTGAATTAAAGGTATCTGGATCCGTTTTTTAAATTTTAATTTTTTTGAGAGCTTGTTATTCATGTCAATTTTGAATCGATATTTAGACACACATACATAGACAACACAATAGACAAAATATACACATAACACAAAAGCAATGGCCTTGTAGCTTTGTATTGGTGAAAATAACTCTAGAGTTGAATAAAAATAAAGCTGACCAAAAACCATTAACCTAGGTATGTAGGATCAAATTTGTGAGCTCAAAAAATATAGCATTTAAGAAAAACAAGAGTCCTAAAAGAAAAAAATGATAATGGCCATTAATTATTTTAGTAAGATAGCATGAGAGCACAAGAAAGAGAAAAGCAGAGAAAGGGAGGGAGAAGGAGAAACGGAGAGATAGAAAGAGGGAGAGGGAGAGAGAGCAAGAGAAAGTCTTTAAACCACTTTCCTGTGTTGCAGCCCATGAGAAGTTTAAAATGGACACTTTTTTTTCCCTTCAGTCTAAGGTTGGTCCCTTGCTGAGCCTGCTGACCTACATTCCAGTGTGAGCTTCAGCGAGGTTAGGCAAGGGAAATTGCCTAGAGCTTTTTAACATTTTTTCCCCTGGTTGGTAATCAGATCAGGTTTGGATGCAGAAAGTTATGCAACATCATCTCCCACTACTTTTGAGGAATGGGGCTGTTTTATCATACTCCTTACTGAGACATGCCACTGGTTGTTGGGCTGGTTAGGAGCTAGAACATGTGCATGGGACCGTGTGGCTGGAGGAAGGAGCCTGTGCTGCAGGAGACCAGTATGGATGGTTGTTCCTTAGCCGATTGGAAGTCGGAGGAGGAGGAGGGATTAGGAGGGGTGAAGCCAAAAGAAGGTGTTGTAAGAAAGAGAAAGCTTGAAGACAAAGAATCCCTGACCATTTTTTCGATTGCTGGCAGTAGTTGAAAAGATCCCATAGAAGAGAAGGATCTAGGGACCCATAAGGGGGCCATTTATTTTGGTTGTCTAGGGAATAGGTGGGCCAATCCTGAGTGCAGAGTTTAATAAGTTTCTTTGGTTTGATGTCAGGAGATAGGTTAAGGGTATCTAGATGGTCTAGGAGGCATTTTAGGGGGGAATTGGTTGGGAGAGAAGCAGCAGCCCCCATTTTAAGGAAGTGAGAGTGATATAATATCAGGAGAGGCGTCCCTCTCAAGATAAACATCAGAGAAAGCCTGACCCGAAGGGTCCAGTTGTCACCAGAGGCTGACGGGTGAGGGGTCCCTGGGGACCAAGAGGACAGTGGGCCACCCAGCACTGGGAATTTTCCCAAGAGGGAGAGAAAAGGAGCCCAAGTCCAAGGGAAAGAGAGAGCTTCTTCAACTATCAAGGCCGAAATCCAGGGGATGGGGACTCCACAAGGGCCACTGCGACTGTGAAGGTCTAGGTGGGGTGCGTTCCTCCCTCTATGGATCACTGGAGGGGCTGCCAGACGATCAACGGTCAGTTTCCACCAAAGAAGATCCAACAGGTTTAGGAGTCCCGGGGGAAAGGGAGGAGGGACTTACCAATTTAGAAGACTGGTGGCGACTGCAAAGGGGTGATGGAGAAAATGGGTGAAGGCTGAGGTGGTTTTGGTGGGTTTTTTGCCTTATGGGCTTGGGGTCCAGGGCCACTCAGACCCTTAAGGTTAGGGGAGCAAGTCTGCTCAGGAATCCGAGTCACGGCACCAAATGTTAGGCAAAAGGAGCACACCAAAAACCACATTTCAGCCAAGGGTTTTTATTTGGAGTGACACAGTGGCCACTTCAGGTGATGAAGGCAGCAGCAGAAGTGGGGAGAGACACTGGCCCTAAGATTAAATACCTTCTTAGAGGTAGGTTATGAACTGGGATTGGCTGCATCAGCAACTTTAAATTCATTGGCTGGGGTGCTCCCTGAGCGGGATTGTGTGTCTGGGGGATTTTAGTATATTTGGGGGGTTGGCTAAGGGCTGGCGGGAAAAACTTGGGTTGCTATTGGCTGAAGGCAGACCAGAAAGGCCTGGGCTGACTGAGCAAGTGCATTCAGCAAACTGGCCATGTGGAGCTTCCCTGGGAAAAGGAGACTGATCAGCCCATCCAACAATAATCACTATAATGGAGCTTCTGATGTAGCAGTCACCTTATACAAGAGAACTCAAATAGGATATATATGTATATATATGTACTGGAAAGGAAAGAAGATCTGTCTTACTCTTATGCTTCTAATATGTAAGAATTTTTTGGAGAGTGGGGATTGCTGGGGATTTAACCCAGGAGCACTTTACCATGAGCTGCATCCCCAGCCCTTTTTATTTTTTGAAACAGGGTCTCACTAAGTTGCTGAGACTGATCTCAAATTTGCAATCCTTCTGCCTCAACCTCCCAATCACTGGTGTTACAGGTGTCTGATGGCTTATTTTTTGTTAAGACAGGGTCTGGATATGTTGCCCAGGCTGGCCTCAGACTTGCTATACTCTATCTCCTGCCTCCAGTAACTGGGATTACAGGGGTGCTCCACCACACCCAGTTCGCAGAATTCTTACAGGATGCACATGAGACAGCATTTAATCATGACGTGTCCTTGAATCAATAGGAACGTAGATGCACAACAGAGACAATCTATGACTATGAACAATATGGAGGATGAAGATGATTTTGCAGTGCTGGGGACTGAATTGAGGATCCTGCACACGCTCAGCACATGCTCTACTCCTGAGCTACACTCCTCACCCTATGGAAAAAAATTTCTTAAAGAACTCTATTCTAGCTGCCTCCTACCAATGGTCCCGCACCCCACCCGCGCTCCCGCTCCCACCCCCATCGGCCCCTCTGGAGTGAGGCCGGTGTTCATCGCTCAGCTGCGGCTCTGAGGGTCTCCAGCCACCGCCTCTGGTGGGGAGGGAGGCGGCTGCATCGGAGACCCAGCCCCGCGCAGCTAGATCTCCGTGCAGATCTGGATGAGCTGCAGCCTCGGCCGCCCTCCTCTCCCTGTCACCTTCCCTGCTGGCAGCGGCGCCCGCTCACACCCGAGCCCCCACCCCAGCCAGTGGTTCCACAGCAGAGAGGCAGTTACAGACTCGGCTGAGACTGGGCAGCCGCTCTTTGGTGCCAGGATGCTGAGGAGGGGCTGGGATGTATGCCTTGTCCCCACTGCCTTGGCGCAGTGGAGTGAAGGACCCTCAAGGTGTGTGTGGGCAGCCTCAGAGACACAGACGGAGAGCCCAGCTGAATTGGTTGGTTCCCCTGCCTCTACACTGCCCTGCCAGGGGCAGTAGGGGCAGTAGCATCTCACCCTGGAGTGTTTGACGTGGGGCCCCAAGCTCAGCAGCTAATCTCTCCCCCTCCCCATGGTGTGGGAACCCTAAGGTGAAGCCACAGCTGGAGTGGCAGGGAGAGCAGAACTCAGGCCAACCCACTCTCAACTCCCTCAGGCCTTCCCCCAGGCTCTTGCTTGTTGCCCGGACTAGCACGACCAAACTCTTGGGTAAGGGAGGGGCCAAGGGGGATTGGAAAATAAAGATTCAAAAACACAGATTTTGAAGATTAAGCTGAGATCAGGTGGAGCTCTGTTCTGATGGAGATGCATATCTAAAGAGTTATGCCAGCAATCTTTATTTATATGTCTTATTATCAGATTAAAGACTATGCAACCATTATTCTTTGTATTCAGGAAAGTTACAGAAACTAGGACATCCTATGTAGCTTTTCCATAGTTGCAATCCACAGTTGCAAAGTGCAATGTTAGGAGCTTTGTGTAGCTCTCAAAGTCAATTGTTAAGTTACAATAAGGTGGGAAGGAACTGGAGAAGCAGAGCTGGTGAAACATTGTGGTTGTCTAGCATAAGAATGGAGGAACTTTAGATTATGTAGAGAGAAATGAGAGGAAGGAGGGGGCGGGGGTATGAAAAATGGTGGAATGAGACAGACATCATTATCCTATGACATGTATGATTGCACAAATGATATGAATCTACATCATACACAACCACCGAACTGAAAAGTTGTACCCCATTTGTGTACAATGAATCAAAATGCAGTCTGTAAAAACAAAAAGTAGAATTCCTTCCTTCTTGAGAGCTGTGTGCCTGGGATCGAGGTCAGACAGGACTCTTGCACAGAGCCTCATGCAGGGCATGGCCACAGCAGCTGAGCATCCTGTGCCCTTACACAGAAACATTCCTAGGCATTGGGCATGCCACAGCCATGAGGGCATCAGAGACCCCCAATCTCAGTCACTGCTCTCCCATCCTCTGCCACTGCTTTCCACTGCTTGTACTGGATTCAGGGAAGTCTTAAGAGCCTCCACCCCTACACGACCTTGCATACAATGGGGTAGGAAGTGGGGGACCTTAGGGGTTGTGATAGCCTCCAACCAGATGAAACTTCATAAAAACAGAATCTTGACTGCCCTGGGACAAGAGCAGAAGCCAAAGCCTGAAGAGACCCAGGAAGAAATGAGGAGGTCCCCTGGGACTATGCATCCTCCCTCATGTAGCACAGAAGAGACCCAGAGAAGAGGGCCAGGTGCCAAGTGAATGAGGAATACCAGCACTGCTGCTTCCCCAGTTGTGCCTGGGAGCTTTCCACAGATGCTGCCTAGGTCCAAAGGAGGAGAGGAAGGGACCCACTTTCTCAGCTCCAGGGCTCTTCTCTAAAGCAATCATCACCATGAGCTAGATTTTTACAAAGGCCATAAATACTTATACAAGTATTTATGGTATACAAGTATAAGTAAAGTATATTTATACTTTATACAAGTATAAATACTTGAATGTGAAAACTTTTGCATCTTCTGATAGTCTAGCCAAGGTCCAAGTAGCAAGCTGGCTTTTGGAAATGAGTTAGGAACTGCTCTGTGTGAGCAGCAAAAGAGAACCATCTGGAGCCTGTCTGAGAGGTCACAGCAACAGGAGCGGCAGCAACCAAGACAGCAAGAGGAGGAGCAGGCTGCAAAGAACTGTGAAGTTGTTGGAACAAAACTTGGATCTGGACGCCAAAATGATTTCCAGAGAGCAGAAGTGGAAGAAAACAATAGTGGGTTTATTTCAGTAGACAAGGACTTCTTGGGAAGCCAAGAACAGGAGGAAGACGGAGAACATACTGACAAACAAGAGAAGGATTAAGAGGAAGAGAAAATGGACTAGGAGAGTGATGATTTTGATCAGACTGGTGACCTGCCCATTCACCACCTCTTCTCCCCATTCTACACCAAGACAACAAAAATGAAAATAAACCTAGACTGTGGTTCTGTGGTCCACTCCTTTTCTTGGGGAAAGAAATTATGTAAGCCTCAGAATGTTTAAGTGCCACTGGGCTTGTGCCATGTTCAGCAACACCAACATTTGGGGACCTGAGGACAGCCAATGGCCAAGGGCAAGAATGACACCAGGTGACAGATGTCCAACTACTTACAGGCCTTCAGGAATGGCTGAAAATGGTTCAGGTGACATACGTACATGTACTAATTGAAATGTTTCACCTAACTGCTACAAAACATGAGTATTCATCTATAAAATGGAATAAATTAAAGTGGATAGAAGTATATTGTTAGATTGTGTGCAGGTACAAAATATGTAACAATAAATCCCAATGTTATATATAATACACCAATAAAAAGTTTTTAGGTGGGAAAAAACCTCTCTATTCTATATGGGTGTGTAATTCCACTTACTCAGGAAACTGAGGCAGGACAATCACCAATTTGAGACCAGGTTGAGCAATTTGTGGGGGGGTACTAGGGATTGAACCCTGGGATGCTTTCCCACTGAGCCACATCCATAGTCTTTATTTTTTGAGTTGCTGAGGGTCTTGCTAAATAGCTGAGACTGGCCTTGAACTTGTGATGCTCCTTCCTCAGCCTCCTGAGTCTCTGGAACTATAAGTGTGCACCACTGTGGCTGGTCAACCTGGGCAGCTTAATAAGGCCCTGCTCAAAATAAAAAATAGAAAGGATGTAGCTCAGTGGTAGAACACCTGAGTTCAATCCTCAGTACCACAGAAACAAAAATAACCCTATTCTTACTTTGAACAAAAGAACCCATATGGGAGGGCTTTATAATTATAAACAACATGGAAAGACCTTTAGCCACTTGCCATGTTATTTTTCAGACTCAAGAAAGATCCTTTGAATGCAGTGACTATGGGAAAACCTTTGTTGATCACTCGGACTGTCACTGTAGGGGGTCTGAGGAGGTCTCTCTAGAGGCAGAGGGGACCTCCACTCAGACCTTCCAGTCTCTTGATACATTGAAGAGAGAATTTAAGAACATATCAGGTTTTGGCAAAGAGGGAAAGATTCATTAGAAAGTGAAAGGGGAAGCTGGGTGCATTGGTGCAGGCCTGTAATCCCAGCAGCTAAAGCCAGCCTCAGCAGAAGCAAGGCGCCAAGCAACTCAGTGAGACCCTGTCTCTAAATAAAATACAAAGTAGGCCTGGGATGTGGTTCAGTGGTTGAGTGCCCTTGAGTTCAACCTCTGGTGCCCCCCCCCCCAAAAAAAAAGAAAGTGAAAGGGGAAGATACATATTGTCAGAGCAGCATGTGAGTTATCGTGAGAGTGATTAGCCGTGCTTTGGGGGGCTTGGACACTTCTTTTAAAGGAAACACTTGAGGGGTGGCCTGGGGAGGTACGTGGAGATGGTTTCAGCCTGTTGGTCACAAAACAGGTTTATGGCAGTCGGGTTGTTCTTAGGATCTTTTTTTTTTTTTTCCCGGTGCTGGGGATTGAACCCAGGGCCTTGTGCTTGTGAGGCAGGCACTCTACCAACTGAGCTACATCCCCAGCCCTGTTCTTAGGATCTTTAAGTTAACATTGTCTTCTCTATTTTGATCAATAATGTTGTGAAGGTACCTATATTATTGGTTTCTTAAAATATCATCAACTCCCTTTTTTTCTAAAAATCCATGTGTTAGTACATTGTATAGGTTAGTTAGAAGTGCACAGGGAAATTTTCATAAGTGAGTGAATTTACAATTACTTTCAGATGGTGAATGAGTTCACAGTAATTTTAGGACTTAAAAATTTGTCAAGGATTTGAGAGTGACAGACCTGGGAGAAAAACTGGCTGGGGAGAAAAGGTATGAGGAACTTCAACTCAAGGTTTCTCCTTCCCCTTTTTCTCTTTCCTACCTGTATTTTATTTCTTTTCTGTCCTATCTTGATACCTTCTCATACCTTAAGTTACATATGAAAAGTCGTGCTAGACAGGAGATCTGAATCTAAGGAATGTGTGGGAACCATTTGCTGATGCCTCACATATCAGTGAACATCTTAGGAACTACTAATAGAGAAGAATTGTGTTTGTAAGGAACGTGTGGAAGTTTTCGCCTGTCCCACAAACTTACTTATACATGCAAATTCACATTGGAGAAAACCCCAATGAGTGTAAGAATTCTGAGAAAGGTTTCACTAATTTCTCCTATTTTTCTAAACATGCAAGACCTTACGCTGGAGAGAAGCTCTATGAATGCAAGGAATGTGGGAAAAACTTCAATTGCACTTGTCCCTTAGTAAATTCAGAAGGACTCACAACTGGGGGTAAAAAACCTATACATGGGAAGAATGTGCAAAGACTTTCTTGTTTTTAGCTCTTTTCACATACATAAAAGAATTCACACTAGAAAACAAGAACACTATGAATGTAAGGAATGTGGGAAAACATTCAGTGATTTTTTTCTGATCTAAACATATATGTTAGCTCTCACATGAGAAGAAATTCCATGAATTTAAAGATTATGGAAAATCTCAGTGTTCCTTGGAGACTTAGAAACACAGGAGAACTCACACTAAAGAACAGCTATGAGAGTGTGAAGAATGTGGGAAGACCTTCAGTTGTCCCTCCCTCTTCAGGAAGCACATGAGAATCCACTCTGCAGGGAATCCTGTGGGTGTAAAAAACATGGGACAGCTTTCACTGATCCCTCCAATCTTGCCATACATCTGAGAACTCACACTGGAGAGAATGTAAGGAATGTGGGAACATGTTCAGTAAAAGTTCATCACTTACGAGACACAGGCAGATACACACTGGTGAAAACCCCTGTGAGAAAGCTTTCAGGCACAATTTTTTTTACATGACAGAAATTTCTTGAAAGAATACAAATAAATGGCATGAAGATAAGATTTCCTTTTTCAGTGCTGCATCATTAAGGTGGAACATAGCTGTGTTACTTGGGGCCTTCACAAGCAGATGGTGAAACAGGAGAGCAAAAGATTCTTATTTTTTAATTGGAGAGAAGGGGAAAACTCTTCAAACCAAGTTGCCTCTGATACAGTATCAGGCAGCCCAGCAAAGAGCACTGGAGCCAGGTCCACCTGTTAGAAGCCCTGTGTTGAACAGCAGAGGGGGCTCCCTGGCACCACCCCTTTGCTCATCACTGGGTAGGGTCACCTAGGTGACCTTGACTCAGAAGGTGAGGTTGGCCCTGGAGAAATTAAAAGCTAGAGGGCTTAAGTTCAGCATGTTTTAAAAAAATGTTTTCACTTTCTTTCTTTCCTTCCCCTCCCCTCCCTTCCTCTCCCTCCCACATCCCTCCCTCCCTCCCTTCCTTTTTTTTTAGTATAAGAGTAGGAGTTATTCAAGTGTGAATAGAAACAGAACTCCCATAGGGTGAGAAGAGACCCAATAAAGGCTGCCTATTCACTTACTTTAATAACAATACATACACCATGTTATCACTAGCTCAGATTAGACAAGGAATTTTACAAGTGCATTAAGGCGTTCTGTAGTTCACCCAGACCAGCTCACTCATAAACCATCAAGGGCTTCCATTTAGGTAATTTATTTAACATTTTCAATTCTTACAGAGAAAATAAACATACTGCACACACTTAAAAAGTATTCTTCATTTACCTGTTTATTGCTACTTAAAATACACCTTTCCATTTCAAGATGGCACTAAAAAATTATTCTGCCAGGCATGGTGGGCATGACTGTAATCCCAACAGCTCAGGAGGCTGAGGTAGAGAAATTGCAAGTTCAAGGCCAGTCTCAACAACTGAGTGATACCCTAAGCAACTTAGTGAGATCCTGTCTCAAAATAAAAAGGGCTGTGATGTGAATGTGGCTCAGTGGTTAAACATACTTGGTTCAATCCTTGGTAGCATTTAAAAAAAAAAAAGGAATTTCATCATAAGGGTTTAAGAAGGTGAACACTTCAACACTATCAAGATGTCAGGTGACATTTTTTTTTGTGCTAACTTGACTTCCCTAGTTAAGTGAACTAGTCACTAATAATTTGGCCACCAGGCAAATCAAGTCTACAAGTAAAGAAGCCATTATTCAAAATACTGCTGGGTGTGGTGGTGCAAGCGTGTAATCCCAGTGGTTTGGGAGGCTCAGACAGGATGATCACAAGTTCAAAGCTGGCCTCAGCAATGGTGAGGCACTAAGCAACTCAGTGAGACCCTATTTTAAATAAAATACAAATAGGGCTGGGGATGTGACTCAGTGGTCAAATGCCCCTGAGTTCAATCCCCAGTACCAACAACAACAACAAAAATACTGTATTATAGCCTGACCCTATTTAAATGATTTATTCTGACAAAAACATATAACCTTGACATGAGATGTCTAACTAAAGCAAGCACTTCCAACAAGACCATGTCAGCATTTCTTCCCCCAAGGTTTATGTTTTGCCTAGAATTCCCCATACATGGAATAGCCCATATCAAGATTTATTGTCCCCACAACAAAGCCTTGTACTGCCATGCACACATGGATCAGGAGAATGGACATTTTAGTATTTACCCTGTCCTTAATTTTTATAATCCATATGCACCAATTGCTGCAAAGCCTGTCAGTCCAACAGATACAAATGATGCCTCTTCAGCTTTTCAAATAAATTTAAATCCCTGATCTTCATCATATGAAGAAAGATAAACAATTGTGTTGACTGACATAGTGATTGCTTGAAGAAACTCCGGAAAGCAACAAAATCTTTCACCACTCTTGCCACACTCTTATGGGTTCCTATCAGATGAATGGGCTGGCTGTGAAATAAAAGCTATGAAATTTATTTATCAGAAATAGCAACAGAAGACAGAATTATCTTAAGAGCAGGGGCAAGACTGATTGAGTCATGCCCTAACAAAGGAAGGAGCCTGTGCTTGTTTTATTTATAGTGGTACAGATCAAAAAAGGACCAGTAGGAGTTGCTTCCCAGAAAAACACGATGAGGGGATGGAGGTAAGCAAGCCATTTGGTTCCAGTGGGTCACTCCCACATCAAATGCTTGTATTTGAACTTCAGTGGTGAAAAGCAAGATAACCACATGACTCAGGTGTTCCCAAAAATAATCAATAATTATGAGTTCCTGAGGCCAGATCCTCCTGGTTAGTGGCTCAACTACACTTGGTTCTCATACAAGAAGGCTTCCTGCACCCCACACCACCAGCTTCTGAACCCAGCCCTCTGAGGAGTTCTGCGGGCTTCTCCCACTCCAGCCCACAGCCCACCACAGTCAATCAGAATCTGGCAACGGGCTCATGCTCAACCAGGTTTTTTCACTCCTGTGATTGCTTGTATTGCATTAGATAAAATCTCTCTTGCTAGCTTTCTTTTTCTGGTCTCAACTGAAATAAAAGTTCTGTGAAATATCTGTTGAATAAATGGATGAAAGGGAAACCTTATTAAGGGAAATTATTTCAACCACATAAAAGTAACATCAACAAATCCAAATATATGAAAGACCTAAACATGCACATACCTAAAGTTTAAAAACTCTTCACTATTTATGGTATTAAAAAGGAAATAGGGCTGGGGATATAGCTCAGTTGGTAGAGTGCTTGCCTCACAAGCACAAGGCCCTGGGTTCAATCCCCAGCACCACACACACAAACACACACAAATAAATAAATACATAAAAAGGAAATATTTATGGAACTGCAGTTGTGGCTCAGTATAGAGCACTTGCCTAGCATATATGAGGTACTGGGTTCAATCCTCAGCCCTACATATAAATAAATAAAAGTATTGTATCCATTTACAACTAATAAAAAATTTAATTTTAAAAATGGGAATATTTAGGGCTGGGGATGTGGCTCAGTTGATAGAGTGCTTGCCTTGCAAGCACAAGGCCCTGGGTTCAATCCCCAGCACACACACACACACAAAAAGGAATATTTAAATGAAGTCCACCATTGCCAGAATAGTATACAAGTGTAAACCAATTTAAAAAATAGAACTGATATTATACTCAGATAATACTGATAACACTGAAAAGTTTCTAAGGATAAGTAAGTCTAAAACTAAAGAAAAGCAAAGAGGGACATATCAGTTATTTACCACCTGCACATCAGACCACCTGAAAACTTAGCATATCCTTGTACATGACTGCCAAAAAAAAAAAAAAAAAAAACCAGAAGGGGAAGCATTTTGTTTTGTTTTTCTCTTTCTTTTCCTTTCGAGGAATTCGTGCATGCTAGGTAAGTGCTGTGTCATGGAGCTACATTCTCAGTCCTTTTCTATTTTGAGATAGGCAGACTAGCCTTGAACCTGCAATCCTCCTGCCTCAGTCTCTGGAGTAGCTAGAATTCCTGGATTATACCACACCCAGCTAAGAGGTATTTTTAACCTTCCAACTGCCTGTCCTGGCTAGGGCAGATACAGACCCTGTCCACCTGACTCTGGATTTTTCTGCCTGTCAATCTTCCTACCTGGTTCTGTTCTGGAGGTCTGTAGTAGAGCCTTCAGGAGGTCCAGCTGCACCCTGGTGGGAGAAAGCAAGGAGTCCTCTGCCCAAGTAGGAAGAAGCTGCCAGACCATAACTTCAGGTGTTCCTAGGTCCACCCCTGTGGAGGACAGGCTGTGTCCTGCTCTGAGTTACTTCATGATGTAGAGAACAGTAGCTTCCAAGCTGTACCTAACCCCGAGGTCTTACCATTTAATAAAGCAGTAGTTTGCCATTAGTTACTCCATTTTGAGTACAAGTGCCAAGACAGAATGATTGTACACCTTGTTTGTACAAGTAAACAACTACCATCTATCCAGTATGACCATAAGGAACACATTGATAAATACCTTATTTGTGCCAACTTATCAGTCTATATCAAGAGCACCTATACACATGGCCATCCCAAATCATATCAGATACATGAGACACAGGAGCTTATCAACCTCCCCAGATGGAACTCCTCATCTAAGACCCGTAAGAGGAACCACCCCAATGCCATCATCTGTTTTACTTGTCATGAAATTCACTTGCCCAGGACAATCACAATGATAACCTCCAATTCTGCCTCCAGGGTTGAGCTCATCATGGCTTCTCTGGCCTGTGCAGATGAAGAACCATCCACCTCAAGCTAGACTTCAGGAGGCCCCTCTACCTTAACAACTCTGCAGAACTAGTTAAAACCCTCATCTGACCACCTACAGTGATTCTTTTTAACTTTTTCCACTTATATCTTTTCTATGTTCTTTTTTTGGTAGGTGTGGGAGGTACCAGGGATTGACCTCAGGGGCACTTGACCACTAGGCCACATCCCCAGCCCTATTTTGTATTTTATTTATTTATTTATTTATTTATTTATTTATTTATTTATTTATTTTTTGTGCTGGGGATTGAACCCAGGGTCTTGTGCATGTGAGGCAAGCACTCTATCAACTGAGCTACATCCCCAGCCCTTTTGTATTTTATTTAAAGAGAGAGTCTCACTGAGTTGCTTAGTGCCTCGCTTTTGCTAAGGCTGGCTTTGGGCTTGCAATTCTCCTGCCTCAACCTCCTGAGCTGCTGGGATTACAGGCATGCACCACTGCGCCGAGCTCTGCCTGTGTTCTTGGCACAGTATCCTTTAGCTCTGCAGCTTCCTAAACTCTCTTAGTGTTCTGTGACCTATGTATAATCATTGTGTGAAGTATGATGTGTGACTTAAGAGTTACAGATTATTAGAATTTGAGATTGGAATGGAATAAATGAATTTGATTGCTCAGTTTCTGACTATGTTACCCATGAGTATTCAGTGATTTGCAACCACTGAGAGTGGTTGTAATTGTTCTTTGATAAATTCTGGCCTTGTGGAAAGGCACAAACATGTTTGGTGAATGTTTATGGCATAGTTTGCTCATGTTAGCCCCTCAACTACTACTCCCAGGTCCAGAAGCAGTAGTGTGTCACCTGAGCAGCTGCCTTCCCTGAAAAGCTATTGGAGAAGGATTTCCCTCTCCAGGGGACTCACTGACCCATGCAGCTTCAGGTGCAGTCTCCTGATGGCGGTACGACCATTCTCTTAGGGGCTGAGCGTCCACAAAGACAGGACCATGGAGGTAAGGCCTTGAGGGTGTGGCAGAAAGAGCTCTGGAGGGGTAGATGGCAGAAGGAGAAGAGGAGGGGGCAGGATGATATGGACAGGGCCTCCACCAGAGCAGACAGACGGGGGTCCCAGGAGGATCTGGTCTTATACATTGGGAGGCTGGTTGAA
This sequence comes from Glaucomys volans, assembly GCA_020662805.1. Taxonomy (NCBI): domain Eukaryota; kingdom Metazoa; phylum Chordata; class Mammalia; order Rodentia; family Sciuridae; genus Glaucomys; species Glaucomys volans. The sequence goes on along the minus strand of JAJEJO010000445.1, from coordinate 237,953 downwards.
TGTGGCCTGGACCCTGGATCCTTTTGTCCTCCTAATCTGGAGATTTTCATCCGTTTTTGGGGTGAACAATACTGCTAAAATTTACATCAAGGAAGTTCCCTTCTTATCCCAAAGGACTTTCACCTGTGACTTGCTTTGCAACCATAGGGAAGTGATAATATCTTAAATTTTTTGTTTTGTTATTTATGTTTAAAAAATTTATTTGAAAAGATACTTCCACCCCGCCCCCCGATTCTAGGTTAGTGTAAATAAGTAAGTGTAATAAAAGAAAAGGAAGGAAAGCAGGGTGCAGTGTCCCACCCTTGTAATCCCAGCTACTCAGGAGGCTGAATGAAAGCAGAAGGAAAGTTTGAGACCAGCCTGGGAAATTTATCAAGACACTGTCTAAAAATAAAAAGGGCTAAGAATGTAGCTCAGGGGTGAGCTCAGAGTGTCCCTGGGCTCAATACCACAGTACTGGAAAAATAAATAAAAATAAAATAATTCAGGGAACACTGATTGCTGGTAGCAATGTAAAAGGATCCAGCAATTGTTGAAAAACAGCATGGCAGTTTTCTAAAACACATCAATTTACGATTTGACACCAAGAGAAATGAGATACACCAAGACTTGGATGTCAACATGTTCATAACAATTAAAAAGGGGCAAACACAAAAGTCCATCCACTGCCGGGCGTGATGGTGCACGCCTGTAATCCCAGCACTTGGGAGGCTGAGGCAGGAGGATCACGAGTTCAAAGCCAGCCTCAGCAACTTAGCGAGGCCCTAAGCAACTCAGTGAGACCCTGTCTCTAAATAAAATACAAAATAGGGCTGGGGATGTGGCTCAGTGGTGGAGTGCCCCTCGGTTCAATCCCCAGTACAAAAAAAAAAAAAAATCCCATCCACTGAGGAATGGAGAAACAAAAGATAGTTATCAACACAATGAAATGATTTAGTAATTTTAAAAAATTGATAATTCTGACACATGCTAGAACATGGATGAACCTTGAAAACATGTAAGTAAAAGAAACTCAGTACAAATACCACATTTCAATTCCATTTATGTGAACTGTCTAGAACAGACAAATCGACAGAAGGTAGATTAGCTATTGCCTTGGACTTCATGGGGGCGAGGCAGGATGGGAGGATTGGGGGAATTATGGTTAAGGGTGTATTGGATGTCTTTTTTATGGTCATAAAATGTTCTAAAATTGATCATGATGATGGACGCAAAACTGAATACGTCAAATTGTACACTTTAAGTGGGTTAATTGTACGCTCTGTGAATTACAAAACGAACGAAACCAAAGATCTAAAGAAGGGACTGAATATATTAAGGGAAGAGACCATTTTATGGATTTGAAGGTTCATATATGTAGATATGTGCACGTCGTTAGAGAGGGCTGAAGAAACACGGAGAAAGACTCTTTGATAGCACTCTGCAGCCCGTCCTCCAGGCCGGAACCACGCCCTCCTGGGAAATCCCTCCACCAAGCCTCGCCCCGTTCCCGCCTCCAACCCTGTCCTCGTCGCACGGTTCCCGGGTCGGGTGTCGCCCTCTGGATGTCCAGTCTGCTCTGGATCCAGGCCCACTCCGGGAAGAAACGGAATTTTCTGTTTGCTTCCGAAAGCAGCGACCAGCGCCCAGCCCAGCTATACCTGCGCCTCACATCAAGCGGATCCCCGGGCTCCCGAAGCCCCGCCCCTTACGCCGATCGCGTTTGCAGAAACCGGAAGCGGAAGCGCAAGACCTGGAGGCGGAAGTCGTCTCCCTCACCGTTCCAGCCTTCGTCTGAAGTTTCGGTTCGGTGGACTTTTTCGCCCGGTCCAGGTGGAGGCTGCTGGAGGTCCTGCCGCGAGGAGGGCGTGCGACGCCCGTGGTCGCGGCGCCTCCTGCCCGCCAGGTCCCCGCTCCTGGCCGTCCTGCACCCGGGAGACTGTCCGCTCTCCTGGTCCTGGCTCGGGGGCCGCGTGAAGGCCACCTTTTCGCAGCCGCTGGGCTGCGAAAAAATAACGTTTGTGTCTTTTCTCCAAAAGAAAAAAACATCTCTGCTGTTCTGGGAAAAGGGCCCCAGCGTTCTCTTTTGCTCACCGACGTGGATTGCGTTTTGTTCCGGTGAGCACTGGACCGAGATGCCCTTTTGGGGGCATCGTCTATTGACGTTTGATAAATTATTTATCTAGGAGCTTATACTTTTTTAGTTTTGAAGGATTTGTAGGTTTATGGAAATAAAAACGTTGTCGCAAGCCTTTCTACTTAAGGAAAGCAGCAGTATCCTATGGGTTTTATTTTTTCGCAGTGCTGGGGATTGAACCCAGGGCTTCCCACATGTTAAAAGCACTCTACCACTGAGCTACATCCACAGTCTCTGCTATTCTCTTGAGACTAAAAGCAGCTGAACTTTCAAGATAAGTCAATCACCCAAGAGCTTCAACATGGAGAGTCTTCCAGCAAGTAGGATGCAGCATTTATTATGCTGGTATCAGAAATTAGGGACGTACCTATTGTGAAAGAGATTGGTTTTGACTGTTTTCTCACTTTTGTTTTTAAATTTTTTAAACTTTAGGGAGCTGTGGCCTATGCCTATAATCCCAGCTATTAGCGATTTAGCGAGATCCTGTCTCTTAAGGGGCTAAGGAGGTAGCTTGGTGGTAGAGTGCTTGCAGAGCATGCTTAAAGTCCAGGGTTTGATCCCCATGTACCAAAAAATGATAAAGTAAATAAAAAGAACTGCAGATATAGTTTAGTGATAAAGCATTCTGGGTTCAAACACCAGTACCCCCCAAATTATTCTTATATGTACATAAATATTTCTAAGCTAAAAAAAAGTAAGAATCCTGAACATTGAACATCTATATGCCCATGTTGCAGATTGACTCTTTGTTAATATTTTGCATATTTTCTGTATTTCTGTATCTTCGTCCTTGTATGTAAATATTTATGATAAACTGAGAGCAGAGGATTGAAATTATTATGGTAGTTAACCTTACATACTTGGTTAATTGCTTCACATGTAACAAAGGAGTTATGTCATAACTACAAATTTAATACAAATCCCAAGAGATTAATTTGCAAGAGAATTGGGTAGGCTTTCTGTAAAGAAAATGCCCAAATGGACAGCAACAGTATGGAAAGGTGCTCATTATCAGTAACCAAGTAAGTGAAAATTCAAACCATAAAGTGACTGTACTGCACAGACAGCTGAATAGCTGAAAGTAAAACTGAAGTGACAACCAGCTGCAGTTGGCACATGCCTGTACCCCTAGCTACTGGAGAGGTTGAAGTAGGAGCATTGCAAGGCTATCTTGAGCAACTTACTAAGATCGTGAATGAATGAATGAATGAATGAATGAATGAAACATCTGGGGATGTAACACAGTGGTAGAGTGCTTGCCTTGCAGGTAGGAACTCCTGGGTTCAAACACCAATACTGAAAAACAACAAAAACACCACTACCAACAACAAGCCAACTATTTTCATTTTACTTGTTTTTATGTGGTGCTGAGGATCGAACCCAGTACCTGAACCACACTAAGCAAGTGCTCTACCACTGAGCCACAACCCCAGCCCCACCCCAGTCCTTTTTATATTTTATTTAAAGACAGTGTGTCACTGAGTTTCTTAGGGCCTCACTAAGTTGCTGAGGCTGAATTTGAACTTGTGATTCTCTGGCATCAGCCTCCCAAATCACTGGGATACAGGTGTGCAACAACCCTGCCTGGTGTGTGTGTGTGTGTGTGTGTGTGTGTGTGTGTGATACTCCTTATAGTTCATTGGGAGTCTTTAAAAAAAAAATACTGCTCATCTGCAACTGATAAATCAGTTATTTGTGCCCCACTGAAATTTGAGATTCAGGAGTTACTGATCAGCACTTGGTACCTGGCCTGCCATAGTGAAGGACCTTAATTTGCTGACTATAGGGAAAGCAAAGATTTCAAGTCCATCCAGGTTTCAACAGAGCACATCTGGGATCTTCCAGATTCCATAAAGCCTAGCAGAGGTCTGGACTGAATTCACATCAGGGATAACAACCCAGGAGATAAGGCTTTTGACACACTAAGCTGTCATGTAATCCTGGCCCACCACTTCCTAGCTGGAGAATGTAGGACAATTACTGATTCCATCAGATCCTCAGCATTCTCAGCTATGAAACAACAATATTTAGACCTAATTTGTAGAGCCCTTAGGACATTTAAAGGATGTTATAAATGTAGAAGGCCTAACAGGTGCTAATTAAATGTCAATTGTTGTTATCAGTGTTTGCCTTGGGTAGTGTTAGACAGCCTTAATAGCTGGTGCTTGTCTTATCTGCAGAGGGGGCTAGTGATTAATACTTCATGGTCAAGGGGAAACATCTGAGGCTTAGTGACTGATGTTATTTACCCAGTCACCCAGAGCGTGCTGTACTGAGAAATCACGATCAGCCTATTAATTTAAATTCACAAGATTCTTCTGAGCAAGAAATGGAATGTTTAGGATTTCACTATCAGTGTCACAGGATGGCAGCCTTTGATCTGACTCCTGTGTTGAGTATGTGTTGATACTTCTTTTCAGATCATCTACTTTGTGAGGTTCCTTCACAGGTGACAGATCCATTGCTCAGGAGTGGTCACACAGTGGCCTTGTAGAAGGTATTAAAGTAAACCAGGGTGTCTACAGATCAGGTTCCTAGAATTTGGAATGCAAAAAGGAGTGCATGTGTGAATGTTGTCATGTCTGGCAAATAAACAGCTCTGCCTGTCTGTGCTTTAATTTGTGTAACTATAAAATGAAAGTAACCTCCTACTTCAAAGGTGGCAAGATGCAGATAACCCTTTTCTTACTCTTGGTAACTCAGAACCACTTTGGCATTGTACGGAACTATTGTGTCTGGTGTGTGTTCTCTGTTTTGTGAAACAGCATTTTGGCATGTGATTGTTGCTATTGAGGAAAGACTTGAAATTTCATGCCATTTTTCTTTTCTCTAAGGTATCTTTCTCAGGACCTTTTCTATCTTTGTGAGAGGAACCTCAAGGAGGCAAGGATGATGGCTGGGTTACTGATGGATTCTTCTCAGGCAAGTAAAGTAGACCTTTCTTTAAAATGTTGTGCATGTTTCCATCAGGTAGCCTCATCCTCTTCTCATGTATGTAAGCGTCTTCAGTAGTTAGGGCACTCCTCAGGAATGAGTGAGTCCCAGGTGAGTTTCTCCAGGAACCGTACCATTAGGTTTTACAGGGATTATATTGGCAGTGATTCTTTTATCTCAATATTTCCTAATTCTAGCAGGGCGCGGTGGCGCACTCCTGTCATCCCAGCTGCTCAGGAGGCTGAAGCAAAAGGATTGAGAGTTCAAAGCCAGCCTCAGCAAGGGCAAGGCGCTAAGCAACTCAGTGAGACTCTGTCTCTAAATAAAATAGAAAATAGGGCTAGGGATGTGGCTCAGTGGCCAAGTGCCCCTAAGTTCAATACCGTGCTGGGGATCAAACCCAGGGCCCCACACAGGCTAATCATAAGCTGTGTCCCTGAGCTACACCCCAGCCCTTAACTAATTTTTTTTCTGATCCTCAATCATGCTTGTTGGGGCTTGTTTTCCAAGTGCAACATCACATCATAAGAAAGTGATGAAGGTGTCTAATCTGAAGGAGCGTGTGTCATTGTGGGAATAATTCATTTACCAGACTTTATAGAATGCTGCAATGTCTTACTGCCAGCTGTGACCTAAAAATAGAGGACGAATATGACGAGAACCCATAGTGGCATTGCGGTAAGGTATATTTAGACATGGGTCAGTGATACTGGTAATCCACATGACCAAGTGGATCACCAGACATCAATGACAGGTAGAGAAGAGAAAAGATCTGAGGCCCAAGAGTGCTGTAGACTTGTGGTTCCTTTGTCCCCCGTGACCTTTCTCAGAACATCAAAGAAAATGTTAATTAGCTAAAGCCAGGATGTATTTGATGGTTTAGTATTTAGTGACCTTTGAGGATGTGGCTGTGGACTTTACCCAGGAGGAATGGACTTTGTTGGATCAAACACAGAGAACTCTCTACAGAGATGTGATGCTGGAGAACTACAGGAATCTTGTTACATTAGGTAAGGCTGGCATCATTTCTCCTTTGAGCCCTTTATGAAATCAATGTTTCTTAAATGCTCACTGTCAAATGGGAATACTGTAATTTAAAAAAACAGACATAGCCAGGTGTGGTAGCATATCCCTGTAATCCCAGCAACTTGGCAGGCTGAGGGAGGAGGATCACAAGTTTGCAACCAACCTCAGCAACTTGGTGAGACACTGTCTCAAGAAAATAAAAAGGACTAGGATGTAACTCAGTGGTACAGAGCTCCTGGGTTCAATCCCCAGGGTCCCCCCCTCCACCCCCGCCACATGAGCACAGACATAGACCGTGGCCAATGAGCATTACTGTGCAGACAGAGGATTACCCATGAAAATGAAGATTTCATTAAATAAATGATTTATGCAGTAAAAACTGTAAACCTTTAAATATTAATAAAATTCATGGTTTTTAGGTCTTAGAGTTCCCCAGTCATTTAAGGGCACATGGAGAGAATATGCCTATATTTTTGTTCCTTTTAAAATAGCTTTACTGCATTATTAGGAGTGCTGCAAGATTAGTTTGCTGTTTGCAGAATTAGATTTGACCATCTTCAGAAGTCCTATAAGCATTTTGGTATAAGGAGAGGTGTTGATTTCTTGATTCACAGAGATGACTGTCATGTCTTGCCCAATCCTCTTTGTATGTTTTCCTTCAAGAAAGATCCATATTATGTAAATCCAATCTCATCTCTCAATTGGACAGAGGGGGAAAGCTGAGGACAGGTGGGAGAGGGGCTCTGCAGGGTGTGTTCACAAGCAAATGTGATATGAAGAGGAGTTGCTAATCTGGGAAATGTGTTACATTGCAAATATCACTGTGTAAATTAAGGGTATACTCTTTTCCTGAGAAGACTAAGACCCACTGGTTTCTGAGTTTCCTTGGGTACCTTCATCTTGCTGTTACCTTTAAATCTCCATCAATCTTGTCAATGTTTTTCTGTTCTTGGGGAGATATCTGGCTTATTTGAAAGTTTATTTTTTTGCATGTAGCTCCTTTGCTAGTATCTTCTTAGTTTTTTTTTTTATTGAATTATCTTTTTCACTTACTTCCAGCCTCAACTTTCCAGAATAGTGTTACTTGGTACATTGCCTACAGTTTTTGTTTTGTTTGTTCGTGTGTGTGTGTGTGTGTGTGTGTGTGTATGTGTGTCTGGGGATTTAACCCAGGGCACTCTACCACTAAGCTACATCCCGAACCTTGTTATTTTTTATTTTTTGTTTTGCAACAGGGTCTTCTTAAGTTTCTAAGGCTGGCCTCAAACTTGGAATCTTCCCACTTTAGCCTCCTAAGTAGTCATTTGGTTCTTTTAAATGTTCTCTGTCTCCTTGTTGGTGATCTCTGTTTGCTGAGACAGGTTCTTCTGATTTCCTTTAGTTCTTTGTGCATTCTGTTAGCTCTTTCATCATGTTTAAGAAAATTGATTTATTTTCTTTATTCTAGTAATCACATTGCCTTGACTTTCAGGGACAGTTTCTGTTATTATTTTTTGATTGGTGAAATAAAACCAAATCCTTATACTTGAAGAAACTGCAGATAGGTCAAATCACGTGATGACAATTCTTTGAGAATAGGTCCTTATTGCTCCTTTTGGCACTAGCAATTTCCACAAGTAGTGCATACTGCCATCTGCACAGCTGTAGCTGATCTGGAGAGTGTGGGTAGTAGACAGCCAATTTTAAATGCCACAGAGTTCTAGTGAAATGCTGCCACTCTTTCTTCCTTAAGTATTTCCTTGGTGGCTGCAAATTTTTTATTAGATTCCACAGTTCTGCAACCCTTGATTCTGATAGCTTTTCTGTGCTTGTTTTTCTTGTGGTGGGAGGGAGCCTCGAAGTTGCCCATTCTGTGGTAATCAATACCATTTGTGTCCTACCCATTTTTTTAAAGTTTTAAGACAGGATCTCACTAAGTTGCTGAGGCTGGCCTTGAATTTGTAATCCTCCTGCCTCGGCCTCCTGAATAACTGGAATTATAGGCATGTGTTAAACGGTGTCTGGCTTGCCATATGCTATTTATTTATTTATTTATTCATTTATTCATTTATTTATTTATTTATTTATTTATTTATTTATTTATTTATTTTGGAGTCCTCAAATTGAACCCTGGGGAATTTTGTCACTGAGCTACATCCCTTTGCCTTTTTTATATTAGATAGGCTTTCACTAAGTTGCTTAGGGCCTTGCTGAGTTTTTGAGGATAGATTCAAACTCGTGATCCTCCTGCCTCAGCCTCCCAAGCTGCTGGCATTACAGGTATGCACTACCTGGCCTGGCTGCCATATGCTTTTAAACAACTTTATCCCACAATTTTTCTCCAAAACTACATTTTTCCACTTTATTTTAGATTTGGATTTGCAACTCAATGCCAAAGATTCTCCACAGCTTCAAGACATTTCTGCAGAAGAAACATCAAATGGAATACAATTGGTAAGATTTCCTAGCAATGAAATCTTCTACATTAGGACCAGAAGCACAAAATCCATGAGATTATGGGAGTCAAATGGCCTTTACCCTAAGAAAGCAGAGTCTGCGAGAGATTCTCTAAACATGAATTAAGGAACCACTGTAAACTTACTTCAAACCTATTTCTTCTCAGATATCTCAAAAAAATCCATATATAACTCATATGTTTTGACTTAATTTACTTGAATTTTTTTATTTGTTCTAATTACTATACCTGACATGAGAATGTATTTTATGTATTCTATTTTCCATACATAATTTTTATCAGACATTAATATAGTGATCATCAAACTCAGTCTTTAAGAAGCTCTGTGAAAGTTAGGGAAGATATACAGGCTCTTGGCCTCATAGATTATTCAGTGTAAAGTAACTCAAGCCTGGGGATTACTTTGAGCTCAGTGCTCAAAGCCCTAGATTAGATCTCCAATACCACACCAAACAAAACAAACTGCAAGGGCAGTAACTCTGTATCCATAATAGAAATGGCAAAATGTTCAGTCATGATAATGTTTCTAATACATAAATGTGTGGTGGGGAAGACATTATTGAACGTAAAAAAACTCTTTATTCATCATTCATCTCTTAATCTACAGGAGAGAGACACTGCTGCAGAGAAACTCTATGGCTGTAACCATTGTGGAAAAATCTTCAGTGGACACTCACTTCTTATAACTCATATGAGAACTCACATTAGAGAGAAAACATCTAAAGATAAACAGAGTGGAAAAACCTTTAAAAAGAACTTGATTCATTTTCTGCCCAAAAGAAACCATGTTGGGGAGAAAACTAGGTGTCAACATGAAACCTTCAACCAGGTTCCAAATCCTACTTGGCAGAAGAAAACTCATACACAAGAGAAATTGTATGAATATAAAGATTGTTGGAGAACTTTTCTCAATCAGTCATCCCTTAAAGTACAAATGAGATCTCATATTGGAGAAAAACACTATGCATGTAAGGAATGTGGGAAAGCCTTAAGTCCTTCATACCTTATAAGACATGAAATAATTCACTGTGAGGAGAAGCCTTATGTCTGTAAAGAAAGAGGTAAAGCCTTCACTCAGTCCACAGGACTTCAGTTATGTATGAGACCTCACACTGGAGAAAAACCATATGAATGTAAAGAATGTGGGAAAGCCTTCACCCATTCCTCCTACCTCATAGATCATACAAGAACTCACAGTGGAAAGAAGCCTTATATGTGTATGGAATGTGGGAAAGTCTTCACTAGATCCACAGGACTTATTTTACACATACAAATTCACAGTGGAGAAAAACCATATGAATGTAAGGAATGTGGGAAAACTTTTATTCATTCCTCATACCTCACAAAACATAGGAAGATTCACAGTGGAGAGAAACCATATATATGTAAGAAATGTGGGAAAACTTTTGCCCGTTCCTCAGGCCTTGTTTTACACATACGAACACATACTGGAGAAAAACCTTATGAGTGTAAGGAATGTGGGAAAACCTTTAATAATTCCTCAGTGCTTAATCAGCATGTAAGGACTCACACTGGAGAGAAGCCATATGAATGCAAGGAATGTGGGAAAGCCTTCACTCAGTCATCAGGCCTTAGTGCACATTTAAGAACACACACTGGAGAAAAGGCCTATTACTGTAGAGAATGTGGGAAAGCATTTGCCCGGTCCACAAATCTTAACATGCACATGCGAACTCACACTGGGGAAAAGCCCTATGAATGTAAAGACTGTGGGAAAGCCTTCCGTTATTCCACATGCCTCAATGTTCACAAGCGAACCCACACTGGAGTGAAGCCATATGAATGTAAGGAATGTGGGAAAAACTTCACTCAGTCTTCAGCACTTACTAAACATGTAAGAGCTAAGGCATGTGAAAAAAACATGAAACGTTCCTCAAACCTAAGTATTGACACCTAAATGCATCTGGAGAAACCCTTGTGAAATAGACTATAAGTTAACTCAGTTTTCAGGCCTCCCATAATACATTTCAAACTACCATGGGCAGAAGTCCCATTAATATGAGGAACACAGGAGAGCTGCAGTTCTTCCTTACCCAGTGTGTGACAGCTCACATTCGAAAGAGAAAACATCTGCTTGTAAGACATGGGAAAACCCTGCTTTCTTCCAACGTTGTTATCTTACATACGTAAATTTACTGGGAAGCCCAGTTGAAATAGGGGTGAGATACAGCCTTAAGATATTTTACATGCTTTCATAGCACATAACAACCCACACTAAAGAAAAACTCTTTTGTAAGAAATGTGGTTTATGTTTTTGAGATGGGATCTTGTCATTGCCCAGGCTGGTGTCAAATTCCTGGACTCAAGCATTCCTCATGCCTCAGCCACCTATTTGGGACCATAGGCAAATGCCACCATGGCCAGCCTAAGAAATATGGTAAAGTTTTACTTTGTGATTAGGTATTAATATCCACATGGGATTTAAATTTATAGAATCCTACAAATGTGAAATCTACAGGGAAACCCTTCCTCTTCATATCATTTTAAGATCTCACAGTGAATGGCTGGGGATATAGCTCAGTATAGAGTGCACAGAATGCACAAGGCCCTGGGTTCCATCCCTGGCACCACAAACACCCACACACATACAAAGATATCAGCTATGAATGCAAATATCTGGGAGAGGCTTCAGAAGTATCTGACAGCATCGTGTTAAGAGATCTCACAAACTTAAGAAATGCTAAATATTCAGATACTACAAATTGACTCAACAGACAATGGAGAGAAACCCTATACAGGTAAGATGTAAGAAAACTTTAGTTTTACCTCATGTGTTAAAATCTCACAAAGGTGGCCCATGCCTTAAATCCCAATGACTTTGGAGGCTTAGGCAGGAAAATTGCAAGTTTGAGGCCAGCCTCAGCAACATAGCTGGGGATGTAGCTCAGTGATAGAGTGCTCCCTAGATTCAATTCCCAGTGCCAAAAAAAATTTTTTTTAAAGGAAGGAATATGTGCATGCCTACATATGTGTGCATGCAAACACACAGGAAAACATGTTATTTTTGCTTTCATTCTTTAATGAACTTAATAATTCATACTGGAGAGGAATTGTGATTGTAAAAAATGAGGGAAATGCTCGAGTCTTAATATGAAAGTTCACACTACAAAGAAGCTGTATGAATGTTAAAATGTAGGAATGTTTTTAGTAAATGCACATATCTTTAGAGGTGCAGAAAATATTCATTGTCCTTCCAGAGAGGATAAAACCACAAATTCGAATAATTTGGAGTTGATAGGTGGTACTACAATTGCATATAAGAGAACTCATTTTGGAGGACAAATTGAAATAAGTGATAGGAAAATGAGATTACTTTTCTGTGTGTCTTACTCTCAGTGCACCTAAATCTTCAATTTTCTGTGGATGTTTTACATTTTTAATGTTTAATTGCTTTAAAAATACCTTCTAAGTAGAATTTACCCGCAGTATTATACTGAGGATAGCAAGAGGGAAGTGTGGGCCTGATATAATGCAATAGGCATTAGGATATGTTTAATCTTTATGGTAATCACAAAATATGTAGAGTATACACAAAATGAAGAGCAAATTTCAGGGGAACAGGTATATATTAGAATGCAAGACAAAAAACTCATAATAAAATTTCCAATCTGTTCAAGAATCCTGGAGCCAGGAGTCACTGCCTGGCCCTGCTGACACTCGGAGTGCCCAACCAGCCACATCCAGATGTCCAGATAGGATTCAACAGGATAAACATCCAGCCCATACCCCCAGGACTTGGTGATACAGAACCTGCTAAGCAGTGAGGCCTTGCCCATCTCCAATCAGGAGTACCTGACCAGGGTGCTCATTCTATAGTTGTACAAAGCAGCTTTAAGGGGGATGGGGGTCACATGGAGATGCTGGAGAAGATGGTGCTGTCCTGCCCCTTGGCCTACTCCCTCAAGTCCCTGATGAAAACATGAAATGTTCCTTAAAAACCATGTTGGGGCCTGGAGTTGTAGCTCAGTGGTGGAGCTCTTGAGCATGTGTGAGGCACTGGGTTCAATTCTCAGCACTGCATATAAATACAATAAAGGTCCACTGACAACTACAAAAAAAAAAAAAAACCCAAAGCATGTTGGATGGGCTGGATATGCAGCTTGCCCAGAAGGTTCACCCCAGGCAGTGGAAACTGCAAGTGCTGAATTTTTGGAACATGACTCGGGACTTACCAATAATGGGTTCCAGAGCCCCAGTGGGTGCCTACTTACAAGAGTCCATGTGTCCAAAGAAAAGAGGGAATGCAGCCAAAAGAGCAGAGCAGAACTGGAGGGTGTTCATAGATCTCATGATGGATGAAGCCACCAAAAATGAATTCATTTTCAGACTCACAATGTGGGCCTTGGAGAGAAAAGCCGGGGTGTGCATGTATGGTGAGAAGCTAAAGATTGTTGACTACGTCTCCCATAAAGTCATATGCTCTGCCATAGGACTGTGTTCAGGAGCTGGAAATGGATGTTTCCTGGGGCTGGGAAAAAATGGAATGTTCTGTTTTTCTTTATCTGAGCAAGGTAAGGAACCTTCATGTATTTCATTTCACCAACATGAGTTGGCACATCTTTACTTCCTGCTTGCTAAATCGTGGTTCTCCCACAAACACAGCCTTCACTTGAGAAAGCTGGACAACTTCCAGGAACTCTACATGCAGGATGTCTTCTTCCTTTGTGGAGCACTACATAAAATCCTCCTGAGCCAGAGCCCCTTGAAAACTCTGACATCAAGTCCACTTAAAAAATTGGACTTGAAGCATCTAGCTGCATGTCCGAGCACTAATCAACTGAAGCATCTGGATCTGAGCAAATTAACAGTGAAAAAGATGAGTCCCAATCCCTTCCAGGTTCTGCTAGAGAGAGTGGCAGACACCCTTGAGATCCTGGTCTTAGAGTTTTATAAGATCAGACTCCCAGCTGAATCCCATCTTGCCAGCCCTGGGTTGCCGTTCCCAGCTTAGAACCTTCCACTTCTGTTGAAACCACATCTCCCTGTCTGCCCTGAAGAATCTGCTGCACCACACAGCTAGACTGACATGTTGACACAAGTGCTGTACCCTGCCCTCAGGAGAGCTATGTTGTCTTCCCCTGGGCTTATGTGGATGAAGTCAACCCTGTGAAATTTGACCAGGTTCAGAGGGAGTTAATGCAGTCAGTAAAGGACATTAGGCCTGGCCATGACATCCAGGTTCATGCTTCCCGCTCTGTTCTCCACCTAAGTCATACAGATTTTATTGCCTGAAATTCAGTGGCAATTGGGAAGTCAGGGGATTATTGATATGTACCTCACATTAGATGTTTCTTAGGCTGGGGATGTGACTCAGGTAGAGTGCTTGCCTGCCAGCATGAGGCCTGAGTTCAATCTCCAGAACTACAAAAACTGCTTCTTATAAACCTCTAACAGTGTGCATATGTGAGGATCTCAAGTTCTAGGCCAGTCTTGGCAACTCAGCAAGACTGTCTTAAAATAAGGGTTGGGGTTGTGACTCAGTGGTGGAGTGCTTGCCTAACACATGTGAGATACTGGGTTCAGTCCTCAGCACTGCTTAATGAAGTTCTTGTATCTAACTACAACTAAAAAATATTTTTTAAAAAACACTGTCTCAAAATAAAAAAGGGCTGGGCATGTAGCTTTGGTCAAGTGCCCTGGCTTCAATCCCCAGTACCACTGAAAAATGGGTTGGGGTTGGCCTTCAGAATGGTAGGTAGAAGGGCCTCCATTTTAATATATGTTACTTAGTCTTTTGCTTGTATTATTCCATAATAAAAATGTCTTTTTGGGTGTGGTGGCACACGCCTGTAATCCCAGCAGCTTGGGAGGCTGAGACAGGAGGATAGTGAGTTCAAAGCCAGCCTCAGCAAAAAGTGAGGTACTAAGCAACTCAGACTCTGTCTCTAAATAAAATGCAAAAATAGGGCTGGGGATGTGGTTCAGTGGTTGAGTGCCCCCAAGTACAGTCCCTGATACCAAAAAACAAAAATAAAAAGTGTACTAAAGTTTCACTGCTGTATGTTAATTTGATGGCTCGCTTTGGTACTGGGCACTGAACCCAGGGATGCTCAACCTCTGAGCCACATTCCCAGCCCTTTTTATTTTAAGACAGGTTCTCAATTGTTTAGGACATAGCTAAGTTGCTGAGGCTGGGCTTGAATTTGATTCTCCTGCCTCAGCCTCCTAAGCCACTGGTTTTACCGGCATGGACCACTTTGCCTGGCTGCTAATTTTAATCCTTTGGAAGCTTGGAGCATAACCCACCTTGCTGGGTTTGAAGCCTTGATTTTTCTGTGCCTCTGCTCAGGGCAAAGAAGCAAATCTGAGCTACTAAGATAGACTGGCAAGGAAGAATCTGTAAAGCCAGGTGTTACCTGCAGGTTTGTGCAGGGAAGTGAAATGGAAAGTTAACTCTGAAGGATCAAACACTGTTGCCAAGATCAGAAAGAAGGACAAAAACCATCGGTATGGTAGAATTTTAATCTAGTGCACTATGTGACCAGGCTATTTTTTTTAAAACTTCAGTTTGCCTAATTAGACACCATTGGGGGTTCAAGGCTATCTTCTGGTATATTTGAGGAACAGGATTCAAGACTAGTTATGGGATGTTTTCTATTTTGCAAGGGCTCAAAATGGATTTTCTATATTGTCATTTACTGGGGCTAGCTGGAAGGCAATCTGACCAGTGCAATAAATAAAAACAGGACACTCTTGGACCCCATTCCTCCATGGATTTAGAAAAAGAAAATTCCATTCTGTTAATATGTATCAGAAGAAAAAACATGTGAATGGGTGCTAAGGATGTTAGAGTAAGGATGGTGAAAAGTAAAACTAGATAGGACCAAACATTGACATGGGGGCACTTACTAGACATTTTGGATTTCATGGAGGATCTGGGTATGTCTGACATACGTTACATTGGATGAATGATTGGAATATGAATTTGGTGGTGACCTAGAGTTAGGGAGATTCATATACCAGAGCTTCCCTGGCATAATGTGAAGGAAGGAATCCTAGAGACAGGAACATTACTCTGAATTTCTCATGTGTGATCTGCACAGCTCTCCTGGAGTCTGCCTGTGTTGAGGACTCAGAAGACACTCTTCATGAGTTATCCATAGATAAATTGGTGATGGGAGAATCTCCATCCTTGAAAAACTGGTTATACTGGTTTACATGCCAGGTCAAATGTAGGGGAGATGATCCATTGAGGTGAGTACCTTGATTTCCTTGGGAATGATGCAAACCCAGAATAGTGATAATTAAGTGGGTAGCCCTTAACTATCAAAGACAATGAGTCCACATCAGTAATCAAGAGCAGATGACATACCGGAAGTCAATGATTTGGCTGGTAGAGATCATTGGTGACGGCATAATGGTGATAGTGCTGCTGGGGAGGACACTGATAACCAGCCTCGTAGAACTGGGATCCACAGACATTGTCCTTAAGGAATGTGTATTAAATATTGAGCATTGTTGGTCAAATGGTCTCTTGAAAATAGTCAACTCCATCCATGTGGTGTAAAAAGACAATGTGTAGAGAGATGAGCACGGTTGTGTCCCAGTGAAACTTTATTTTCAAGTTAGGGCAAGACGTGTCCCATGGGCCATAGTTGCCAACCTGAGCACTAGAATCTTGCTTACCTATGTAAGAAGTCTCAAATTCTGTAGATAAAACACCTGACATGAGCCACCACAGCAGAGAATCACAGCCTCTGCCCCAATTTTCAGAAGTAGGTAACTTCTACTTCTCAAAGTTACCTACTTCTGAAAATCAGTAGGTAACTTGACCTGTGCAGAAAAAGCACAGAATTGGAGAAGTGGATTACCATAAAATTGGATTAATTCCCCTGTTCTCTGCCTGTGTGAGCTTCCCATTGCTATAACAGATACCTGAGATAATCAACTTATAAAGAGAAAATGTTTACTTTGGCTCACAGTTTTGGAAATTCCAGTCCATGAGTGATTAGTCTTGTTGCTTTGGGCCTGTGACAAGGCCCATCATGCCTTTTGCATCAATGCAGTGCAAAATGTGCTCGCCTCATTGGTAAAGAAGCTAAAGACAGGACAGAGCTAGGATCCTACTGTCCCATTCATGAGCATGTCCCCAGTGGCCTGAAGACCTCCCACTAGGCCCCACCTCTTAAATGTTCTCCCACTTCCCAATTGAAACTCATGAGGGACCAAAACTTTATCATATGGACCTTTGGGGAACATTCCAAATCCAAAGTATAGCACTGCCCTAATAGAATTTTCAGGTCTTTACATCACAGAGGTCATTGATCTCTGTTGACTATGATGTGGACTGGATCCCAAAAGCTGGAAGTACCAGATACTCTAGATATCTTTATAGGATGCATACAGAACAGAGAATGGAGCTTCAGGGGCCAGCTAACTCAATGACATTTTTAGTGTTTGGCATTCTAGATTATGTCAAGATACATCTTCCAATGTGTCATTCCTTGTTACTGTACCTCACACCACCTGCTCACCAGTGAAGGACAGCATTGATAGAACTTTCAGGGTGTTTTTCCCCCACTTCAGTACTCGGGACCGATCCCAGCACCTCACACATGCTAGGCAAGCACTTTACCACTGAACTGTATCCCCAACCAAACCTTCAGATTTTGAAAACAGCATGTACCACAGATGAATGTGCTTTAACTCATCGTCAGAACATCCTAGAAGGCTTCCAGTTTGAATTGAGACAACAGTGAGAGCACTCTGCATCAAATCCAGGCTGCAGTATGAGCTTCTCAAGCACTAAGTCTAAATGATCCACCACACAGGATCATAGTTTCCATGGTAAGTAGGTTGAGGTTGGAAGCCTCTAGAAAGCACTAATATGAGACTCAGCACGGGCTTCTGGTAGTTTAGAACAAATATATGCCCTGTTGTTCTCGCTCACAACCTGCGTGGGCAAGGGAATGGGTACCCATCAAAGGGATGGGATGGCTGTGAAACAAAAAAGTATGAAATTTATATATCAGAAAATAAGACAAAAAGTTAATATTTTTAAAGCATGGGCGTGACCCCATTGAGCTGCCCAGAAGGGTCTAACAAAGAAACTCCGCTTGCCTTATTTATAGTGGCACAGATCAAAGGGGATCGGGAGGTATAGGTTTCAGTGTGGGAGGAGTCTTTTTGGTGCTTGCTTCTTGGTGTGGCAGGGGCCTTGCAATAAGCAGGTTATTTGGCGTTTGGTTCCTGGCAGGTTACTCCAATCCAAGGCCATACTAGAACTTGAGCTGTGAACTAGAACAGGGTGCCAGCTTGAGATGGGCATTCTCACCCCAGGAAGTTTCTGCCTGGGAGTTCCTAAAACAGGGCCTCCCTGTCTAATGGCTCAAAACATCACTCATTTCATACATGGCACATAGATGGATTCCCACATGTTGCAGGAACTATTCTACTTTTGAGAAACAGCTTATGATTGGTATGCAATAGAGACTGAACAAATCATGAGACAAGAAATGACCACATAGACCAAGTTTCCCATTAAGAAATGGATGTTTCTGTCCTATTAAGCCATGAGTTTGGGCACATGCAGAAAAAAAAAATCTATCCTCAGGTAGAAATGGCATAGATATTGATCACAGGCAGCTCTAGTAAGTAAAGAGAATTGCATGAGGAGGGGACCTAGGTTCTTTCAACACAAACATGTTGCACTACCTCCTCTCCCTTAGTTCATGCCATGGCTTCGAGGGATATTCCTTATTACCCATTGAAGCTGACAAAAAGTCTGGTTTTTCAGATGTTGTCTGCATATGTAGTTCTACCTGGAAGGGGACAACTAAAGCACTATATTCCCACTGAAAGGTGATCGTGAAAACAGTAGTAAAAGAAAAATTTCCCAAAGGGAGAACTTCAGTTATTGTATTTAGCAGCCACTATGCCTGGAAATAGAGAGGGAGATGGCCACAAAGATGCATACACATTAGCCGGGCAGGTGGCGCACGCCTGTAATCCAAGTGACTTGGGAGGCTGAGTCAGGAGGATCGTGAGTTCAAAGCCAGCCTCAGCAACTTAGCAAGGCCCTAAGCAACTCAGTGAGACCCTGTCTCTAAATAAAATACAAAATAGGACTGGGGATGTGACTCAGTGGCCGAGTGTCCCTGAGTTCAATCCCCAGTTCCAAAAAAAAAAGATGCATACACATTGATTTATGAATTGTTGCTAGTGGTATGGCTGGATCATCAAGGATATGGAAGAAACAAGACTGGTGACAAGAAAATCTTGGAAAAGATATGGCCTTTGATGGGGGACTGTATCTTGATGGGGGACTGCACTTTAGAGAAGGGTAAGAATTTCTTCCCTTGTATCTTGTTAGGTAGAAATACACAATAGTTTTATTATATAGAAATTCAATATGTATATAAGAGAACATATGGATGTTGACTATCCAAAACATGGACTGTGGCTATTATAAATGAATTCATCTCATCTTCAAATTCACCTTCAAAATTCACCTGTCATAGAATAATAAACTGGATTATTTTTTATAGTTGTAGATGAACAGAATACCTTTTTTTTTTATATATGATGCTAAGGATCAAACCCAGTGCCTCACATGCTAAGCAAATGCTCTGCCACTGAGTTACAGCCCCTTTTCATTTACCTTTTACACTTACACGTTAGCATAGGAAGTACTGGAGAGACAAACAATAGCAAAGAAATCCTCTTGCTGCATCTAGTTGGTACACATTGGATCAGCCATGTGGGGGTAAAAGACATTTTCTGGTGCTCTGCCCATGCCATATGTTCAGAACACAGTCCCTATGTGGATTAGTCAGTTTTATGTTACTATAACAAAATAACCTGAGAATGGACATTTTATAAAGAGGCTTATCTAGTTCCAAGTTCTGGATGTACCAGGGCACAGCAGTAGCATTGGCTTAGCTTTGGTGAAGACCCCATAGCAGACGGCATCACAATGGTAGAAGCAGGTGTGAGAGCTTATATGGTGAGACAGGAAGTCAGAGAGCAAAGATGGGCCAGTCTTGGGATCTCCAACTAGGTTCCATCTCTTAAAATCCTACCACGTGTGTGTGTGTGTGTTACTAGAGGTTGAACCTAGGGCCTTGCTCTCTACTTCTGAACTCCATCCATGCCTTTTTTTTTTTTTTTATTTTGAGATAAGGGCCCGCTAAGTTGCCCAGGCTGGCCTCAAATTTATAATCCTCCTCGCAGCCTCTCAGGTAGCTGAGAATACAGTGGGTGTATGCCCACCACACCTGTCTTACTACCTCTTAACACCTCTACACTGAAGACCAAGCTTCCAATGCATGAACCCTTGAAGAAGAATCTCATCCAAACCATAGCACTAGAGGATCTTGAGTTCTGGCCCAGGCATTTCCTTTCCTGGTCCCCCTAATTTGGACATCTAACACTGAAAGGATGTCCACTAAAAGAGGGGCACCTCAGCACATGCACCAACCAGCTTAACAGATTATTTCCAACATCCCTTATGACACAGGCACTGTGCATCCCAGAATGAATGCTGCATGTCAGCACAGGACCATCTGTGCAACCTGCCACAATAAGCCTATGCCCCAGATGCCTATTCACCATAGCCCTCCAGATGTAGACACTGAGGGTTCAAAGCCATTTACTACTAATATACTGATATCACTTATTTGAGTGAGTTTCCTGGAGGCAACATATAGACAAGCTTCTTCATCTTTCATTTTGCATACTTAAATCATTTATATTGAATGGTTCAGATTACAAATGGGATTCTATTGTTCAGTCTCATTTTCATTATTCTGTTTCCTTTTATCACTGTGCTTTTCAATTATTCAACCATTTATTAGTACTCTAACTTATCTACTGTATTTTTTACTCTCATTGCTTTTTCTTTCTTCTTTTGGGTGGAGCTAAGCATCAGACCAAGGGCTTCTTGCATGCTAGGCAAGTACTCTCTGAGTTAAATCCCTAGTCCCTCATTGCGTGCATGCCCGCGTGTGTGTGTGTGTGTGTGTGTGTGTGTGTGTGTATAATTGCGGATGGACACAATACCTTTGTTTATTTACTTTTATGTGGTGCTGGGAATCAAACCCAGTGCCTCACATGTGCAATGCAAATGTTCTACCACTGAGCCACAAACCCAGGCCCCCCAATTGCATATTTTTAATGACTGAAATGTACATAACTTAATAGGCTACATGGAATACTTTACCACTGAAATGAAATACAGAAACTTGACATCAACTTGGCTTATTCCTATTATGTTGTATCATCTTATGTATTAGATCTACATAAATTGAGATACCTGTAAGATGCTGTAGTCTTTTCAACAATCATTTGTAAATAAAGAATTCAAGTATAAGCTAGTTGTGGTGGGGCATGCCTGTAATCCCAGCTACCAGGAGCCTGAGGCAGGATGGCAAGCTCAAGGTCAGCCTGGGCAATTTAGAGAGACCCTGTCTCAAAAACAAAACCAAACCAAAAGATGAGGGGCTGCCCCGCAAAGATCTCAATTGTACAATACCATATTTATCCAGGTACCTATTTCTACAGTTTTCCCTTCATTCCTGATATTCCAAATTTCATTTCTTTCTTAGGTGCATTTCTAACAATTTAAATCAGGTCTTTAGGCAACAATCCTGTCTCACTTCATCTGAGAATTTACTTCACTTTCATTACTAGGATACTTTTGCTTGCTACAGTATTCTAGGTTGATATTTCCTTACAGTACTTGAAAAATGTTCCCACATTTCCTCTTGTCATTATGATTTCAGTTGAGAAATCAATGAAATTTTTCTGCTACAAGCATTCATGGTAATTTTCTCCATCTCTCTTCAAGATTTTTTTATTTTTAGATTTCACTACATTTTGAGGATTAGTTTTAGATTTGTTTTGTTCACTAAACACCTCGCACCTGTTGTTTACCGAATCTGAGAAATTTTTTTTTTTCTGATACTAGAGATTGAAACCAGGGTGCCCTACCACTGAGCTATACCCTCAGCACTTTTTTTGGGTGATTTCATCATTTCACAAACATCCTAAAGTATAGTTACACAAACCTAGTAGTCATATGTGACCTATTATTGCCTGTTTGGTTGCTATGCAGCTCATGACTGTTTTTATTGCATGTTTCTATTTTTGAGACTCTAAAGTCACTTAATTTGAACTTTTGCTTGATAATTGTCACACAGTGCTCTGAGGCTGTTGCTCATATGGTGAACAACTTGCGATTATACTGTAGATGTTTTGAATGTTATTAAGCCTTTGGTTTTTAAAAAATCCTTTGGGGAATGTAGATAGATGACCAGGCAAATGACTCAGTTAGGTTAAGCAGGTAAATCTCAACAGGGATCCTATAAGTTACTTCAATGTGAATTCTTTTGGTGGTGGTGGTGGGGTCAGTACTGGGGATTGGGCCCAGGGCCTCACACATACTAGGCAAGTGTCTACCACAGAACTACACTTTGAATTCTTTTCAAAGCTTTCTGCAGGGCTATTCGTGTCTGAAAGGCTGGTCTGCCTCAGACTAGTTCTCAAAGCATTATGTTTCACTGCCACCACAGGATTGCCTGAGAAACTAGGCAAGTGAATGACGTTGACCGACATGTAACAGGTGACTCCTGGGAAACCAAAAACAAATTTTGTTAACTTTCAGAAGTGCAGATAGTAACCTCTCAAAGAGGTAGCAGCAAGTTCTATCACATTTTCCAATATGCGTGGGGTATAGAGCTGTATGTTTTGGCGGACTTTGTACCATGGTCACAGGTTAAGCTGATGGCCAGCTTGGGCATACAACCAAACCACAAAATATAAAAGAAAAGCAAATGTTTTGTGTGCAATTTGTGCCTGAGGAGCACCAGTGCATAGAAATTGCTACAAAGAATGTTCTGGCGAATCTGAACTCATCTCCAGTGCACAGGGGGAAGTCCTCTTCAGTGTAAGGTCTTCAGTGGGATGATGTCTTAGCAGCAGAGTTTCCCAGGCAGGGTGATGTCTGGGCTGTGAACGATATACTGTCATTTGTTAATGATACTGTCACTGGGAGTCCAGACCCAAGGATGAGGCCAACCTGCAGTAGAGTACACCCATCACCCACTGGGGCTCATAATCAGGCAACTCAACAAATTCCAGGGAGACATACAGGTCTTATTTCAGACAGTTAGGATGGCATCTAAGGCCAATTCATGAGCCATAACAGCCCATACAAGGCAACCAAGACTGATGTGATCACCTTTAGGGTCACTGCCAACAGGTAATGGCAATAACAGTTGGGCCTAACATTAACACTTATACCACAAGAGAACCATTCCATAACCCACTCCTCCCAAGAAACACATGGAACATGAAGGCACATGTCTCTTCCACTCAGGATCATTTAGTGTGATTTGGAATACCACTACACTAGCTGGATTAAGAGCCACAGAAAGAGCTGCAGCCCTGATGGCAGCACATGACAGAACCCAAAGTTGCTGAAGCATAAGTAATATATAAATCTTGGGTCACTCAGACTGAAACCTGGTTGAGTTGGTCTGTGATTCTGTACCCAAAAGCCACATTCAAAGTCAGTGATGGTTTCCAGCATAGAACGTGATACCAGCCATGTTCAGTTTTTGCTGTTTTCATACTATAAGAAAGGACAAATCCAGGTTTTATTGCCAGTTCAAGCTATTGTTTGACTCAGGAATATATGATCGCTTTCCAATTCATGGAGTGAATCTAGAAAGAAAAAGAAAATCTAGGTCTCTTTCTCTCTCTCCCTCCCTGAGTTAAAGGAATTCCCATTCTCAGGTGCAAGGGATCAGGCTCTCCCTCCATGGCCATAAAATCAAGGTGTCTCACACTACCAGCTATTCACTCAACCTTTTCTCCACTCACCCCTTTTCGCACCCTTTTTATCTGAAAAAAAATCAGGTGAGAGAGATGCAAGGGCATTTTAGCAACATTGAGAGCTATATTATGGCCTAAATTCGGCCAGTGTGAGTTACAATAGGTGAACCATATTTAAGAGTATGACAACCAGAGAATCTTCAAGGCTAAATAGGATTTGTGCTGGGGGGTGCCTCAGTGGCAGAATGTACCCTTGGAATGTGTGAGGCCCCAGGTTTAATCCCAGGAACAACAAACAAATAGCATAGGATACATTTGTTTCCCAAAGGCTCATTTTTGGCTAGATGCCACCTGGAAGGTGTAGCACCTTGACTGGAATGGTGTTGCTATACAAGAAACATACATATACTCCACCAGGAATGATCCAGGTGACTCACAAATGTTCAAAATAAATGTGAAGAACCCCTCAGAAGGCTGAGTCTGTCAGCACGCAAGATTTCAGGGGTGGGGTATGCAATTTCCATATTCTAAACATTCAGTTTTTCTTGGGTGTGAACCAGTTTTTAAAGGTTGAAGGATAATATGTAAAAAATTAGACTTTGTATCCTTCCTTACCTTTATAATAGTTTTTCTCCACTGTGAGATCAAATGAACATCAAGGTATTTAACAGAATTACAACTTTTCACATATCTTATATCAAGTGTTTTCTCTCTACTGAAAGAGCCTATATATTTAATAGGTCCCTGAGAAATAGTGAGGATTTTCATGTTTATTACATTATATGTCTCCAGGATGAATTCTCACAATACTGCATCAAGATCACATTCCAATGGCTCTCACACATTCCTTAAATTCCTGGGGCATCTTGAGAGTAGAGAGCTTTCAAGTCTTTGAAATAAACTGGCATAATTGAGGGCTGCTCCACATTCCTCACATTAATAGGGTTTTTCATCAGTAAAAATTCCAGTGTGATGATTAAGACGTGAAGAATTCCTAAAGGATTTTCGGCATTTCTTCCATTCAAAGGGTTTCTGTTCAGTTTGAGTTATTAAATGTTCTGTTAGCAAATAAAGCCTATTATAGGTGTTCCCACATTCCTGATATTTATAGGGCTTCTTCCTAGTGTGAATTCTTATGTGGTGATATAGGTTTGAAGATGTAGTGAAGGATTTCCCACATTCTTTACATTCATAGGGCTTCTCCCCGGTGTGAGTTCTTACATGTTTACGCAGGTAGGAAGCAGCATGGAAGGCTTTACCGCATTCCTCACATTGATAGGGCTTCTCTCCAGTATGAATTCTTAAGTGTTCAGCTAGGCTTGAAGAAACGGTGAAGGCTTTTCCACAATACTTACATTTATATGGTTTTATTCCAGTATGAATTCGGATGTGCTTATTAAGACAAGAGGAATTTCTAAAAAATTTCCCACATACCTTACATTGAAAGGGCTTTTCCCCTGTGTGAGTTTTTACATGTTCAGTCAGTAGATAACACCTTTTATAGGCCTTCCCACATTCCTTACATTCGTAAGGTTTCTCTCCAGTGTGGGTTCTTATATGCACAATGAGACATGAGGAAGTCGTGAAGGCTTTCCCACATTCCTTACATTCATAGGGCCTCTCTCCAGTGTGAGTTCGAACATGTTCGGCTAGGCTGGAGGAAACGGAGAAAGCTTTCCCACAGTATTTACATTTATAGGGCTTTACTCCGGTATGAATTCGAATGTGCTTATTACGGCAGGCAGAACTTCTAAAGGACTTTCCACATAACTTACAGTCAAAGGGCTTCTCTACTGTGTGAGTTTTTAAATGTTCAGTTAGCAAGTAACACCTTTTGTAGGCTTTCCCACATTCCCTACATTGATAAGGTCTCTCTCCAGAGTGAGTTCTTACATGTTTCCGTAGGTTAGAGGAAGCATGGAAGGCTTTCCCACATTTTTCACATTCATAGGGCTTCTCTCCAGTGTGAGTTCTTACATGTTTACGCAGGTAGGAAGCAGCATGGAAGGCTTTACCGCACTCCTCACATTGATAGGGCTTCTCTCCAGTATGAATTCTTAAGTGTTCAGTTAGGTTTGACGGGGCAGTGAAGGCTTTCCCACATGCCTTACATACATAGGGCTTCTGTCCAGTGTGTGTCTGTACATGTGTGGTAAGGCCTGAGCGTTTAGTGAAGGCTTTTCCACATTCTTTACATTTATAGGGTTTCTCTCCAGTATGAATTCTGAAATGTTCAGTTAGGCTCGAAGAAGTAGTGAAGGACTTCCTACATTCCTTACATTCATAGAGTTTCTCCCCTGTGTGTGTTCGCATGTGACTGTTAAGATTTGAAGAATAACCAAATACTTTCCCACAAACCTTACATTCATAGGGTTTCTCCCCAGTGTGGGTTCGCATATGACTATTTAGGTTTGAAGAATATCCAAATACTTTCCCACAAACTTTACATTCATAGGCTTTTATGGTATACATTTGAATAGGCACAGTTCCACTTGTGGGAAATGTAAAATCTCCTGCATACTGCTTCAATTCAAAGAGTTTTTCTCCATTGTGATTTCTCAAATGAGCCTGAAAGTATGGCTGATTAAGGAAGGTGTAGTCATTGCATTCAAAGGATTTGTCTTGTGTGATGGTTCTCTGATAAATGACTTTAGGAGTCAGGCTAACAGCTCTTTCACACTGACTCAATGCAGATAGTGTCTGTTCAGTAGAGGTTTTGTGAGGAGTAGGAAAATACCTTCCATACTGATTAGAGTCACAAGGGTTCCTGGAATTTTGAATTTTCATGTGTGTCTTGAAATATGAGTGTTCACTGAAGATTTCTCCATATTGCAGATAGTTACAGAGTTCCCCTGCACTGTGGTTTCCCGCCTGTTGATAAGGGATGAAATACAGTTAAAGGATTTTTCAGACTTAATGGATTGTAACTATCTGAAAACAAAAACAAAAATAAAACATTATTATGATTCTTACTGTTTTATTACATGTGTATAGTTCCTCCTCTGTGAACTTCTCTCAAATTGAATGAAGGAATACTGCAAGGATTCTGTACTATCTGTTCTAAACTTAGGATGATTCCTGTATGTTTTCATGAAATTCTTTTAAGAATCTCAGTATCCAATTATATATGTGGGAATGTGTACTTCTTGGAACTCTGAAGGTCCAGGTTTTGAGCTAGGATTAGGGTATCCTAAATTGATCACATTTAGGATCTCAGGATCCCTTTAGAGACATTTCCCCTGCCAGGGTCAATGTTACTTCTCTCAAGCATCCCTTGGGCCAGGGAGGCAGCTCAGTAGTAGAGTGCTTGCCTAGCTCAAGGTCTTGGTTTGATCCCCAGCATCACCAAAAATAAACAAATAAAAAATAAAAAATCTTATTGATACTGATTTTCTATAAGAGAATTCCCCATCTTTTGTGAGTATAGTAAATGAAGGTTCACCAATACTGCAACTTCCTCTCTATTGACAAATGGTTAAATGATAATTAAAGAATGTATTTATAATTTTTACCATTTTCATTTTTTCATATAGTTATTGCCATGTGTATGCTATAGTACTCAATGAACTAAAATCCTCTGATATCTGTTCTAATGTTAAACAGATTAGAATTTTTCATATAATTGCTTTAAAAATTCCATGGTCAGTTACGTATGTGGGACTGTGTACTTGTGGGACCCCTGAAGGAACTGGCTTCACAATAGTCTGGGATACCCCCAAATTCATATTATATTCAAAGTATTTCTCCTGACATACTGCTCCCACTCCCACTCCCACTTGGACGAACGTTACTATCTATAGCAGAATTCACATCTTCTCTGAGTGTGGACAATAACAAACATCATATGTTGACCTTACCATTTGTATCCCCCTGGAAATCTGTTCCCTCAAAATATTCTGCTGAAATGCTGCCTCTTCAGTGCTAACTTGCATCTTCCATTCTAAATATAAACAGAAAGACAAATTTAAGATTTGGAGAAAGAAATGGTAGATTGTAGAAGTTAAACATGTTAGGGCTTCAGTGTATTTCTTTTTCTTTCTCTTTTTTTTTTTTGGTACTGGGGATTGCACCCAGGGGCGCTCAACCACTGAGCCACATCCCCAGCCCTTTTTATATTTTATTTAGAGACAGGGTCTTGCTAAGTTGCTTAGGGCCTCACTAAGTTGCTGAGGCTGGCTTTGAATTTGCAATCCTGCCTGTGCCACTACACCCAGCCTGTGTATTTGTTTTCCAATTAAACATGGTACTAAAAATAGTGGACTGGTGTTGTGAATCACCAGTATAGTACTTGCCTTGCATTCCTGGGTTCAATCTCCAGAGTCAAAAGAATAAAACAGAACAAAAACAAAAGATAAAGAAAAAAACATGGAGCCGGGCACAGTGGTGCACGCTTGTAATCCCAGCACTTGGGAGGCTGAGGCAGGAGGATCGGGAGTTCAAAGCAAGCCTCAGCAACTTAGCGAGGCCCTAAGCAACTCAGGGAGACCCTGTCTCTAAATGTATTACAAAATAGGCCTGGGGATGTGGCTCCCTGGTTCCAAAAAAAAAAAAAAAATGGAAAAAAGAAAGCACAGTTTGAGCATTTGAACTAGATACAATAATTTGGCAATGGTAAAGTTGCAGATCACAGTTTTAAACAGTTTATTATAAACCATTTCTTTGAAAATTAGAACTGATGGTGAATAAGAATAATAATATCAGGCATGAAAAGAAACAAAGACCTAGACAAAGAACAAACAACAAAGTGATTAAAAAAAAAAAAAAAAAAGACAACAGTTCATTTTGGAGATCACAAGAAAGTCTAAGTAGACAGACTATAAGAAGCTGAAGATTTTCTACCTTCTCAGAGTCATGTCCCAAACCTTATTAGATCAAGTACAGCTTAAAAAGTTTCATTATCCTTCCAAACTCAATAAACTTCTCTTTGATCAGAGGTGCCCTCCAGACTCACCTTGGAGATCTCCTCTCTGCACATTCTCTTCTTGTTCCAACCATGAGATGAGACTGGGTTTGATAAGTTCACATTCTGTACATGGGGAAAGACATTCATGAAACAGGTTCATGCAACAGATCATAAAACAGTGTAATTCTAATTATACTGTTTCTAATGAAAGCAGAATTATTTCAAAAGAGTGAAGTATGCAGGTATCACCTCTTTCTGAAACCCAAAATGGTCAGTTATTGCTGAATCCTAAAACCCATATTAATGCTTATTTACATAAAAACAAAACACTAACGCTGAATCAAATAGAAAATAAAGTGAAATGAAAAGATTCTTGTTCTTCTGGGGAAAAACTACACCAGTGACTCACAAATTATAATGCATCAGATGCACCTGGATGGCTTGCTAAAACTCACATGACGGGATCTATCTGGAGTTTCTGATTCAGTATGTCAAAGGAAGAGACTGATGATTACATTTCTAACAGGATCGCAGTGATTTAATCATCTTCAACCACATTTTGAGAACCACCATGTTAGATCATGGTTTTGCATTCCACAGTTTTAGTTACCTACTGTAAACTATGGTCCAAAAGTACTAAATAGTAACTTCCAGAAATAAACAATTTCAAAGTTTTAAATCACACCGTGTTCTGAGTGGCTGATGAAAGCTTGCAAGGGTCTGTTCTGTCCTATTCATGGGATATGAATCATCTTTTTATCCATCACAACCGCACTTTGTATGCTACCTGCCTAAAAGTCTCTTTTTGTGGGGGGTGATGTCCCAGGGATTGAACTCAGGGACATTTAACCACTGAGCCACATCCCCAGCCCTATTTTGTATTTTATTGAGAGACAGGGTCTCACTGAGTTGCTTAGCACCTCGCTTTTGCTGAGGCTGGCTTTGAACTCGAGATCCTCCTGCCTCAGACCTCCCGAGCGCTGGGTTATAGGCGTGCACCACCACGCCCAGCCTGTCTATTAGTCTTTTAGTAGCCATCTCACTTATCAGATTGACTGTCACAGTATAGCAGTGCTCGTTTGCAAATAACCCTGTTTTACCAAATAATGGACCCAAAGCAAACAGTAGTGATGACAATTTGAACCTGCCAAAGAGAAGCCACAGTGCTCAATTTAAGTGAAAAGTTGAAAGCTCTTGACTTAATAAGGAAAAGAAAAAACATCATATGCTAAGGTTGCTAATATCTATCCTAAAAAGGAATCTTCAATCTGTGAAACTGCAAAGAAGGAAAAAGAAATGCACACTACTTTTGCTATTGCATCGTAAAATATTATTGAATTTGTATGAGGTCAGTTTCAGACCTCCACTGGGGCTCTTGGAACATATTCCTCATGGATAAAGGGGGATCACTGTCTATGCTGCTATTATTTCCCAATGTATTCAGAGTTGAGGTCACTGATTGTGCAGTGCTATATGGACAGAACATCCATTTCTTCCTAAGAGCTACAAAGAATGATGGCAGTCTTACCTAATGAGGCCAGGTTCTGGTAGTTCTCGAACATCACATCTCTGTATAGGTCTCTCTCAGGTTGATCCAATAAAATCCACTCCTCTTGAGTAAAGTCCACAGCCACATCCTCAAAGGTCACCAAGTCCTAAATCGTTACACACATGCAGCCTGAGTAGTAAGTAACAATAGTAACATCTCTACCAATGTTGACTAAAGATTGAGGAAGTGTGGTCAAAGCCTATATAAGGATCTGAAGGTTTTCACTGTCTACGGCAATGTTTAGTGGTCCCAGGCTCTTCTCTCTATCCACATGCACTCACTGCCCATCTCCTGAACCATATGGCTTTTATGGCCCTTCTGAAACAGGAATTTATCTCACCACACCTAGACGAGCAGCACTTCTCTGTATACTCCTAAACACGATGCTCATGCTTGATAAACATGACAAATGAGCAGTCTTCCATGGAAAAGGACCCTTTTTCTTCCTTAATATCTGGCAGAGTACTTGGCAAAATGATAAATATCTCTGTCACCATTAGTGTCATCATTATTTAGTAATTACTGAAATACTGGGATGATTAGAAGATGCCATTCCCTGGGTAAATTCAGTTGGGGACTCGGCCCTTGATTGAGGCTCTATTGACTTTAAGAAGCTGTGTAGATAATCTGTCTAGAAGAAAATGTGCCCACCTGGTGAAGACAAGCATGTCGTTTGTTGGACAGTTTCTGCATACCTGATAACAGTTTGTCAGGCAGTTTGCCATCTTTCCTGTCTTTCTCTTTTCTTCAAGTAGGCTAAATGGGTCCCTGGAAAGAAGAGCTCCTGGAAAAGAAAGAAGGCATGAAAACCTGGAACTGCCCTAATTCCTACACTTGCATGCCTAGAAGCCACTCCATCCTAGCAAGAAATTGTCACATAATCCTGTACATTTGAAACACACACACACAACGCTCATACGTGTATTATTGCTGCACAATGTCAGAGTAGTCCTGTCTCACCGAGAGCTAGAAAAAGGGATGGTGAGCTGTGCTGCCCATTACAAAAACTATGATAGTCACTTTTATGGGTAAGCAAACTTAAACTCAGAGAAATTGTCTTCATTTATCCACGGTGAAAAATCTCAAGAATATCATGCAGCACATACACCAGGGGGCTGATCTATACAGCAGTATTATCTAGCTTACTTTGACATCTCAAAAAAGAATAGCTGGGCGGCATGACTGCTCAGGCCTGGGTCACTGAGCCCTGTTACACAGGGAGAACGTAAAGCAGAATCTCTGTAAAGGGTATTAACAGGACTGGTCATGGGCTAATCAATGGCTGTCATTCTGTGAGGCTAAAAGTGAAATTTGCTGGAATGCTCTTTTCTTAGATGCCAACACCACTTTAGGCAGCTTATGAATCTTGGTGGATAATGGAAATCTCCATTCTTCCTTATACAGCAGTACTTCATCATTAGTCACCAGACATTGGCTTACTCTCCACAGATAAGTAAAAGCCACTTTTATTAACACAAGTATTACTAACACCCACTGTCATTTACTGAGGACCAGAAAGTATATATTTGTGCTAGGAGGTTGGTATATAAAAATATAAGGTCACTTAGGTATCCTACCAACCCTTCACAGTAGATATCAATATCACTATTTAATGCTGGGGAAAAAAAACAAAACAAAACTGGATTCAAACACTAAAAGAATTTGCTCTATATCACCCATTTAGGAAGTGGTGCACCAGGGCCTGATTGCAGCTACGTTGGTCCCTGTCACACTCCAGGATGACCAGAAGTTGGTCTAGACCTGCAATGTCTAGAGCACCGCAATGCAGTGACTCACCACATGTGTTAGTGATCATTTCATATGAAGCTGGTATCATGGGAAAGAATTAAAAAAAAAAAATTTTTTTTCCTTTGAAGTGCGAAAATAGAACCCAGGGCCTCACACATAGTAGGCAAGCACTCTATCACCACTGAGCTAATCCCCAGTCCTAGGATTTTAATTTTTTTATTATTATTTTTATTTCTTGTACTGGGGATTAAATTCAGGGGTGTTCAAACACTGAGCCACATCCTCAGCCCTTTTTATTTTTTGAGACAGAATCTTTCTAAGTTGCTTAGGGTCTTGCTAAATCGCTGAAGGTGGCCTCAAACTTGAATCCTCCTGCCTTAGTGTGACTTTTTTTTTTTTTTTGAAAGGAATAGGATTTATTCAACTGTGAAGATAGAAACAGAACACTCACAGGGCAAGAGGGGACCCCGAGGGGGGTTACCCTGGTTATGATTTTTTTTTTGAACTAGGGATTGAACTCAGGGGCACTCGGCCATTGAGGCACATCATTAGCCCTATTTTGTATTTTATTTAGAGACAGGGTCTCACTGAATTGCTTAGCACCTTGCCCTTGCTGAGGCTGGCTTTGAACTCGTGATCCTCCTGCCTCAGCCTCCTGAGCCACTGGGATTACAGGCGTGCACAACCACACTCAGCTCCTGGGAATGATTTTTAACAGCTACAGTAGCTGGATGTCAAAATTTGGACTCAATGATGACCTACAGTTAGTAAGGTTGATATGCCAGACCTGCCCGGTATAATGTGACAGAAGGAAACCTAGAAACAGGAAAGTTCTCATTTTGTCAGAACTGAATTTGTCATCTGATTTCCATACCCCTCCTACCCTTACCCTAACCTATATTGATGACCCAGAAGACATTACTCTTTTTATGGAGATAACAAAAAACTATGCCAGGTATTCATGTACTGATACCATCATTGAAATGAGTTCCAGTGGCAAAGGCCAGAACCCAGAGCTACAGAAATCAAGTGTGTGGCACTTAACCATCAATATCCACACGGCCACATCAACTCTCTGTTGTTACCACCATCCATGGGCTCACAAAATACTTTACCTGCAGAGACAGCATTCACATGGCACTGATTCTAATCAAGAGAATCATTCCAGTGCAAATCAGTGCAGCAATTAGAGTATGTCCCTGCAATCAACTTGTCTTGACACATACCCCATTACTGAGAAGTAGTGGATCTAAATGAGAGGTGGAATGCCTTCCTGAAAACTCAGTTGCAGGGTCAGCTGTGAGACAACTTTAAGAAAGGGTGGCCGGGAGTGGTGGCGCACGCCTGTAATTCCAGCACTTGGGAGGCTGAGACAGGAGGATCGTGAGTTCAAAGCCAGTCTCAGCAACAATGAGGCCCTAAGCAACTCAGTGAGACCCTGTCTCTAAATAAGATACAAAATAGGGCTGGGAATGTGGCTCAGTGGTCGAGTGCCCCTGGGTTCAATCCCCAGAACCAAAAAAAAAAAAAGAAAGGGTGGAATTCTGTCTCATAAGACACAGTGCTTTGAATCAGTCTTATGTGATACTGTCTCCCCACAATCAGACTACAAGTGCCCAAGAGTTGATGGGTGAGGGTAGAAATGGCTCTACTGACAGAAATTTTGCTTCCAATCCCAATAACTTAGAACACATTAAAGATCTCTGTCCCTGTTTGGGCACAATTATAGTCCTAATACCTTAAAACATTAGATAGCAAACTGGCCATTGGGGACTTCGTATACCACTACACTAAGGAAAAATTGGGGGTGCTGGTGAACAATCTACTGTCTAGACTGATAGATCTCTATTACCAAAGGGAAACTGGGGAAAGCTATACACTTGAGGCAGAGAATGAAGACTGGAACCTTAGTCTTTCCACGTTCCACAGACATGTTCAGAAAGTTGGGTGCAGTGGCACATACCTGTACTCTCAGCTATTCCACAGGCTGAGGTAGGAGGAATGTGTGAGCCCATGAGTTCAAAGCCAACTTGGGCAACATAGTGAGACTACATCTCTTTTTTAAAAAAGGAAAATAGGGAATTGGTCACTGAAGTTGTATATTGACAACATAGAGAACATATACACTGATATCTATTTGTAAGTTTGTTCATATGAAAGTGTTTATATAAACTAACCACTCACTTCTCTCTCTACATTCTTATTTCATATGTAACTTATTAGGGGTTAGATTTACAATTAGTCCTTAGGTAGCAGAATATCCAGTGAAAATGTCACTAAGATGAGGAGATATTAATATCGCCTGTGATGGTGGACTGTGCACTTTCTTATTGTGGAAAAGATTGAGAACTTTTCCCTTTATATAGTTAAGGGAATACAAATGTTGGGGGGGTGGGGATGACCATGAATGCCGACTAGACAAAGCACAGTCTGTGCCTGTTATCCATTTATTCATGTCAGCTTCAAATTAACTTCAAAACTGCAGATTCTTTAAATCTGCATCGTTTACACTAAGCATGTTAAGCTTAGTCACTACACAGGGCACTCAAGGAACAAACAAAAAGAAAAAATTTCTACTGCTGAATCCAGCTGTGCAAGGTAGATCAGTGCTGCAGGGGTAAGGACATCCTCTGGTGCTCTGCCCCTGCCATCTGTTCAGAACAAACAGGTCCCAGAGGATCTCATTCATACATCAGGAACCACATTCCTATAACTCTCTTACCATGGACACCTAAAACTCAAAGCGCTCTTGCTAGAAGAGGGAACACAACATATGCATCACCTAACTTTATAGTTTGTTTCCTGTGTCCGTCAAGACACAGGACACACTGAATTCCAGAATGTTTCCTGCATACTGCCCCAACCCACAAGAAGCCTGTCCCAGACCTATTTCCCACAGTCCCTCAGATGTGGACACTGAGCATCCCAGACCTTAAAATGTTTGTGGCACCCAAATTCTGAGTATCTGCTCTCTAGACTCAGTTTGCAAGTGCCTTGAAGTTATACTGCCACCCCTCTCAAAGAAACACTGCTTCAAAGCTTCCTGCTTCTACGGTGCCAACTCCCTCTGCACTCTGCCCACCAACTGTAGTACCTGCAGCTCTGAGCATTTGCTCTGAACACTGTGTGGCTGCTGATTATAGGCCAACTCAAGCCCAGAGAAGCCCACTAAGGCTTCCCATCATGTACTGGGCTACAACTACTATGGCTCACATATAACATGACCCAGCAATCTCCACCTTCTGGTAGCCACCCTCCTGGATAATTCCCTGACCTTAAGTAACCTATGACTTGTTTCTAACAGAAATGTGGTAAATATGCAGGGATTTTGTAAATGTAATTAAAGTCCCAAGTGAGTTAACCAATGGGGAAAATATCCTAGTGGACTTGACCTAATCATAGAGAAATCTTTTTAATGAGTGTCTAGGCCTTCTGAGGTCCAGCAATGAAGAGTAGGCCATGTAGATGTGTAGGAAACACCAACCAATCCAAACTCAGCTTCTTCCCCAATACTCTCACAACACAGATCACTTATGAAACCAGATGTGCTGGAATAGTCCTCATACACAGCAAATACTTCTTTCTGCTGCAGTCCTCTAATTCTTTAATTCAGGTCTCACACTATCTACTTGGAGACAGTATCAGATCCCACAGGTTGATGGCTCAGTACCCAAGACTGCTCCCCTTTATTTACTTACTAATTTATTTTGGCACTGGGGATTGAACCCAGAGCCTCATGCATGCTGGGCAAGCACTCTACCTGAGCTACACCCTCTGCTGAACACCTCCACCCTTTAACTGCCTGTGCTTCTTACTAGCTATAAGCTGGGGTTCCCATAAACCCTCCTCAATTTCAATTAATGTGCTTGAGCTTCTTACAGAACTCAGGGAAACACCTTTACCAGTTTATTATAAAGGGTATTTTATAAAGGATACAGAAGAGGTGCATAGGTGAGGTATACCGGAAGGCGTATGGAGTATCATGCCCTCTTGAATGCCCCATCCTTCAGGAAATTCACTTGTTCCGCTATCTGTGAATTCTCCAAACCCAGTCCATTTGAGTTTTTATGCAAACTTCGTTGCATAGACATGACTGGTAACAAACTGTGTGGGAAAGCCTGTCCATATTCTTCTTGGCCTCTCTTTGTGCAGCATTCCTCCCTCCAGTTTATGGAGCAGAATCCACATTTGGGTTGCTTCTAATTTAGGGCTCTTATCATAATACTGGTATGAAAAGTATTTACTTTCATCCTGACATACGCATGCACTGCTGTTGGGTTATACAGCCTGCAAACACAAAAATTTAGTAGATACTGTTAAGTTTTTTAAATCGTTTCTCTGATAAATTCCCAATCAACAATACTAATACATCTTTACAACATCTTCAGAACTCTAATAAATTGTTTCACCATGTCCCAGCACTGCTAAGAGGCAATCAGAAGGTAATTTGGATAATATTAACAAGACTCTTGGCTTCTTCAGAGCCTTCTGGCAGCCTACAGTGACAGAAGAAATACTCTACCCCCAGATGTGTGTCTATGAGGAGACCCACTGAGGGAACTCAACAGTCATTTGTGGACTGCCAGACAAATGCTATTTCCCACAAGAACATTACAGAATAGCTAAGCACAAACAGGAGCCACAAAGAAACATATCAAAATTCAAGAGTCCTATGAAGTGTCTTTAATATAAATCAAATCACTGTACTACTGAAAATACAGTGGAATATTCTTATTCGGGATTAAAGCAGACAAGGCACTGACTTTCTTTCTGAAAATAAGTACCTGCAGTTAAAATCTGTTCCTTATTTTTCTCCAGAATAACTTTTAAGTAAGTTTTTTTAAAAGTTCATTCAGAAACTGTCAAATGGTATAAAAAATAAGGGAGGGGAAAATTTAATGTACAGCAAAATTAAATGTACATTTGTCTTTTGACCTAGACTCCAATCCTGAAAGTTTACCTTAATTTATTTATTTTTATTTTTATGTCATGCAGAGAATTGAACCCTGTGCCTCACAGGTGCTAGGCAAGCATTCTACCACTGAGCTACAACTCCAGCCCCAGAATTAGATATTCTGAGTGTCAAAGGTTCAAACCACAAATTACTTTCTTATTCAAATAGAAAAGTCGATTTTTAAAACAGGTTACTATGATGGCTAGTACGTTAAGCAAGAAT
Organism: Glaucomys volans; assembly: GCA_020662805.1. Taxonomy (NCBI): domain Eukaryota; kingdom Metazoa; phylum Chordata; class Mammalia; order Rodentia; family Sciuridae; genus Glaucomys; species Glaucomys volans. Next base: position 201,249 of record JAJEJO010000445.1, on the reverse strand, counting down.
CAAACTTTTCCACTACTAACAGAAGGACGATGTAAATGCATGTGATCCTGATAAAATGCAATTGGAAGCACAAAACATTACCTACAAAATATTTTGGCAAATGATTTTCTGAATTCTCTACACCAGGAGTTAAAGCCTGGTTTTATAATTTTGGTTTTAGTATAACAAAACCATGCTTATTTCTTAACCTATCTGGCTGCTTGATTATAAAACAAACATGGTCTGCAAAGCATTAAGTACTTACTACATGGCTCTTTTCACAGTTTTCCAACCTCTACTAGGGATCCAATCATCAATTACAGGAAATTGAAGAAATGGAGGGCTCATTTAAACATGCCATGAGAAGACAATAATAAGTAGCAGAATGTCTGACTTTTTAAATGGATGACTGGCTCCTCAAAAAGCCACTATAATGGATAAACAACAGGTCATGCTCAAAATGACTAAAAGACATAAACAAATGCAATAAGAAAACTTGAATGGATTTTACATCCAAGAACATCCAAAAACCTATTTTGGAATAATGTGAATAAATTAACATTTGATTGACATTTGTCTAGACATTAGACAATACTATATACATTAGTTTTCTTTTTATGGGTTTGTGTGTGCTGGGGATTGAACCCACAGCCTCCTGCGTGCACTACACCAATGAGATACCCACCCCCAGCCCACTATTCATTTTCTTGAATAAAATAGTAGTATTGTGGATTTAATCCCTTTCTTTAGAAGATGCATCACCAAGTATTTAATGTTCAATATAATGTGTACAGTTTATTTTCAACAGGCTTGCTTTCAAATACAATAAAACGTATCTGGGAAAAAAGCAAACATGAAAAAATGCTAAAAATTAGTGGGCCCACTTGTTATGATTTAGTTATGAGATGTTCCCCAAAAGCTCACGTCTGAGACGATGCAAGAAAATTTAGAAGAGAAATGATGAGTTATGAGAGCCTCAACTTAATCAGTGCACTAATCCACTTGAATGGTGGTGCTAAGTAGGCAGGTAGGGTAGGCTGGAGGCCATAGGTTATTGTTGGCATATTGGGTCTATATTTTGTCTCTGGTGAGCAGAGCTCTCTCTCTCTCTGCTTCCTGATTGCTATGACCTGCTGCTTTTCTCCTCCATATCTGTCTGCTATGGTGCTCTCCCTACCTCATGCCAAAGCAATGGAGTCAGCCACCTATGGACTTGAAGCCAGAATTGGGGACAGGCAGTTAGTGTAGAATTGGTCAAATTGAGGAATGGAGGCCATAAGAGTCTGGGAAGTTGGAGACCGCCCCTGGGAGATTGGAATGTCACTGTATCCAAAACCTTTTTGATCATCAAGGTTACCTGCCTGAACCAAGCCTCTGGGAGTTGCTAATTAATGCCTCCTGCCCCCTACCTGAATCTCCATTAAATGGCCCTTCCCCCTTCCATTTGCTTCTCACCTTTTTTGCTATGTCACCAGGGGCAACTCCTGGGCCTAGTCCTGTAGGCAGGAAGGAGAGATAAGGGGGGGGAAGAAGAGAACAAAGATGACCCTAGTCTATAAAAGATGTAGGGTGCGCTCACTTCTTGGGGACTCTAGAACATCTTCCATGGCCTCCTTCTTCCTCACGGGAAAAGTCTGTATTATTAACTTTAAAGAAAATCTGCTTAATATGCTTGCCTTGGGGTGCTTCTCTAATGTTCAAACTTCAACATTTGAGGAAGCAGAACTCCTTACCAGTAAACGGCAGTATCAGACCGAGGTCTCTGAAACCATGAACACAAACACCAAATAAAATTTTACTCCTCTAGTAGTTGCCGGACATTTTGATCACAGCGGTGAAAAGTTGACAAAACACTACTACAATGTGTACACGTTATATGTTATGTTCAAATGACCTCTTAGTAGCTTCAAATTTTTCCAAACAAAAACGTGGGGAAAAAAATATACGTCTTGTCAAAGATAAACTCGCTTTTCCTACTCCTAGTGCAATAATGCCTCCATCCCTTACAAGAGGCCTGGCTTTTAAATTCTGTGCGGATGGATGTACAGTCCAAAGAAATTCAAATGAAGAGAACAACTGCAAATTCGAGGTTTTGTTTAGAAAAAGACTTGTGGTCTACAAACGTTCGTGTTCACAATCAAAAAATATGCACACCATCGGCACGTAAGAAAGTACATTTATCTTTCCAGCAGAAAATAATGTGTGAAAAGTAATTATACGACGCCCAAAGAAACGGCAGATTCTCATATGAAACACTGACTTGCCTAAGAAAAGGAGAAAGAGGTCCCCCCGAAGCTTCCCCACACCGCCCGCCATGCAGGGCGTGGAGCCCAGGCGCGCATTCTGCGCCCGCAGCTGGCCCCGCTGCAGCCCAGCCCCAGGCAGTTTTCTCGCTGTGCTCACCCGGACTCGCAGCGATCGCCAGGTACAAGAGGCGCGAGGTCGCCGCGACGTCACCACGACACTAACAGCGGAAAGTCCTTTACCTTCGAAAAAGAAAATTTACAAAGGCAGCTTCCGAACAGGGCAGCACAGTGGATGGAACACCCCCGAGGCCGCATCAACATCACTTCCCGGGCCCACAGTCAGGCAGCTCTTTCGGATCCGCGGCCCCAGTGGACGCCAGCGGAGTGGTCGGTCTTTGTACCGAGGTCCCTTCGCGGCCCGGGCCAACTCAGTCCTTCAACGCCCCCTTCCACCTCAGGGAGGCCCCTCCACGTGGAACGCACCCGGACCGGACGGCCGCACAGCTGGGGAAGCCAGAGGACCCGGGTCGCGCGGAGATGGCGTCAGCAGAGCGACGCCAAGGCGCAGACGTCACCTCCGCCTCCGGGCGGCAGGGCGCGCGGCCCGGCTTGCAGCCTGCGGCCACAGAATAATTGGACCTGACAGGGCAAAGGAATCCTGGTTTATTACCCCGTGGACCGGGAAGCGCCCCCGGGTGGGCTCGCCAAGGGACGTGAGAGCAGAAACCAGCCAGGGCTTGTTTCGACGCGGCCTTGGGCTGGGCTGCGGCGGGACCGGCCCTGCGCTGGGGTGGACAGCGGGATAGACCGGAACACCGCCCCCACGTTCCTAGAACCCTTAAAATTGTCACGTGTTAGTAAAACTGTCTATCAGTGGAATGATCGGTGCCCTCCGAACACTTGGTCTAACTCTTAACTATTTTTTTATTTACTCTGCTAAACTCTACATGCTTTACGTTTTCAAAGTTGTATATTTTTAGAAACCTTGAATTGTTTTTCTTCTTCAAATATATTTTTATTATTCAGGTCTCAGCAGATGATTCAGGGCCTCCCATTTGGATAGTAAAATAGTGCTGATATCAGGCAGTCTCCATTTTTTCAACAAATGGAGTGATATTTCTCCTGCAATACCACTTGGCTGTGGTTTTCTGTAGGTAGCATTTGTAGTGTTAACAAGGATTTTCTTTTTCTTTTGTTTGATGGTGCTGGGAATAGAATCTGGGACCTATGCATTCTAAGCACTAATTCCACCAATGAGCTATATGCCCAGCCCCAATAAAGATTTATATTTTAAAATCATAGTTATATATAAATGTGGGGTTCATTTTGGCATATTCATAAATGCATATGACATAATTTGCTCTGTTTCAGTCTCCAGTACTATACTCTCTCCTGATCCCCTTCCTCTACTCTATTGATCTTTCCTCTGTGGTTTTTTAATTAGTACATTAGTGTTATGTATACATAAAAGTGGAATTCGTGATATATTCATACATGCCCATAACATAGTTTATTCAATGTCATGCCTCTCTTTTTCCCTTTTCCATCCCTCTTTTCTCCTGGATAACCTTTCTCTCCATTGTTCTCCCTTCTATTTTCATGAGATTCCCCCACTCGCTTTTTAAATTGCTTATTTTCTCTAGTTTCTGCATGAGAGAGAACATCCAGTTCTTGACTTTCTGAATCTGGCTTATTTCTCTCAGCATAATATTCCCCAGTTTCATCTAATTACCAGCAAATGATATAATTTCATCATCTTTATGGCTGAGTAACACTCCATTGTGTGCATGTACCACGTTTTTCTTTATCCAGCTGTCTATTGAGAGACAGGCTGGTTTTATAACTTGGCTATTATGGTTGGCACTGCTATAAACATTGCTATGCATGTATCACTATAGTGTGCTGATTTTAGAGGCTTTTTTTTTTTTTTTGCTTTTGTTTTTGAATAAATACCTAGGAGTGGGATAACTGAGTCAAATGGTGGTTCCATTCCAGGTCTTTTAAACAATCTATACTGTTTTGCAAAGTGGTTGCACTAATTTGCAGTCCTGTCAACAATGCATGAGTGTACCTTTCCCCCCACATCCTCACCAGCATTTGTTGTTATTTATATTCTTGATGATGCCATGGTAACTGGAATGAGATGAAATCCCAGTGTAGTTTTGATTTGCATGTCTCTGATTATGGCAGACGTTGAACATTTTTCATATATTTGTTGTTTTCATATATTTACATTTCTTCATTTGAGATATGTTTAGTTCATTTATGCATTTATAGATGTGATTATCTGGGGGGGTACTAAATGGTTTGAGTTCTGTATCTATTCTGGATATTAATCTCCAGTTGGGAGATTAGCTGGCAAAGATCTTCTCCCATTCCATAGGCTCTCTCTTTATGCTCTTCTTTCCTTTGCTGTGCAGAAGCTTTTTAATATGATGCTGTTCCACTTATTGATTCTTGGTTTTATATCCCGAGCTTTAGGAGTCTTATTAAGGAAGTCCATGCCAGTGCCAATATGTTGGAGTGTTGACCCTATGTTTTCTTCTATCAGTTTCAGTGTTTCTGGTCTAATTCCTAGGGCTTTGAGTTGATTCCACTTTTAGTTGATTTTTGTGCACTATGAGAAATAATTTCATTTTTCTACATAGGGATATCCAGTGTTCTCAGCAACATTTGTTAAAAAATGCTCTTTTCTCCGATGTATGGTTTTTGTACCTTTGAGAAGAATCAAATGATTGTATCTATGTGAATTTGTCTTTTTGTCTTCCATTCCATTGGTCTTCATGACTTTTATGCCAATACTATGTTGTTTTTGTTACTATAGCTCTGTAGCATAATTTGAGATCAGGTGATGCCACTGCATCACTCATATTGCTCAGTATTGCTTTGGCTATTCTGGGTCCACAATAAAGATTTTTAAACACTGACTTACTAACACGTTTTATCAAGAATTCTTGGGCTAGGGCTGGGGATATAGTTCAGTTGGTAGAGTGCTTGCCTTGCATCACAAGGCCCTGGGTTCAATTCCCAGCACCACACACACAAAAATTCTTGGGCTGGGGATGTACTCAGTGGTAAAGATCTTATCTGGCATTCCTGAAGCCTGGGTTTAATCCCTAGCATTGCTTAAAAAATGAATAGCAAGAATTCTTCAAGAATTGATGATTAGGGCTGGGATTAGGCTCAGTGGTAGAACTCTTGCCTCACATGTGTGAGGCACTGGGTTCAATTCTCAACACCAAATATAAATAAATGAATAAAATAAAGGTCCATCAACAACTAAAATATATAAAAAAATATTGCTATGCTCATATGCAATATTTGGGGGGTGTACCAGGGATTGAACTCAGGGGTGCATAACCCCTGAGCCACATCCCCAGCCCTTCTTATTTATTTTTTTGTTTTTGAGACAGGGTCTTGCTAAATTGCTTAGGGCCTCACTAAGTTGTTGAGGCTAGTTTTGAACTTATAATCCTCTTGCCTCAGCCTCCTGAGCTGCTGTGATTACAGGCTTGTGCCTCCATATCCAGTGCTAATATGAATTGTTGATGTATAAAATATTTACTTTTTAACACAGTCCAAGAGATTGTTTTTCTATAATTTGAATGTAATAACTTGCCTTAAATCTTGTTATTGGGGACATAACTCAGTGGTCAAGTGCCTGGGTGGGTTTGATCCCTAGCACCACACACACATACACAAAGTCTAATCAAACTGGATTATATACAGATTGCCAAATTTTCTTTTTTTCTTTTTTTTTGGATCCAGGGATTGAACTCAGGGACTCTCGGCCACTGAGGCACATCCCCAGCCCTATTTTGTATTTTATTTAGAGACAGGGTCTCACTGAGTTGCTTAGGGCCTCATTGTTGCTGAGGCTGGCTTTGAACTCGCGATCCTCCTGCCTCAGCCTCCCGAGTCGCTGGGAGTACAGGAGTGTGCCACCACGCCCGGCTGCCAAATTTTCTTTTGATTTTTTTTTTCAGTACTGGAGACTGAACCCAGGGGCACTCTACTGCTGAGCTATCTCCCCAACCCATTTTATTTTGAATCAGGGTCTTGCTAAGTTGCCCAGGGTGGCCTCAAATTTGTGATCTTCCAGCATCAGCCTCCTAAGTAGCTGGGATTGCAGGCATGCACTACTGCACCTGACCCAAATTTTCTTTTGAAATGTACAACTTTATGAAAGATTTACATCTTGGGATGGGGCTGAAGCTCAGTGGTAGAGTGTTTGTCTGGCATACAAGAGGCCATAAGTTTGATCTCCAGCACTGCCAAAAAAATTAATATTTTGCTTTAGTTGTAGGTGGACACAATACCTTTACCACTGAGCCCTATTCCTTTTTTTGTGTTTTTTGGTGCTGGATACATGGCCTCCTGAATGCTAAGCATGTACTTTACCACTAGCCCCAAAAGTTTTATGTAAAGTTCTAGTACACAGTGCTAAAAATATAATGGTAGCTAATGTTTGTTGCCTACTACTACTATACATGCTTCATAGACCTTAAATTCTTCATGGTCACAAATAGGTTGGAACTATCATGAGTCTCCCTTTTATTCAATTTACAGAATGTCCTAAGTCATAATTTGCATACCATAAACCATGCATTTTAAACTATACAATTTAATTTGAGTATATTCACAGAAACTTGCAGCCATCCCAATTTTAGAACCTTTTCATCACCCCACATGAATCCTTTCTCTTATAGACAATTTTTATTCCCTTAATCTCTGAACAACCACAGAACTACTCACTAATTATATATATGACTTTTTTTTTTTTTTTTTTTTTTTTTTTTTTTTGCAGTGCTGGGGATTGAACCCAGGGCCTTGTGCTTTCAAGGCAAGCACTCTACCAACTGAGCTATATCCCCAGCCCTAGATATGACTTTTGTAGAAATTTCATGCAGTGAAATTTGCCAGTAGTTTCTTTCACACAGCATTTCTTTCAGGGTTCATCTGGGATATAGCAAATCTTATTCCATTTTATTGCTGATTGGTTTTCTGTTGTATGGATATGCATTTATCATCAGTTATTTGTACTTTTGGGACCTCATGAGTAATGCTGCTATAAAAATTAACCAACATCTTTTTGTGTATACAGAGCTTTTAGGGATATAGGAACTGTATATTTGAAAAATTTGCAGAACTACCAGGTTGTTTTCCAAAAGGGCTGAGCATTTTCCATTCCTGCAGGAAGTATATGAAGGTTCCCGTGTCTCCACATCCTTTCTAACACTTAGGTTTTCATTTTAGTCATCCTAGTGAAGTGATGTGATTTTAACTTACATTTGCCTCAGGACTTCTGAGATTGAACATCTTTTCATGTCATGGCATCTGTAGGTATTCTTTGGAGAAATGTCCTTTCAAATCCTTTGTCACTTTGAAAATAAGAATGTTTAATTCTCTTTTTTAATTCTTTTTTTTTTTTGTAGTTGTAGAAGGGCAGAATGCCTTTATTTATTTTTATGTGGTGCTGAGGATCAAACCCAGTGCCTCACATGTGCTAAGGCAAGCAATGAGCCATTGAGCTACAGCCCAGCCCAAGATTGTTTAATTCTTAAATTCTAAGTGATCATCATATATTCTCTATGGAAGTCCCTATCACAATTATGATTTGAAAATAATTTCTTTGTTCCATGGATTATCTTTAATTCTTTTGCGGGGTGGGATCTGGGGGTTGAACCTAGGGACACTTAACTACTGAGTCACATCCTCAGCCCTTTTTATTTTCCATTTTAAGAAAGGGTCCCACTAAATTGCTTAGGGCCTCTCTAAGTGGTTGAGGCTGGCTTGGAACTTGCAATCCTCCTACCTTAGCCTCCCAAGACACTGGGATTACAGGCATGTGCCACACACCTGGCTTCAACTCTTGGTAGTATCCTTTGGCATACAAAAGGATTTACCATTCGTGAGTGTTCTTTAAATACAAAAGTTTGAATTTTTTTGTGGTACTGGGAGTTGAACCCAGGGGTGCCTTACCAATGAGCTACATCCACAGCCCCCTCCCCACTTTTAACTTCATTTTTGTTCTTCCTTCTATTTCTGTGATGTTTAGGATAAGTTTGACTCTGCCAAAGCCAGCTGGGAGTATCAAAGCGATTATGTTTAATCTGTAGACCAATTTAGGGGAGTACTGCCATCTTAACAATGTTAAGTGTAACTGATGATCATGATGTGTCTTTCCATTTTTTTTTTTGCGGTACTGGGGATTGAACCCAGGGCCTTGTGCTTGCAAGGCAGGCACTCTACCAACTGAGCTACATCCCCAGCCCTCTTTCCATTTCTTTAGTGCAAAGTTTTATAGTTTTCAATATGTGTCGTGCATCTTTTGTTAAATTTATTCCTAAATATTTTATTGTTTAATGCCATTGAAAACGGAATTTGGTATTACCCTATGTATATGTAAGATTATATGAATCATGTGAACCTACATTGTGAAAAAAAGATATATTACCTGCTGTATAATTATATCAAAATGGGTTCTACAGTCATGTATAATTAAAAAGAACCAATAAATAAAAAGAATATCCCCCCCAAAAGAAAATGGAATTTGGGGCTGGGGCTGAAGCTCAGTGGCAAGCACTTGCCTAGCATGTGTGAGGCACTGGGTTTGATCCTTAGCACTATATAAAAATAAATAAAGGTATGCTGTCCATACACAACTATGAAAAAAATGAATTTGTTTTTTGTATGTGTGGTGCTGGGAATTAGAACCCAGAGCCTTGTGCATGTGAGGCAAGCACTCTACCAACTGAGCTATATCCCCAACCCTGAAATTTGTCCTTAATTACATTTTTTGTTTGTGTAATGCTAGTAAATAGAAATGCAATTGATCTTATTGTTCTTTTGTTTTTGTGATGATGGGGAATTGAACCCAGGGCTTCATGCATGCTGGGCAAGCGTTCTGCCACTGAGCTATATCTCCAGCCCTAGAATTAGTTTTTATATACATCTTGTCATCCTATAACCTTGCAGAATTCCTTTTACTTCTAATAGTTTTTTAGTGCATTTCTTAGAATTTTCTCCATACAAGACAGTGTTACTAACATAGATATATAATCCCTTAAGTAAACTTGTGTATGAAGTTTGAAGTTTGGGTCTAGGTTTTCATTTTACCATTTAATAACCAATGGTGTAAACACTGTATATGTATCTGAACTTTCTATTCTGTCCCATGGTAAATCTATTTTTCAATTTTTTTTAGTTGTAGATGGACATAATAACTTTATTTATTTATGTATTTCTTATGTGGTGTTGAGGATGGAACCCAATGCCTAACACATTCTAGGCAAGCACTCTACCACTAATCTACAACCCTAGCCCCACATGGTAAATCTTGAATCAGGATATCTAACTCCTTTGATTTAATTATTTTCAAAAATGATTTTGTGGACACATCCTTCACTATTTAGTCAAAGTTTTAGAATCAGCCCATCTCTACCTACCGAATTTCTGCTGGGTTTTCACTGAAGTGATTTTAACTTGTAGATAAGATTGGAGAGAATTAATATATTTACTGGGTAAATCTTCCAAACATAAAAATAACACACCCACCTGATTGTTTAGGTATTCTAAACAATCATGTTTTAGGTATTCTAAATAATCGTTAGGTGTTCTAAACATCAGTGTTCTCTGGGTTTTGTTTTGTTTTTACTAGGGATTGAACCCGGGGGTGCTTACTGTACACTGAGCCATACCCTCAGCCCTTTTTGTATTTCAGAAACAGGGCCTCACTAAGTTGCTGAGGCTGGCTTTGAACTCATGATCCTCAGCCTCCCAAGTTGCCGGGATTATGGGTGTGCAACACTGTACCCGGCAAATTCATTAATTTCTTTTCAGTACTGGGCATTGAATCCAAGGCCTTGCATGTGCTAGGTAAGTGCTCTACTGTGGGAAGCCTTTCTTATTTAGTAGAATCAGACTAGGCTGAGCCATGGGACGCGGAGGCCTGGCTTCTAGGAACTGCTGGGAAGCATGTAATGCTGCGTAGGAGTGGTTCCCTATCTCCTTCTGGAATTTTCCCCTAAGAGAATGGCTCCCTTAACTCTACCCTATCCTGTCCATCACAGAAGCAGCTCCTCTTGGTCCTTGCTGCCTTTACCTGTCTATCTATAAATAAAAGAGAGTTGGGCAAGTTGTTTTTATAAGAGGCCAAAGCTGGTATGGCCAGACCTGTCATGCCTCCTCTCATTTAAAAAGAATATTGGCTCTTGTGTGTTTATTGAGTAGATAAGTTTTTGGGGTAATTGAGTGATATACAACCAACATCCTCCTCTGGCAGTTAACCCTTTTCTCCTCCACGTGGGACATGGCAGAGAGGCCCCCCACACTCTACCACTGAGCTACATCCAGCCCTTTTCTGTTTTGTTCTTAATTTCTAGTCTAATTTCATCATGGTCAAATAATATACTTTGTTTTACAGTTTCCTTAATGCCCCAGGATATGTACAGTATTGGAGAATATTCCATGTACATGTGAAAATAATTATATTTAACTGTTGCTAGATCATATTTTATAGATGTCAATGTGATCCTTTTGGTAAATAATACTTATTCACTTTTTTAAAAACCCTGCTCATGCTGTTTACTAGTTCAATTTATTATTGATGGAAAATATTTTAATGTATATGGATGTATGGATTTGTCTACTTTTTTCCCCAATGTGTCTCTTTTCGCTTCATGTATTACGAAGTTCTATTGTTAGGTGTCTGTACATTTAAGATAATTTTCAGTGAATTGATATTTTATTACATTATCAGCATTCTGTTATATCCTTCTTTTCCTCTGGTAGTTTTCTTTGCTCGGAAGCATATTTTGTGTAATGTTAAACATAGACTCTCTAGCCAGGCATGATGTATGCCTGTAATCCTACCTACTTAAGAGTCTAAGGTAGTAGGATGCAAGTTCAGGGCCAGCCTCAGCAACTTGGTGAGATGTTGTCTCAAAATTTTAAAAGGGGTTAGGGATATAGTTTGGTGAGAGACCACCTTGGCTTCAATCCCAGGATAAAAAAAATAAAAGGCCCAAAAGTAATGTCAAATCCAAACCCACAGAGGAAAATGAGTTCAGTTCTCAAGAGAACCGTGAAAGCATAACTATGTGAAACTTTATTTAGAATATATTGGCATTAAATTAGTACTGCTGAAACTACATTGAGGATTTACAGTAAAATCTGAAAGTTCCTTCTAAAGTACATATGAATGGAATCATGAAAACTCTTTGTATTACCTGGTTTATTACCTTACAGATTTAATGAACTGGATGAAAACTGAATCTCCATTCCACACCCCCATCCTTTATTTCTAAACATAAAAATCTATTCTTATTTTCAAGGTAGAATTTTAAGTGTCCATATTTCTTAAGCCACATCTGAGGAAGTCATGTCTTTGGTTTGGATATTGTCTCTCCTCATCTTGTACAGAAAACTTCAACAGATTTAATATGGGCATTCATCATTTGTCAAATTCTTTACATTCTTCAAACCAATCAAATTTTATAATTCTCAACATTTTCTATGTCAATAAGATTTGGAGTTAGTATATTTGATGGAGACCTGTTCTTCATGTCGGACTGGACTTCTAGTTGCCATTTGAATTGGGTTTAGAAGATGGGGAAGCAGAGATGGTTCTTGGCCTAAGTCTCTTTAACAGTAGAAATGCAGAACAGAGCAAGACTGCGACGAGACTGTTGACTGCAGGGCCCTGCCACCTGTCTTGGTGGTGGAATCGGTAGCATTTGGGGCAGCAGAGATATACCGAGAGGAGTTACTTGAAATTGTCACAACGGCTGTTTAATTTGAATAAACTTGCAGTGGGTAGGAGCAGTGCCAGAAGCATCAGCCTCAGTCCAGTATGGTCACCACTGCTCTGCTCCTTCCCGTTCATTGCTTCTCCCTGGATGCCAGGTGTGTGGAAATCTGCTGGGTCTGGGCTGGCACAGGCAAAATGGGGTCCATCCTTTTAATTATATTTAATGTGTCTCAGTGTGCTGGGATTCAATTCTATATTATTATCTCTATGGTCTCCTTTCTCATTATCCACTCATTATCTGTATTACTATTCTTTTGGATGAACTATTTTTTTTCATGAGGTTTTGAAATTTTTTTTTTACATTTGTTTATTTTTATGTGGTGCTAAGGATCAAACCCAGTGCCTCATGCATGCTAGGCAAGCATTTTGCCACTGAGCCACAACCACAGCGGCAGGTTCACTATTTCTTAAGGACTGTTTTCATTTACCTTTTTTAAAAACAATCTCATTATATCCTTCTTAGTGATTAAAATATACATGGTTTATTTTCTTTGTCTACATGGAATATTTTACCATTGAAGTAGAAAATAGAACCCAAGACCATAGAAGTCACATCAGTCTTATACCTTTCTGTTGTAAATATCTTATGTGTTATACCTACATAATTTGAAATCCCCATGTTTTTATTTTCAGCAATATATATTATGAAGAAATTACTCTAGTTTTACCAGTCTCAGTGATATGCTTAGTTTTGACATCATGTAGGTTAACCAAGTTTTAGTTTCACTGAATTTCTTGAATCTTACACCAAATTTGAGAAATTTTTCATTATTTTTCAAATATTTCTACTGAATAACTCTTCTTCCTATAGGACTCTGATGTTTCTTAAAAATATATTTTAGGTGTAGATGGACACAATATCTTTTTTATTTTTATGTGGTGCTGAGGATTGAACCCATTGCTTTACATATTCAAAGCAAGTGCTCTACCACTGAGCTACAGCCCCAGCCCTGAAACTCTGATGTTATGATAGCCTTTTGGCATTTTCACAGTCCCTTGAGACTTTCTTGATCATGGAGAATTTGGAATTATGTTCTGACATTTTTTGAAATTTTTCATTGTAGATGGATTCAATGTCTTTATTTATTTATGTGGTGCTGAGAATTGAACCCAGAGCCTCACACGTGCAAGGCAAGCACTCTATCACTGGGCCACAACCCCAGCCCCTGACATTTTTAATACGACACTCTGCGTCTTTAAATCATATGGAGAATGTAGATATTTGTGTCACCATGCAACTGATGAAGATGGGTTCAGTTTGCAAATTTCAGGGTTGGGAGTGCAGCTTAGTGGTAGACTACTTGCTTAGCATGTGTAAGGCTGTTGGTTGAATTCTCAGCACTCCTAAAAAAGAAAAATGCAAGTTTCAATAAGCATTCTGTGGTTGTGGTTTCAATGTGAATTTCATTTCTAAAGCCCTTTCCATGCTATTGTCTATTACAAACTGGCCCACATTGAGGGTGGAAGTGATCTATCTCATAGTCTTGTTTGCAAAGGTCTATGCTATGTCTCATAGCCACCCCAGGATTACCCAGATGTTGGGGACATGTAAATGGAGGAAAAAATGGCATTTACCTCTTTTCTGTCACTGTGAATCCACCTCTCCCACTGCTCTTGCCATTAGTAGTGGACCCTGTGGTAAGCTCATGTCCATAGGGAGAAAAATGACCAATGGTATAGATTTGGTATATAAATTTTTAACTAGAATTACAAAACATGGAAGACAAGGTAATGGAACATATTTAAGGTCTTAATTTCTGAAAGAACATAAAGGAATGGCTGGAGAAATCTGGGCAGGCCAAAATGAAGATATCCATAAGACACCATCACGAAAGGGAAAACACGTAAGATATAAATGCTTACAATCTTCTTTTTTCCCTCCTGCATGTGGTAATAAAAATTACAAGTAATCCCAGCAGCTTAGGAGGCTGAGGCAGGAGGATTCAAGTTGAAAGCCAGCCTTAGCAATTAGCAAGGCCCTAAGCAACTCAGTGAGACTCTGTCTCTAAATAAAATACAAAATAGGGCTGGAGATGTGGCTCAGTGGTGGAGTGCCCCTGAGTTTAATCCCTGGTAACCTCTCCAAAAATTACAAAGGTTGGGGATATAGCTCAGTGACATAGACAGCACTGGCCCAGTACATATGGCCCTCATGCAGTGCAAACATCACCTAAGAAAGGTAACATCTTGTTGTGGAATATGTTCACAGGTAATACAATCTACAAAGAAAAGCCAAGAAATGGTTAAGTAGGTGGATTCATAAAGATGACAGTAAACAAAGAGGCTCCAGTGACAAAGTTTTTCCTCCGAGTACTAACAGAAAGGCCACAGCAGAGACCACACGGGACTACAGGGGGAGAGACAGAATTGGTCAGGAGACAGACGCATGAGCAAGAAGAGAGCATCACCCTGGGCGCGGTGGCGCACGCCTGTAATCCAAGCGACTTGGGAGGCTGAGTCAGGAGGATCGCGAGTTCAAAGCCAGCCTCAGCAACTTAGCGAGGCCCTAAGCAACTCAGTGAGACCCTGTCTCTAAATAAAATACAAAATAGGGCTGGGGATGTGGCTCAGTGGTGGAGTGCCCCTGGGTTCAATACCCAGTACCAAAAAAAAGAGAAGAGAGCATCAGCCACAGCATTTATTGGAGTTTCCACCACAAAGGCAAAGCAGGACACGAAAGTTTAGGATCAAGTTTGAATCATTCTCATGGGCAACAGCATAGGAAATGTAACTATTTGTCTTCAGACTTTCCCTGTGTTGACTTTGGGCAGGGGAAATACTGACTTGGTATGTTAGACAAAGCAAGTGACTGAGAATGTGGCCTTCTGATTGGTTGGTTTGAATATGAAATACATGCCTCCATGTATGTTGTTTACTATCTTGAGGAGTAACTCAGCACTGGGAGGGGCAGTCTCTGCCCAGACCCCCAGGATGTCAGTACATCCCAATGTACAGGAAACAAAATACATGAGTAATGCTATTGGACCTCAGATGGGCTGATGTTACACTAAAACAACTTTGGGATGATGTTGCGAGATTTTCAAAAAATAGGGAATAAGATGCTTAAAAAGCACATAAAACTTTTCACAGATAAGGAGAAATATGCCAGACATGGTAGTAATCCCAGCAATTCAGGAGGCTCAGACAGGATTTGCAAGTTTGAAGCAATTTAGCAAGGCGCTCAGAAAAAAAAAAAAAAAAGGAAAAAAGATTGGGTGATGTAGCTCAGTGAGATCACTCCTGAGAAAGGACGGGAAAGGGGAAAAAAAGGCAAGGAAAGAAAAGGGGAAATATTGCTAGCAGTAAGTACAGTACTTGTGGGCCTGGACAACAAGGGATTGTTCAAGAAGATAGACCTGAAGTGTTGGGAGGTCAATAATATTTCTGCAGACTGTAAAAAGTGTGCTAACAGTATGAATTTGACAGGGATCAAGATGGCAGGTCTGTAATCATACTGCAGTGAGGGTATGAATTCAAATATTAGCAAATTGTAAGTAGAAATCATAAGATAAATAGTTTTGAAACCAAGGGGAAGGGCATCAGGTCAATATGGAAAGCAGTGGGGATCACCAGAAGGCACTGGGAAGCTAGTGGTCCTCCCCTTTGGTGTCACTGCACTAACTGATATGCAGCAGGTGCCTCCCGGGGAAACCAAAAAATTTATCAATGTTCAGAAGTGCAGATAGTAACTTCTCTGAGGTAGGAGCAACCTCTATCAGATTTTCCTATAGCCATGGGGTATAGACCTACAGGTTCTGATGGACTTTATACCAGGATCACCTAATCTGATAGCAAGCTTGGGCATACATCCAAACCTCAAGTATCAAAGTAAGAAAAGCAAATGTTTTGTGTGCAAATTGTGCCTGAGGAACACCAGTGCACAGACATTGCTACAAAGAATGTTCTGGCGAATCTGAACTCATCTCCAGTGCACAGGGGGAAGGCCTCTTCAGTGGCAAGGTCTTCAGTGGAGTGATGTCTTAGCAGCAGAGTTTCCCAGGCAGGGTGATGTCTGGGCTGTGAATGCTATACTGTCATTTGTTAATGACACTGTCACTGGGAGTCCAGACCCAAGGATGAGGCCAACCTGCAGTAGTGACTTCACCCATCACCCACATGTGCTACTGTCAAGGAGTTCCAGGGAGACCTACAGGTCTTATTTCAGACAGGATGGCATGTAAGGCCAACCCATGAGCCATAACAACCCATACAAGGCAGCCAAGACTGATGTGATCACCTTTAGTGTTACTGCCAACAGGAAATGGCAGTAACAGTTGGGCATAACAGTAACACTCATATCCACAAGAGAACCATTCCATAACCCACTCCTCCCAAGAAACACATGGAACACAAAGGTGCACAAGTCTCTTCTGTTCAGGATTTATTTTTAGCATGATTTCGATTACCAATATGCTGGCTGGATTAAGAGCCACAGAAAGGGCAGCAGCCCTGATGGCAGCAATCAAGGGGCTGAGCTCTGATGGCTACACGTGACAGAACCCAAAGTTGCTCAAGCATTTAAAATTTGGATCACTCAGGCTGAAACCTGAATGTGATTCTGTACCCAAGGGCCACATTCAGAGCCAGTGGTGTTTTCCAGCACAGTAGAACATGATACCAGTCATGTTCAGAGTTTTTGTTTCCACAGTGCACTGAATGACAAATCCAGAAGCAGTTCATATTGTGAGTCCAAGCTGTTGCTTGACTCAGGCATACATACATGAGTGCTTTGCAAACTGTGTAATGCATGTAGAGGTCAAAGATAACACTTGGGTCTCACCCTCACTCCCTGCACTGCCCAATGTTACAAGAATTTCCATTCTTATGTGCAAGGGGTCTGACTCTCTCCATGGTCATGATATTGAGGTGTCTCACACCTTGTACACCTAGTAACTATTCACCATTCATCCTTTCTCCACTTACCTCTCCTTGCACTCTCACCTTTTATCTGAAAGGATCAAGTGTAAGGGAACAAGGGCATTTTAACAACATTGTGTTAAAACAATGAAGGCTTTCCCATAGTACTTGTACTTTCAGGATTTTATCCTGGTGTGAATACAAATGTGCTTAGCAAGGTATAACACTGTATTATACCCAAAGCTGTTGTGAATCACTGTAGGATTAGCATGTTTAAGAGCATGATAAGCCGGGCATGGTAGTGTAGGCCTGTAATCCCAGAGGCTTGGGAGGCTGAGGCAGGAGAATCACAAGTTCAAAGCCAGCCTCTGTAACTCAGCAAGGCCCTAAGCAACTCAGTGAGACCCTGTCTCAAAATAAAAAATAAAAAAAGATACAGAAAAGAGCTGGGGATGTGGCTCAGTGGTTAAGCACCCGAGTTCAATCCCCAGTAGCAAAAAAAAAAAAAAAAAAAAAAAAGAGCATGACAAACCAAGGAGATTCTACACCGCTAAAATAGTATTAAGTTTGTATCCCCAAGGCCCATTTTTCATCTGGTGGCTATCCAGAAGTTGTAGCAATTAAAATGAAATAGTATTGCTATAAAGGGAAGGAAAGACATATCACTCCAGAATGATCAGGGTACAATCACAAATGTTCAAAATAAACCAGAACCATTCAGACAGTGGTATCTGTTGGGACACCAGATTTCAAGACAAGGGGACACAATTCCCAAACCCCTATATTCAATTTCTCTTGGATCTGAGTCAGCATGTTTGCTAAAGGTTGACTGACATCAAGTAACAAATGACTTTCCCACGGTTCTTTCCTTCATAAAGTGACAACTCAAGTGAAGACCAATGTATTTACAACTTTCCCAGATATTTTACATCAGGAGTTCTTCCTTCTATGCAAAGTCTCACATTGAGTAATTTTCTGTGAATCGGTGAAGCATTTTATACTTCCTTCCTTAAGATGTGAAGAATTCTTAAGGAATTTCTTTGCATTTCTCCTGTTGAAAGGTTTTCTGTTCAGTGTGAGTTATTAAATGCTCAGTTAGTAAGTAAAACTTACTGTAGGCTTTCCCACATTCCTGACACTTAAAGGGTCTCTCTGTTGTGTGAATTTTCACATGATGAATTAGGTTTGAGGATGAACTGAAGGATTTCCCACATTCCTTACATTCATAAGGCCTCTCCCCAGTGTGAGTTCTTACATGCTCAGTTCGGCTTGAGGACGTGGTGAAGGCTTTCCCACAGTACTTACACTTATAGGGTTTTACTCCGGTGTGAATACGAATGTGCTTAGTAAGATAAGAGAAATACTGAAAGGATTTTCCACACACATTACATTCAAATGGCTTTTCCACCATGTGAGTTTTTAAATGGTCAAGTAACAGATTGCATCTATTATAGGCTTTCCCACAGTCCTTACATTCATAGGGTTTCTTTCCAGTGTGAATGATTAAATGTTTACGTAGGTATGAGGAATTGAGGAAGGCTTTCCCACATTCCTTACATATATAGGGTCTCTCTCCACTGTGAGTTCTTACATGTCTACGTAGATATGAAGAAGCATGGAAGACTTTACCACATTCACCACATATAAAGGGTATCTCTCCACTGTGAGTTTTTCTTACATGATTATGTAGATACGAGGAATTAAGGAAGGCTTTTCCACATTCTTTACAAATATAGGGTCTCTCTCCACTGTGAGTTCTTACATGTCTACGTAGGTATGAGGAAGAATGGAAGGCCTTTCCACATTCCCTACATATATAGGGTTTCTCTCCACTGTGAGTTCTTCTTATGTGGTTACGTAGATATGAGGACGTGAGGAAGGCTCTCCCACATTCCTTACATATGTAGGGTCTCTCACCACTGTGGGTTCTTACATGTTGAGTAAGGCGTGAGGATGAAGCAAAGGCTTTCCCACACTCATTACATTCGTAGGGTTTCTCTGAAGCATGTGTTGGTTCGTGTGTGGTAAGGCCTGAGCGCTTAGTGAAGGCTTTTCCACAATCCTTACATTTATAGGGTTTCTCTCCAGTATGAATTCTGAAATGTTCCATTAGCCTTGAGTAGGTAGTGAAGGGTTTCCTACATTCCTTACATTCAAAGGGTTTCTCCCCAGTGTGGGTTCGCATATGCCTATTAAGGTTTGAAGAACGTCTGAAGACTTTTCCACAAACCTTACATGCATTGCTTTTCACTGTGTGCATTTGAACAGGCACAGAGGTACTTGTAGAGTGAGTAAAATGCCCTGCGTTCCTCATATTTTGAGTTTTCATATGAGTCTTGAAATACGAGTGCTCACTGAAGATTTCTCCACACTGCATATAGTCACAGAGCTCCCCTGCCCCGTGGTGTCCTGCCTGTTGATGAAGGGATGAAGATGGTTAAAAGACTTTTCAGACTTCTTAATGAACTCTTACCTATCTGAAGACAGAAACGTTATGATGATTATGATTCTTGCCATTTTAATTACATGCAAAGATTCCATGCTCTATGAATTTCAAATTGAATGAAGGAACCCAACTGCAAGGATCCTGTGACATCCAGTATACTCTTGGAATGACTACTCTGTTTTTATGAAATTCCTTTAAAAACCTCAGTGCCCAGTGTGTGGGAATGTGTATTAGTAGAACTCTGAAGCTTCATGTTTTGGATAAAACATAATTAGGATAAAATTCCAAATTCATCATATTCAGAGTATCCTTGCTGGGTGCGGTGGCACATGCCTGTAATCCCAGCACTTGGGAGGCTGAGACAGGAGGATCGGGAGTTCAAAGCCAGCCTCAGCAACTTAGCAAGGCCCTAAGCAACTCAGTGAGACCCTGTCTCTAAATAAAATACAAAATAGGGCTGGGGATGTGGCTGAGTGGTGGAGTGCCCCTGGGTTCAATACCCAGTACCAAAAAAAAACAAAAACCAGAGTATCTTCCTAGTGGGTGAATGTTACTGCTCTCAAAAATCTGTCATTTATGCTGACTTTCTATAAAGAAATTCTCAATCTTTTGATATTAATCTCCCTCATTAATATCAGAATTCACCAATACTGTTGCCTACTTCCTGTAAAAGAATGAATGATGATAAAATATGCTTATTTAGAGGATGATTATGATTTTTAACATCTTCATGACCTTATAGTTCCTGGCATCGTTTCTTTTCAAATTGAATTATGAAACAATAGTGCCAGAACCCTCAGCCATCTGCTCTAATCTTAAAACAACTATTGTGATATTTACAAAATTGAGCCAGCACAGTGGCATACACCTGGAATCATAGATATTCAGGAGAATTATAAGTTCAAAGGCAGCCTGGGAAACTTAGCAGGACCCTATCTTACCACTTAAAAAAAGGCTGGGAATGTAGCTCAGAGTAGAGTGTTGGTCTAGCATGCACAGGGCCAATATTCACTCTTCAGCACCATACCCCCCTCCCAAAAAAATAATCACAATACTGCCTTAAAAAGTCAATGTCTAGGGCTGGGGTTGTGGCTCAGTGGTAGAGTACTTACCTAGCATGGGTGAGGCACTGGGATCGATTCCCAGCACCACATGCACCACATATAAATGAATAAAATAAAGGTCCAATCATCAACTAAAAAATATTTAAAAATAAAAAGACTCACTAAAAAAAAAAAAAAAAAAAAAAAAAAAAAGTCAAGTCAATGTCTAAGCTGGGAGCAGTGGCGCATGCCTGTGATCCCAGTGGCTCAGGAGGCTGAGGCAGGAGGAGTACGAGTTCAAAGCCAGTCTCAGCAACTTAATTAGGCACTTAGCAACTCAGCAAGACCCTGTCTCTAAAAAAATATTTTTTTAAAAAAGGGCTGGGGATGTGGCTCAGTGGTTAGGCACCCCTGGGTTCAACCCCCAACACCAAAAAAAAGTAAAAAAAAAAAAAAAAAAGTCAGTGTCTACTTATGTATGTGGGACTATGTACTTATGAGACCTCTGAAGGAACAAGTTTTATGAGAGACAGGTGTTTGGGACATGTTCAAAATTCAAATTCATCACCTTAAGAATATGTTACCCCTGGGGGAATGCTACTTATTTTCTATATGGGAACAGGCAATGTTCTCTGAGTGGAAAACAACAAATATTCCATGTTAATCTTACTGTTTGTATCCCATTGGAAGTTTGTCGCCTCAAAAAATCCTGCTGAAGTGTTGCCTCTTTGGTGTTAAGTAGCATTTTCCATTCTGAAGATAAAAAGAAAAATGAAATTAAGGTTTGGAGAAATAAGTAGTAGGTTGTAGGAGTTAAAATAATAGGACTCATTTGTATTTGTTTTCAGTTTTCAAATTAAAACTGGTTAAAAAGAAAGAAAAGTTTGACCATTTTTAAGTAGTTCAAAACTTTAGCAATGCCGAGAGTGGTGGCGCACACCTGTAATCCCAGCACTTGGGAGGCTGAGGCAGGAGGATTGCGAGTTCAAAGCCAGCCTCAGCAACTTAGCGAGGCCCTAAGCAACTCAGTGAGACCCTGTCTCTAAATAAAATACAAAATAGGGCTGGGGATGTGGCTCAGTGGCCGAGTGTCCCTGAGTTCAATCCCTGGATCAAAAAAAAAAAAAAAAAAAAAAAAATTAGCAATGGCTAAAGATGTGAATCACTGTTTTAGACAGTTTATTAGAAATAAATTCTTTGAAAATTAAGACTGATGGTTAACAACAACAACAAAAACAAAAGATTATCAGGCACAAAAAGAAGCAAAAGCCTGGACATAGAACACATATCAAAACAATAAAAAGAAACCAGATCATTTTGTGAGATCACAGGAAAGCCTGAATAGACAGAAAATAAGCATATGAGAAATTCTTTACTTTCTTACCTTCTCAGAGAAATGACCTGAACTTTCTGATATCAAGTGACATTAAAAGGTCCTTCATAACACTCCCAAACACACGATGTGCCCCTAACTGGGACTATTCTTCACACTCACCTTGGAGATCTCCACTCTGCACTGTCCATAAATCCTCTTCTTGTTCCAACCAGTAGATGAGACTGGGTTTGATGGGCTCACATCCTGTATACAGGGGAAGATACATTTATGAAAGAGTTTCATATAAAATATTGTAACATTATAATTCAGGAACTATATTTCTAACAGATGCAGGAAACTGCAAAAGGCCTAAGCAAGCAAATATCATCTCTGTGTCCCCAAATGATCTTTGAACCCTGAAACCCAAACACTAACACCTTGATTCAAATAGAAAATACAGTGAAACAAAAATTACACCAGCAATTCTCACATATGACACTGCATCAGATTCATGTGAGTGGCTTGTTAAAACTCATATGACAGGTTTCTACCTGGAGTTTCTGATTCAATAGGTCAAGAAGAAACTGGTAATTTACATTTCACTGTTGTTGGGTTAGTGCTGGGGATTGAATCTCAGTACCATGTGCATGCTAGGCAGGTGCTCTACCACTAAGTTGTTCCCATCCCGATAATTTTTATTTCCCATGGGGTGATGGCAACAATATTCTTTCTAGACCCACATTTTGATAACCACCAAAGTGTATTAAAATAAACAGTAGTCCCCCCTTATCCACAGTTTTACTTTCATGGTTTCTTACAATCCACCCTATCTAAAGATACTAAATATAAATTTCCAGAAAAAATTCACTTGTTTTAAATTGCACACCATTTTAAGTAGCTAGATGAAATCTCATGTAATCCTACTTGGTCCTGCATGGGATATGAATCATCCCTTTATCCATTGTGGGGATGGAGAAAGAAGCCACTGAGGCATGTCCTCCAAAGGCTGAGGAAAGGCATAATCCTCTGATGGAAACACAGGATTTTACATGCTCGCTGGAGAAAATTCCCGAGTGGTCTGACCCGCCTGCGGACATGTACCCCAGGTGAGCTTTACTCTCCTCACCTCTCCCTCCGCCCTTTAGTAAACTGTGTGACTCCGAATTGGGCCATCCTTACAGACTATCATGTTACACTGCTGGTTCTTTGTTCTCGGACTCCCCTCGTCTATAAAAGTGCTGTGATTCTTTGAATAAATTTGAGACTGGTCTGGAACTTGCTCTCCCGAGGGCGTTGGTTATCTCGTCGGCCTTACCCCCTCCAGAAGGGACAAAGACCCACAGGTTGAGGCCTGGTCAAACAGTGACAATAGGCCTAGACCCAAACTAAACTGTTACAACAATCCATCATATCCACACTCTATAGGCTACTTGCTCATTAAGTAATTTATAGCTGTCTCACTTATGGTGGACTATTACAGTATAACACTGCTTGTGTTTAAGTAATCTTTACTTAACAATGGACCCAAAAAGAACAATAGTGATGCTTCCGATTCGAAAATGCCAAAGAGAAAACATAAAGTGCTATATTTAAGTGAAAGTTGAAAGTTCTTGACTTGAAAGGGAAAAGAATACATATGTTCAGGCTGCTACTATCTACAGTAAGAAAAAAAAATCTTCAATCTGTGAAACTATAAAGAAGAAAAGAAATTCCTGTTACTTTTGTTGTTGCATTCAAAATATGATTGAAACTGTTCACTTCCACAGGCATTTTCAGGCATCCATGTTGGGGGCGGGGGAGTAGGTCTTAGAATATACACTTCAGAATAAAAGTGGACCTCTGTACTAGGGCAGACTATGCTCCTGTATTTCTCAACATATTCAGAGTTGACATCACTGATGCTGCAGCACAGCAAGTACAGAACATCCATCTCTTCCCTAAGTTACAAGGAATGATGGCAGTCTTACCTACTGAAGCCAGGTTCTGGTAGTTCTCCAGCATCACATCTCTGTATAGGTCTCTGTGCGTTTGATCCAATAAAATCCACTCCTCTTGAGTGAAGTCCACAGCCACATCCTCAAAGGTCACTAAGTTCTAAAAAACCAAAGTCACAAAGCCCTAAATCATTACACACATGCCAACCTGAATAATAAGTAAAATAGCAACTTCTCCACCAATGTTCACTAGAGAATGAGGAAGTGAGACCAATGCCTACACAGGGATCTGAGGGCTTCCACCGTCTACTAAGGGTTTAGTGATCCTAAATTTAAGGTTGACCTCCCTCAGTCATGTGGCTTTAATGGCTCTTCTGGCATATGAACTGATCTCACCACAACCAGACTACAAGCCCTTTTCTTATTTTCTACTACCTATTAAAGTACATTCCTGGAGGCTGGAGATGTATCTCTTTTTTTCTTTATGGAACCGGTGATTGAACTCAGGGGCACTTGACCACTGGGCCACATCCCCAGCCCTATTTTGTATTTTATTTAGAGACAGGGTCTCACTGAGTTGTTTAGCGCCTTGCTGGTGCTGAGGCTGGCTTTGGACCCGTGATCCTCCTGCCTTAGCCTCCCGAGACGCTGGGATTGCAGGCGTGTGCCACCACACCCGGCTGAGATGTAGCTCTTCACTAACATGTATGAGGCCTTGGTGTCCATCCCAAGCACCACACCAAAAAAAGTCTATTCCTAAGCCTACAATCCCTGCTACCTGGGAGACTGAAGCAGGAGGATTGCAAGTTCAAGGCCAGCCTCAGCAACTTAGCACCCTGTTCAAAAAATAGAACACCAACAACTTAGCACCATACATGTGAAGATTAATTCATGATTACTGAAATATTGGGATCATTTTCAGGTAACACTTCACCAATAGCAGAGGCTCCACTCAAATTCAGCTGAAGACAGTCTTTGAGTTTGTCTCTACTTGATTTAAGAAACTCTGGAGACATGTCTGTCTGGAAATGTGCCTACCTGTAGAGGCAAGCTGGTCATTTTGTGAGACCTGGGGTCTGCATACCTGATAACAATTTGTCAAACAGTCTGCCACCATCCTTTCTGTCTTTATCTTTTCTTGAAGAAGGCAGATTGGGCCCCTAGAAAGAATACCTGAAAAAAAAGAGAGAGAGAGAGAGAGAGAGAGAGAGAGAGAGAGAGAGAAAGCATGAGAACCCAGAGCTGACCATAATTCTTAGTCAAATGCTGGGAAATTAGTCCATTTAGCATGAAACCCCATATAACCCAACACATTCTACATACATACAGACTATGTAAGGCACTGTAAGCCCTATAATGCCCAAGTAGTCCTTTCTACCTAGAGCTAGTAAAAGGAATGATGAACTATGCTGTGCACCAGAAAAAGATAATAGTCTCATTTCACTAGGAAGACATTTCAGGCCAGGGAAGAAAAAACACTTTATCTCCCCATGGTGATAAATGTCAAGAGGGAGATTATGCAGCACCTCTTTTCAAAACACACATGCAGGGGGCTGATTTACACAACAGCATTCTCTGGCCACCAAGGTTCCACCTAAATGAATTAAGCAAGGTAGAATGACTGCTCCAGCACAGACCAATGGACTCTCTATTGTACAGGGGGGACCTAAATCAGATAGTCCCTAGGCTATATCAAATATCTGTTCTTGCCAATAACATAGTCCCCAGGGACTTGACATTTCAAGTGAAAGTTTGCAGGTGTTCAGTGGTCTGGATCTTGTAAACATATCCCTCTAAGATTTCACTCCAAGAGATTGCACCTCATACAAACTAGAAGCCAAAATAAAGGGGTATGACACTCTACAGACTTTTTGAATTCTGGATGCAACATTTCAAGACTTGAATGCATTTTAACGTAACTTACAGTCACCTGTAAGGCTTCCAGTTTCAGATAGAGAAAGAACACGTTAAAGGTGTGGTACGAGCCTCTCAAGCACCTGGTCCACATTATCTAGCAGATCCAATAATACTCAAAGTGTCCATGGTAAACAGTATGTACTGCTGAAGTCTCTGGCAAGCACCAACAAGAGAAGCACAGCACAGTCCTTTGCTACTTTTAAGCAAATGTATGTGCACTCTCTCTCTCTCTCTCTTTTTTTTTTCCAATGCTGATGATATAACAAAGCTAAAGAATGCTAGGCAAGCATTCCACCAGAGTTACAGCCCTTACACCTATCCCTTTTTTGAAGGTTTTTTTTTTTTTTTTTTTTTTTTTTGGGTGGTGCTGGGGATGGAACTCAGGGCCTTGTGCTTGCAAAGCAAGCACTCTACCAACTGAGCCATATCCCCAGCTCCACTATTTTGTTTTTGAGAGACATATTGTCAGTACATGGAAGAATAACCATGGACATGAAGTGATTAAAATAGAACTGAGTAATTCAAGAGCACAAGGCCCAAAAAGCATAAATTACTGTCAAGCTTTATCAGTTTGCAAAACTCTCCTATGGAGCCAATTACAAGTTTATAGAAAATAGAAGGAAATGGAGGAATTTTATTTAAACATTCTATGAAAATGCAATCAATATAAAAATGTGTGACTTTCTCAAATAATGTACTACTCTTCAAGAGAATACAATGGGCTGGGGTGGTGGCTCAGTGGTAGAGAGCACTTGCTTAGCAGGTGCGAGGCACTGGGTTCGATTCTCAGCACTGTATATAAATAAATAAAAATAAAGGTCCATTGCCAACTTAAAAAAATATATTAAAAAGTCAATATAACAGGGGCCCTGGGTGTAGCTCAGTGGTAGAGCTCATGCTTAGCATGTATGAGGCCCTTGGTTAGATCTCCAGATCCTCAGCAGGAAGAAGAAAAGAAACAACAGAAACCATTCTAAATGATAAGGTACTAAAAGACATGAATAACTGCAACATAGAAGCTTTCAATGTCCCTTAGATCCCCAAACTCCCAACAGAGTATGTTGGAATAATGCAGGGAATTTCACTCATTACACAAAACAAACTTTAGATGACATTTTTATTTTTTTTAATTTTCTTTTTTTTTCTTTGCAGTGCTGGGAACTGAACCCAGGGCCTTGTGCTTGACAGGCAAGCATTCTACCAACTGAGCTATACCCCCAGCCCTTATTTTTTTAACTTTCTAGGATAAATAGTGTTGTTTTTTTAAATGTTCTTTTAAAAATTTTTTTTAGTTGTCAATGGACCTTTATTTTATTATTTATATGTGGTGCAGAGGGTCGAACCCAGTGCCTCACACATGCCAGGCAAGCGCTCTACCACTGAGCCACAGTCCAGTCCAGTGTTGTGGTTTTAGTAAGACAATGCCTTTATCTTGGGAGATGCATTACCTAGTGTTTAAAGGACAATTTCATATTTACAATTTATGTTCAACATCCACTCAAGTGATAATTTACCACGAAACGTTCTTAATTTCCTGAAAAGTGGGCAAACATGCACAATGCTAAAAATCAGTATATCTGCCACTGTATTTCTTTTATAAGATGTTTAATTCGAATTTTTTGAAAGAAAAATGTGAGGAAAAAAAACAAGCATGCACATAGGGGGTGGGGTGTAGGTAACTGGGAGAGTGCTTACCTAGCAAGGGCAAAATCGAGTGTTCAATCACCAGCACATAATACCGCGAACAACAACACATGCTGTTAATGAATTCAATTATTCTAGCACCACTAATAAAGGTTCCATCTTTTTTCCGTGGAGGCCCCCGTTTTGAAGCTCTCTGGGGACGTACGAGCTTTGGAACATCGGAAGAAGAGAAGAGCTGGACATTATTGTCTCCAGTAAAAGAACCTGTATCTACATAGAAACAGTCACACCCTAGACCCCTAAAATCTACTTTATCTTCCTATTCGAATGTCA
The DNA here is from genome assembly GCA_020662805.1 of Glaucomys volans. NCBI lineage: Eukaryota > Metazoa > Chordata > Mammalia > Rodentia > Sciuridae > Glaucomys > Glaucomys volans. Next base: position 173,724 of record JAJEJO010000445.1, on the reverse strand, counting down.
TGTGTAAGCTAAATAACGTCAAAGACAATGACAAACTCTCAGATAAGACATTCTTTTAAAAAAGAAAAAGAAGTGGAGGCTCTTGTGAACCAACTTGTACCGAGTACTCACCTGAACTCGCCAGAATCGCCCATTCGTCAGACGGTGGGGGCTGAGTCTGGAGCCAACGTTACTTAACCGCGGAAATGCCCTTCCTTCTGGGAAACAATTCGCAAAGACTGCTGCGCAGGCTTTTGAAAAGGGGAGCGCCGTGGAAGAACAGCACCCCGAGGGCGCGCCCTGAGGACACTTCCTGACCCAGCTCCACCCGGGCGACTCTCGGACGCGCGAGCTGGGGAGGATGCGCGGTCCCGGGCACGCCAACGAAGCCGGCCGTCTCTCTACTGGGGTCCGCTGCCACCTCGCCGCCACCCCTGGGACCCCGAGCACGCAGAACCCACCCAAGGCGGGGAGAGATGCACCCTGAGGAAGGCAACTTGACATACACCGCGGAGCCGGCGCTGAGAAAGACTCCGGCGCCCCACTGACGTCACTTCCGCTTTCGGCTTTGGCCTTCAAGACGGTTCCTCGGGCCTCGGCCTTGTCGAGCCTCGTCGGGCCGGTCAGGCGCGGACGTTCTAATGTTCCCACCCGGGAGGATGGGGCTGAGGCACAGGTCGGTTCGTAGCAGGGGGCAGAACCAGGCGCAGCGGCCGAGGGCGAAGTGAGAGCCAGGCCTGGGGGCGGGGCCGGGCCCGGCGCTGACTCCGCCCACAGCCGCAGAGCCCAGAGTTGATTCTCCATACTGATGAGCCTGCCAATGCATGGCATGGGCTATGCTTCATTCTCTTTGTGGCCTTTATGGTCCCTTATTCCATTAATTTATCTGAACACCGAGCTAGATTCTAATATTTGATTTCTTTGCGTTTTTCAGTGTAATCATATTTTCTGGAAACTTTTTTTTTTCTGTTATTTTTAGGATTTTGCCAGAGTCTGACGATTCAAAATAGTCACTGATCCTACCGAGTATTCTCCAAGAGTTTATTCAGAAATGTGACGTAATCACAAGAATGCCAAAATTTTTTAAAAAGGAATTAGGCATATTGATACTGAAGTTAATACGGAAGAACAAATATCTGATAATAACTAAGGAAACACTGAAAAAATTGATAACGTACACATATTAAAACATATATAAGGCTTCTGTAATTAATAATGTGTGATACATATGAACAGGAAACAGATAAATAGAATATCTCCAAATAAACTCAATAACATGGATATTTGACTCATGAATATATTCTAGATTAATGGAACAAAAATGCAGTTTGAAATGAAAGGTGCTAAACATTGATTAACCATATGGAAGATGAAATTAAATCTGTTCCTTTTACCATATAAAACAATAAACTCCAAATTAATCTGGAATCTAAATGTAAAAAAACAAAAACATATACATGTGTATGGTATTCCTATGATATTTTTTTTGGGGGGGGGGGTTGATTAAAGAAAAAGATGTGCCCAGGAGGTGGCAGTAGTACACAAGCTTTATTTGAGTAGTGCTTCAGCAGGCTAGAAATAGCAAGGAAATTCCACACACCAAGAGAAAATTTTGACTATCTGCCCAGTGGGTTTCATGACTGATAAAATTAGACAAGCCTATAAAGTGAAACCTATGTTGTATATTAGGCACCTTTTTAGGATTATAAGGAGCACAATGTTTAAATGTAGTGGGAGGAAAATATATACATGGTTTATCATATATTTTCTTATATTAAAATATTTTCCACGTATATATAATCTATTTATCTTTCATCCTTGCTCCCTATACCTAGGGGTGTTAAAGTCATTAAGTAATCATACCATTATGTTTGCTTTATCTGGCTTTAGCTCACTACGTAAAGTTTAAGGTTCCTCTTGTTTTCCCTGAGCTCCTGGCCACTTAAAGTGTCAGTCTTCCTCCCATCTCTTATTTTTATTTTATTTGTTGTAGTCTTCAAGGGATAAAGTCTAGGTCTTTATTTCCTCTGGCTGCTAAAAAAGGAGAAGGAACAAGTGTCCGGTGTCTCGTGGCAACCTTATCCTGCAATTGCCCCTGTCTATAGAACTACAGAATAATTAGCCCTCCCCCATATCCTTTAATAGTTTTAAATTATTTTATTTTATTTTCAACCCAGCATCCAGGCAAGTGCTCTCTTCCTTAACTACATCCCCAACCCAGCCCCTTCTTTTAATTTTAAGGTCTAAGTAATCTTCCTGATGACAGTCCCCAAAGATTCAGTGTCTATTTAGGGTTTGCTTCCAAGATGGTGCCTATTACTGCATCTTCACATGGCAGATGAGCAAAAAAGAACAAATATTGTGTCTTCACAATGCAGAAGAGGTAGAAAGGGTGAAAAGGACAAATATTTTGTCCTCACAAGGCAGAGGAAATGGAAGGTCCAGGTGGCTCACTGTAGTCTCTTATAATTTATTAATCTCACTTGTGGGGGGAGAACCCTTATGACTTAATTACTTCCCCCAAACCCCATCTCTTGATACCACTACAATGGGAATTAAGCTCCGACATGAATTGTGGAGGGATACAGACATTCAAACCATAGCAAGCCAGCCAAGGGTTTAGCAGAGAATAGGCCACTATCCTGGCAGCATCACCCATTGGAAGTCCACCCATAGGAGGACTCTCAGAGGAAAGAGGACGCTGGATGCAAAGAGGAGGAAAGTGCTGGGGATGTAGCTCAGTGTACAGCATGTGCTTAGCATGCAGGAGGCTCTGGGTTTGAAAAAATAAAAATAAAAGGGAGGAGAGTGGATTCTTTCTCGCAAATACCATTCAAGGAGACACTGAACTGTAAGAAAGGACAACACATATGTGCTGTTGCACATGGGCCACTCAGATTTCCAGGCCACTACTTGGCAATGTGTACTCATACAACTCTTCTTCCTCAAATTGCAATCATTCAGATGGGCATTAAGAATTTTTCAATCTAGAACTGGGGATATAGCTCAGTTGATAGAGTGCTCACCTCAAGTGCACAAGGCCCTGGGTTCAACCCCCAACACCACAAGGAAAAAAAAAGAATTTTTCAATCTAGCTGGGCATGGTGGCACATACCTGTAATCCCAGCAACTTGGGAGGCTGAGGCAGGAAGATCAAAAGTTTGAGGCCAGCCTCAGCAATGTAGCAAGTCCCTAAGCAATTTGGTGAGAAAGTATCTCCAAAAACAAACAAAAAAATCCAACCCAAGGCTAGGGGCTAAGCTCAGTGGTAGAGTACTTACTTACTGTGCACAAAACCCTGGGTTCAATCCTGGCACTGCAAAACAAATAAAAAGAACTACCCAATTCAAATGAACCAAGATTCTAGAGCCCTGGGAATAAAAAGATAGTCATCCCCTTGGCTAGGATCATGACTAATAAGTAGTATCATGGAGTGCATTATTGGGATTGGCACAGGGTAAGAATGTGAAGATGAAGAATCTTGGCAGCTCTCAGGAGGGGTAACACAAATCATTTCATAGCAACAAGCATGATTGCCAGTGAGAGCCTCTGCAAATGGTAGAGCCCAAGCAGGGCAGATATAGTAAGCCATGGGTAGTCAAGAGGCAGCTCTGAAGAATTTTCCTACTGAGTTTGGAATGTTTCCATTCATCCTCATCACCGGCTGCTGTAAATGGGGCAGTAAATCCCCCTTGTGAGGTCCTTCAAGCTCACTCCAACAGCTGTCAAGGTGGTATATGCCTGTAATCTCAGTGGCTTGGGAGGCTGAGGTAGGAGGACCTTGAGTTCAAAGCCAGACTCAGCAAAAGTGAGGTGCTAAGCAACTCAGTGAGACCCTGTCTCTAAGTAAAGTACAAAATAGGGCTGGGGATATGGCTCAGTGGTCGAGTGCCCTTGAGTTCAGAAAAAAAAAAAAAATCACTCCAACAGAGTCATAGAAATTATACTCAGAGGCATATGAAATTGAAAGATTTTGAGTCCTTGAGTCCTAGAGAGGAAGGCACAGCATGATATGAAGGAAGCCACACTGCCTGTAAAAGGGTCGAGGGAATAGACTACCAAGAAGGTAAGTAGCTGAGCAAGTAAGAACCTGTGGTCAAGTACCTTACTGGAGATCTGCAAGGAGTACACAGCAAAAGGCAGGAGATATCACTGGTGGTAAGTTTGAATGTCATCAGACGGGGGAGCACAAGAAAAGAAAACTGGTGCCGGGCGCAGTGGCGCACGCCTGTAATCCCAGCACTTAGGAGGCTGAGGCAGGAGGATCGCGAGTTCAAAGCCAGCCTCAGCAACTTAGCAAGGCCCTAAGCAACTCAGTGAGACCCTGTCTCTAAATAAAATACAAAATAGGGCTGGGTATGTGGCTCAGTGGTCGAGTGCCCCTGGGTTCAATCCCCAGTACCAAAAAAA